>CM037646.1:2155807-2232681 GCA_015227895.2 Colaptes auratus | reverse complement strand
TGCCCTGACTTAATCCAAGTTACCTTCTCCACTCACCATTCGTGGTGATGAATGCTCTGCTTCTCTAACAGGAGGGGTTGGAACTAGATGATCCTTATGGTCCCTTCCAACCCTGACTGAAACTATGAAACTATGAGTGTTTTCTGCCCTTTTATTCACAGAATTGAGTGAGACTTGCCTGGAGATGTCACAAAAGACACAGCACTGCTGTCAGCTAGCAACAGTCACCCCGGGCTGGGGCGGGGGGGGAGGTTGGTTTGACAACAGAAAGGGAAGAGCACAGAATTGGCAAAGGAGCTGAAGCAAGTGCTGGAGCAGTGCTGCTTTGGGCAGTTGGGAGATCATTTCTTTGTCTGTGTTTCACTGTCTTTTAATCACCAGGGATGCTCTCAAACTTCTGCAGAAGCAGAAGGGCAAACCCACTGCACTGAAGCCTGAGGTTTCCCCAGCTCCTCCCCAGCCTGCTGCTCTGCAAGCAACACCTGTGACTTCTGCTTCCCCAAGGCCAGCAATTCCACCAATGTCCACCCCAGGAGAACCTGCTGCACTGGTACTGCTTCTCTTAAGTCCTCAGCATTGGTACAGCTAAATGTTGTCATTGCAGGGGGCTTGGAACTAGGTGGTCTTTTAGGGTCCCTTCCAACCCAGGCCATTCTACGAACCTGTGAGATTTCTGGAGCTGGGTGGGGGAAGCAAACCAAGGGCACCCAGACTGCAAGCTCAGTGTTTAGTTGTGTTTACAAGCTTTTGGTCTGGGTGGTTCTAAGGCAGTGGAGCTGCAGGGCCCTGGAAGTGGTGCTCTGCACACTGGTTTGTGTATAGCTGCAAACTGAAGCCATCAACAGATGCACATTGCAGGCCTTGGAAAGGGGGAAGGCAGGGAGGCAGCAGTTTTGCTTCAGTCCCCAAACAAGATGCCACTAGTTTGGAAACAGCCAATGCACTCCTCCTCTTGGCCCCTGCAGGATCAATGTGCCAGGTGAGACTTCCAGACTGGGAGAGACTTAAATCCTGCTTCATTTTTACTGTCCTTCATTCTTTGCTTTCAGGCAGTCTAAGTATGGGCAAATGCTCCCTGATCAGTTGGAAAGGGCTTGGTGGTTCCCTTGAAGGGTGATCTTTCAAGCTCCAGCACCTCAGTACACTTGCTGTGCTAATTTGAAATGTCAGACATGCCAGGGACTGGGGGTTTCCCCCCCCAGCTGGCTGCCCCTGCTGAAGTGCATGTCAGCAGAAAGTCTTCCCCAAACGTGGGGCAGGAGGGAGATCCTTTCTGGCTCTAGAATTCCATGTGAAGGACCAGCTCACTGCCCCCACCATGGGAAAAAGGCCTTGGGGAGAGTAGGAAGGGCAAACCCAAGGAAAAAAATGTGTGAGCAGAGATGAAGGTGACTTAACAGCAGAGGAAAGTGGAAGGGGAGGAAGAAACCAAGTGATAGGAAAGCACCCACCCAGCATGCCCAGCCAGACCCTGAGCAGAGGTCACCTTCCCAGAACCTCCTCACTTCCATTTTTCACTGGAGATCTCTGTCAGTGTTGGCTGACCTGGCTGTGCCTCTTCCCAGCTTCTTGCCCATCCAGTGATCTCTGGTGGGGAGCAGAGCAGGGGAAGAGGGAAGCTTTGATGCAGGTGCTGAAGCACCAGCATGAAGTCAGCTCTGCTTTAGCCACAACTCCAAAGCCCAGAAGGAAGGGCAAACCTCAGGGAAGAGTTGGCTCCATCCCACCAGAGCCAGCACCTGTGGTGACCTGCAGCCAGCTCCTTCCTGAGATGCTGAAGTGTTGTTTTCCCTTCTCATTTTGATTCTTCCTGAGGCTCACAGGATGTTAGGGGTTGGAAGGGACCTTTGAAGATCATTGAGTCCAACCCCCCTGCCAGAGCAGGAGCAGAGAATCCAGCACAGGTCACACAGGAACACATCCAGACAGGGCTGGGAAGGCTCCAGAGAAGGAGACTCCACAACCCTCTGGCAGCCTGCTCCAGGGCTCTGGGACCCTCACAGTGCAGGAGTTCCTCCTCATGTTGAGGTGGAACCTCCTATGCCTTGTCCTGTCCCAGGGTGCAGCTGAGCAGAGCCTGTCCCCTCCCTCCTGGCCCCCAGCCCTCAGATATTTATCTACATTGATTAAATCCCCTCTCAGCCTTCTCTGCTCCAGACTGAACAGCCACAGGGCTATCAGCCTCTCCTCACAGGAGGAGAGCTTGAGCCTGAACTGGACACAGGATTGCAGGTGTGGTCTCAGCAGGGCAGAGCAGGGGGGCAGGAGACCCTCCCTAGCCCTGCTGGCCACACTTTCCTTCCTGCTGAGCCTGAGCAACATCTTCCTGACAGAAGAGCTGATTTCCTTGCTTTCTGCAGTCACTTACTTGTACTCCAAGAGCCTCCCTGACAGGTGACTGGCAGTTGGGAAAAACTTCTGCATTGAAACATGACACAGGGTGTCTGGAAGGAGACAGAGGAGCCACAAAAGAGACAGGCAGTGAAGATTCTCCTGCGGAGCCACTCAGGGAGCTGCCAAAGCAGTACCGATGAGCCCTGGTGGCCAAGAGGCACAACGAAGGGAAGTGTGGCCAGCAGGGCTAGGGAGGTTCTCCTGCCCCCCTGCTCTGCCCTGCTAAGACCACACCTGCAATCCTGTGTCCAGTGCTGGGCTCCCCAGTTCAAGAAGCCTGCTGGAGAGAGTCCAGCAGAGGCTATGAGGATGACTGAGGCCTTGAACATCTCTGCTGTGAAGAGAGGCTGAGAGCCCTGGGGCTGGTTAGTCTGGAGAGCAGAAGGCTGAGAGGGATCTGATCAATGTCTATCAATAGCTGAGGGCTGGGGGTCAGGGTGAAGGGGCCAGGCCCTGTTTGGTGGTGCCCAGTGACAGGACAAGGAACAGCAGGGTACAAGCTGGCACCCAGGAGGTTCCACCTCAACACGAGGAGACACTTGTGTATGGTGAGGCTGCTGGAGCCCTGGAGCAGGCTGCCCAGAGAGGTTGTGGAGTCTCCTGCTCTGGAGCCTTTCCAAACCCACCTGGGGTGTTCCTGTGTGACCTGCCCTGGGTGACCCTGCTCTGGCAGGGGGTTTGGGCTCTGATCTCTGGAGGTCCCTTCCAAGCCCTGCCTTTCTGTGGTTGTACTGGGGCAGCTCTCTGTCATTCACCTGGAAGCAAGCCTGTTGTGCTGGACACAGCAGCTCTGGCCAGTGGAGCAGTGCTGCTATGCTCTGGCCCAGGGTCCATGGCTGGATGTGTGCAAAGACTTTATCTCAGCAGTCTGCTGGAAGCCTGAGCTTAGCTCTGTGCTGGGAGCCTGGGTTTGCTCTGCACCTCTGCTGTGGGGGCCAGACCAGTGGGCCAGACCAGAGCAGTGGTTGGCCTTGCCCATGCTGATTGCAGGGGTGGGTTCTTGCTATCTGGGCATATTTGAATTGAGGAGGAGTCACTGCTGAGAGCCTGCCAGTGCCTCAGCCCTTTCTCAGTGAGGTGGGGGGACATCTTTGCTCTCCTGCTGTTTCCTGTGCAGTCTGTGATTCCTTTCAGGGCACCTTCACTGAAATCCCAGCTAGCAACATCCGAAGAGTCATTGCCAAGAGGCTGACAGAGTCTAAGACAACCATCCCCCATGCCTATGCTGCTGCTGACTGTGACATTGGTGCTGTTTTGAGACTGAGAAAAGAGCTGGCCAAAGGTTAGTGATGAAACTGGCTGGCTGGACCCTCTGCTCCTGATGCTTGTCTGCCTTACACCAGCTTGCCCAGGTCTACAGGCACTGTGTGCTGAAGCCTTGGTTTGTGTTCTCTGACACTGGACTTGAGCTGTGGTTCCCTCTGATCACTGAGTGGGACAGCTTGCCAAGATACAACCATCATGGACATGAGGAGGAACTTCTTCACTGTGAGGTTAACAGAGCACTGCAACAGGCTCCCCACAGGGGCTGTGGAGTCTCCTTCTCTGGAGAATAGAATAGAATAGAATCAGCCAGGTTGGAACAGACCTTTGAGATCATCCAGTCCAACCTATCACTCAACACCATCTGATCAACTAAACCATGGCACCAAGGGCCTCAGCCAGGCTCTTCCTAAACACCTCCAGGGATGCTGACTCCACCACCTCCCTGGGCAGCACATCCCAAGGGCCAATCTCTCTTGCTGGGAAGGACTTTCTACCTCATCTCCAGCCTAAACCTCCCCTGGCACAGCTTGAGACTGTGTCCTCTTGTTCTGGTGCTGGCTGCTAGAGAGAAGAGACCAACCCCCACCTGGCTACAGCCTCCCTTCAGGGAGTTGGAGAGAGCAAGAAGGTCTCCTCTGAGCCTCCTCTTCTCCAGGCTAAGCAACCCCAGCTCCCTCAGCCTCTCCTCACAGGGCTGTGCTCCAGACCCCTCCCCAGCTTTGAAGACCCATCCTGGATGTGTTCCTGTGTGACCTGTGCTGGATTTTCTGGTCCTGCTCTGGCAGGGAGGTTGGACTGGAAGATCTCCAGAGGTCCCTTCCAACCCCTAACATCCTGTGGTCCTGTGACAGCTGCCTAAAATGAGCCAACATGTGCCCAAGTGGCCAAAAAGTCCATCCTGGCCTGAATCAGGAGCCATGTGGCCAGCAGGACCAGGGCAGGAATTATCCCCCTGTACTGGGCTCTGGTGAGGCCACCCCTTGAGTCCTGGGTTCAGTTTTGGGCCCTCACTCCAAGAAGGACATTGAGGGGCTGGGGCAGGTCCAGAGAAGGGCCATGAAGCTGGTGAAGGTCTGGGGAAGAGCAGCTGAGGGAACTGGAGTTGTTTAGTCTGGATTAGAGGAAGATGCAGGAAAACCTCCTTGCTCCCTCCAGCTCCCTGAAAGGAGGTTGCAGTGAGGTGGGGGTTGGTCTCCTCTCCCTAGTAACAAGTGACAGGAGGAGAGGAGATGGCCTGAAATTGTGCCAGGGGAGGTTTGAGGTTGGACATTAGAAGAAACTTCTTCACTGAAAGGGTTCTCAAGCCCTGGCACAGGCTGCCCAGGGAGGTGGTTCAATCCCCATCCCTGGAGGTGTTTCAGAGAGGCAGAGATGTGGTGCTGAGGGCCTTGGTTAGTTACGGAATGGTTGGACTTGATGATCTGAAAGGGCTTTTCCAACCCAGCCCATTCTATGGTTCTACCATCTCTAGGTTGCCCTTTCCAGAAGCATTTCCAAGAGCAGGTGTACACCAGGAGCTGGACCTGAAGGTGCAGAGGCTTTGTTTCTGCCTCTGCTCAGCTGACAGCAGTGGTGATGGTAGCAGTGTAACTGCTTTTCTTGGCAGGATGGTGCATTTAGTATCATGCAAACACCTTGAATCTTCAGGGTGATCTTGCAGCAGCTGTGACTTTATTCTACACCCTAACCTGTAGGCTTTGCTTCTAGGTTTGATTTTAGTTGGCACTTTTGGGCTCCTCAACCCTGGGAAAAACAAACCAAAACCAAACCAAACCCAAACAAGCAAATCCAGCTGTTGTTGCTATCCCTAATCTCTCTTGAGCTTTTGAGAGAAGGAAGCAAAGGTGCTGCTGCCCAGGATTCCATGGGCTCACCTCAGGTGGATCCAGTTCTCTACAGGTCACTGGATTTGATTATGGCTTCAGAAGAAGGACACAGAGCTGCTGGCATGAGTCCAAAGCCTGAGCAGCTCTGCTGTGAGCACAGGCTGAAGGAGCTGGGGTTGTTCAGCCTGGAGAAGAGAAGGCCCCAGGGGACCTTAAAGCTGCCTTCCAGCACCTGAAGGGATCCTGCAGGAAGGCTGCAGAGGGACCTTTCATCAGGGTGTCTAGAGACAGGCCAAGGGGGAATGGTTTGAAGCTGAGGCAGAGCAGGGTTAGAGTGGAGCTGAGGAAGAAGTTCTTTGGTGTCAGGGTGGTGAGGCTCTGGCACAGGTTGCCCAGGGAGGCTGTGGCTGCCTCCTGCCTGGGGGTGCTGAAGGCCAGGCTGGATGAGGCCTTGAGCAACCAAGTCCCATTGAGAGGTGTCCCTGGGCATGGTGGGGAGGTTGGAGGAGATGATCTCTGAGGTCCCTTCCATCCTGAGCCACCCTGGGATTCTTTTGCTGCCTTTTGTGTGTGTTGCTTTGCTTTGGACTGAACTGTCACTGGTTTTGCAGCCTGCTTGAGAACAGATTGTCAGCCTGCTTTAAGGATTGGCAGATGCCTTCACCTTGCTAAGTCTTACATTAAGAGGCCCCAAAGGCCACTAGAGAACAGAATGCTGCAGCTGTCGAGCTGCATGCCAGCTCATCTCTGCAGTCACTGAGCACCATGAGCAGTCTGCACTATTGTCTCTGTGTCTGTAGATCCTACAGTGGAGAGTAAATCAGTAAAGTTTGCTGCTGACACCAAGCTGTGTGGTGCAGCAGACAGCTGGAGGGAAGGGATCCATCCAGAGGGACCTGGGCAGGCTGGAGAGGTGGGCACAAGCCAACTCAGGAGCTTCAACAGACAAACAAGGCAGCTCCTGCAGCTGGGTGGAGGCAACCCAGGCCACAAACCCAGCTGGCAGGGACTGGCTGGGGAGCAGCCCTGAGGAGAGAGACTTTGGGGTGCTGGTGGAGGAAAGCTCCCCAGGAGCTCTCAGGTGCACTTGCAGCCCGAAAGCCAATCAGAGCCTTGGCTGCAGCAGGAGAAGTGTTGCCAGCAGGGCAAGGGAGGGGATTCTCCCCTCTGCTCAGCTCTGCTCAGACCCCACCTGCAGTACTGCCTCCAGTCTGGAGCCCTATTGCAAGAGGGATCTGGAGGTGCTGGAAGGTGTCCAAGAAGGGCCAGGAGGATGAGCAGAGGGCTGGAGCAGCTCTGCTGTGAGGACAGACTGAAGGAGTTGGGGCTGTTCAGTCTGGAGAAGGAAAGGCTCCCGGTGAGCTCATTGTGGCCTTCCAGGATCTGAAGGGGGCCTACAAGAAGGCTGGGGAGGGACTTTTCAGACTATCAGGGAGTGATAGGACTAGGGGGAATGGGATGAAGCTGGAGGTGGGGAGATTGAGGCTGGAGGTGAGGAGGAAGTTCTTCCCCTGAGAGTGGTGAGGCCCTGGAATGGGTTTGTGCGGGAGGTGGTTGAGGCCCTGTCCTGGAGGTGTTTAAGGCCAGGCTTGATGAGGCTGTGGGCAGCCTGCTCTAGTGTGGGTGTCCCTGCCCATGGCAGGGGGGGTTGGAACTAGCTGATCCTTGTGGTCCCTTCCAACCCTAACTGACACTATGAAACTATGAAACCCTTAAAACCTATCTGCTGCTCTTTTTAAGGAGGAGTTTGCAGCTTTTCTGACCTTCCAGTAGTAGTACCTAGCAAGATGTCTCTGCTCAGGAGACTTCTCCTTGGTAATGCTCCCAAGGGAGAGAAGTTTCCTTGCTGCTGTAATTGGAGTGTGGAGCTGAGCTGTTGCTGGCAGAGCAGCTTTGCTGCTGGAGCACTGACTCTCTTTTTGTGTCTTTTGCAGATGACATTAAAGTGTCTGTCAATGATTTTATTATCAAGGCAACTGCAGTTACTCTGAAGGTAAGTGAATAATGGACTTTTAAAGATGTCAATTGGATGTGAGGAGCAAGATGTGCACCACGAGGTTGCTGGAACGCTGCAAGAGTGCTCTGCTCAGGGATGTCCAGGGACAGCACAAGGGGCACTGGGGGCAAGCTGGAGCAGAGGAGGTGCCAAGGGAACAGAAGGGAAACCATTGTGACTGTGAGGCTGCTGGAGGCCTGGAGCAGGCTGCCCAGATTGCCCAGGGAGGGAGCTGAGACTCCATCCTGTGACTTTGTAGGCTTCTGTTATTTTTTTTCCAGCACCACCAAAAAACCTTTTGCCTGCCCTGCTCTTTTCAGATCCTGGCAGACACCTTGCTGCTGTCTCCCAAAGCAAGCTTGAATAGGAGCCCTGCAAGCTGATGAAGGGCATCTGCTCACTGCCTGTCTCAGTGAGCTCCTTTTTGGGTCTCATTTTGTCCTGCTCGTGGCAGTCCTGCTGACAGCTGTGCCTTGCTCTGCCCTCATTTACAGCCGGCAGTCTGGGAGGCACTCATTAGTGTGGGCACTGCCTGCACACAGCTGTGTGTCTGAGAGGGCTGTCACTGCTAATTGGCTGCACTGCTGTTCTTTTCACAGCTGCCTTTTGTTTTTGCTCTCTTTCCTGCAGCAAATGCCAGATGTGAATGTTACCTGGGATGGAGAAGCCTGCAGGCAGCTGCACTCCATCGACATCTCCATTGCTGTGGCGACGGAGCGAGGTCTCATTACCCCCATCATCAAAGATGTTGCTGCAAAGGGCATACAGGAGATTGCTGCCTCTGCCAAGGTAGGGCTCAAGTCCACAGCAGGCTGAGCAGTGCATGGCTTGAGCAGCAGAAGGATACAACACAATACAATACAATACAATACAATGCAATACAATACAATGCAATAGACCAGGTTGGAAGAGACCTTCAAGATCATCGTGTCCAACCCATCAACCAATCCAACCCACCCAAACAACTAACCCATGGCACCAAGCACCCCAGCAAGTCTCCTCCTGAACACCTCCAATGAAGGTGACTCCACCACCTCCCTGGGCAGCCCATCCCAATGGGCAATCACTCTCTCTGTGTAGAACTTTTTCCTAACATCCAGCCTAAACCTCCCCTGGCACAGCCTGAGACTGTGTCCTCTTGTTCTGGTTCTGGGTGCCTGGGAGAAGAGACCAACCTCTGCCTGGCTACAACCTCCCTTCAGGGAGTTGGAGAGAGCAAGAAGGTCACCCCTGAGTCTCCTCTTCTCCAGGCTAAGCAACCCCAGCTCCCTCAGCCTCTCCTCACAGGGCTGTGTTCCAAACCCCTCACCAGCTTTGTTGCCCTTCTCTGGACACCTTCCAGCAAGTCAACCTCCTTCCTAACCTGAGGGGCCCAGAACTGGACACAGGACTCAAGGTGTGGCCTAACCAGTGCAGTGTCCAGGGGCAGAATGACCTCCCTGCTCCTGCTGGCCACACTGCTCCTGATGCAGGCCAGGATGCCATTGGCCCTCTTGGCCATCTGGGCACACTGCAGGCTCATGTTCAGCCTCCCATCAACCAGCACCCCCAGGTCCCTCTCTGCCTGGCTGCTCTCAGCCACTCTGACCCCAGCCTGTAGCACTGCCTGGGGTTGCTGTGGCCAATGTGCAGCACCTGGCACTTGGTTGTGTTCAATCTCCTGCCCTTGGCCTCTGCCCATCTGTCCAGCCTGGCAAGGTCCCTCTGCAGAGCCTCTCTGCCCTCCAGCAGATCAACTCCTGCCCCCAGCTTGGTGTCATCCACAAATTTTCTGATGCTGGACTCAATGCCCTCATCCAGATCATCAATAAAGTTGTTAAAGAGGCTGGGGCCCAGCACTGATCCCTGGGGCACACCACTGGTGCCTGGCTGCCAGCTGGCTGTGGCACCATTCACCACCACTCTCTGGGCTCAGCCTCCAGCCACTTCCTAACCCAGCTCAGAGTGCTGCTGCCCAAGCCAGGGGCTGACAGCTTGGCCAGCAGTTTGCTGTGGGGACGGTGTCAAAGGCCTTGCTGAGGTCCAGGCAGACTCCTCCACACCTGCCCCACATCCCCCAGGCAGTCACCTGGGCATGGAAGGAGATCAGGTTGGTCAGGCAGGACCTGCCCTTCCTGAATCCATGCTGGCTGGGCCTGAGCCCTTGGCCATCCTGTAAGTGCTGTGTGACTGCACTCAGGATGACTGCTCCATAACCTTGCCTGGCACTGAGGTCAGGCTGACAGGCCTATCATTCCCTGGCTCGTCCAACCTGCCCTGCTTGTGGATGGGCACCACGTTGGCAGCTTCCAGTCTTCTGGGACCTCTCCAGTGAGCCAGGACTGCTGAAAAATGATGGAGAGCGGCTTGGCAGCTCATCTGCCAGCTCTCTCAGCACCCTAGGATGGATCCCATCCGGTCCCACGGCCTTGTGGGGGTTGAGGAGATCTCTAAATGCCTCCTGGAACAGAGGAGAAGTATGCAGCTCCCTGGCTCCTTCTGCCAGCTCTGCAGCCAGCTGTTTGGAAGACATTCTGTCCTGCTAGTAAAAATGGAGGCAAAGAAGGTGTTCAGCACCTCTGCCTTTTCCTCATCCTTTGTTACAGCGTTCCCCTCCGTGCCCACCAAGGAGTGGAGGTTGTCCTTGCCCTGCTCTTGCTGTTGATGTATTTATAGAAGGACTTTTTGTTGTCCTTCACAGCAGAGGCCAGGCTGAGCTCCAAATGGGCTTTTGCCTCCCTAATTTTCTTCCTACATGTCCTAGCAACATCCCTAAACATTCCATGGGTTGCCTCCCCTTCCTTCCAAAGATGGTACAGCCTCAGAGAATGCAGAGTGACCCAGGTGCCCATCAGTAGTAACAGAGGCAGGTTCCACAGGGACTGGCAGCAGTTCCAGCATTTCCTCAGCTGCAAAAGTGATAGGAGTTCTGGAACTCTGTTCAAAAGGAGTTCAATCCAGCTGCTCACTGCTGGTGTCCACCAGGGCTTGGCACTGGGGCCACTTCTGTTTCATCTCTTCATGAGGGATTGGGATGATGGGAGCGGAGGGCACCGTCAGTAGGTTTGCACAAACTGAACTGAGCAGCAGTGTTCAGCTGCTGCAGGGCAGGAAGGCTCTGCAGAGGCATCTGGACAGGTTCAGTCCATGGGCTGAGGCCCACACAGTGAGCTTCAACAAGGCCAAGTGCTGGGTCCTGCACTTGGGTCACAACAACCCTGTGAAAGCTCCAGGCTTGGGCCAGAGTGGCTGCAAGCTGCCTGTCAGAAAAGGTCTTGGGGGTGCTGGTAGGCAGCTGGCTGGGCATGAGGCAGCATGTGCCCAGGTTCACATGGGGGTGCTGATGGGCTCCCAGGGCTGAACACAAGCTGCACTGCTCTGGTGCAGCCCAGCTGCATGAGGGCACTGCTGGCTCATGGTGAGCTTCTCAGCAGCCAGCACCCCCAAGTCTCTTTCTTCAAGGCTTGTAGCTCAAGTGCTGACAGGATATCCACAGGACAGACACAGAAAATCCCTCCAGAGCCTACTGGCAATTCCTGAAAGTAGCTGCTGGAGCAGGTCCAGAGGAGGCCATGGAGATGATCAGAGGGCTGCAGAACCTGCCCTATGGAGACAGGCTAAGGGAGTTGGGGCTGTTCAGCCTGGAGAAGAGAAGGCTCCAGGGAGACCTCAGAGCAGCCTTCCAGTACCTGAAGGGGCTGCAGGAGAGCTGGGGAGAGACTTTTGATAAGGGCTGGGAGTGCCAGGATGAGGAACAATGGCTTTGAGCTGGGAGAGGGGAGACTCAGACTGGACAGTGGGAAGAAATTCTTGACAGTGAGGGTGGGGAGACACTGGCACAGGTTGCCCAGGGAGGCTGTGGATGCCTCCTCCCTGGAGGTGTTCAGGGCCAGGCTGGATGAGGCCTTGAGCAAGCTGGGCTGGTGGGAGGTGTCCCTGCCCATGGCAGGGGGCTGGAACTGGATCATCTTTTAAGGTCCCTTCCAGCCCAACCCCTTCTGGGAATCTCTGACTTTTAATGGCTGTATGCAAATGAATTTGTCTGTTACCACACCTCCATTTCTTTTTTCTCTCCTGTTTTTCCTCTTTCCTTCTCCTTAGGCCCTAGCAAAGAAAGCAAGAGATGGAAAACTGTTACCAGAAGAGTACCAGGGAGGATCTTTCAGGTAACACTCTGTGGCACTTGATTTGTGCATGGGTTCAGAACTGTTTCAATCTCAGCTGTTTTATGCTGTCCTAATGCTGTACTTTGGAATATCCTGCTCCATTTAGGGTGAAATTCCAAGGGATGATTCTGAAGGGCCAAACCTAGGTTGAATGTCTGGGGGAAAAGACAGCAGGATGCCCATGAGGCAGCAATGTGCCCTTGGGGCCATGAAGGCCGAGGGCATCCTGGGCTGCATTAGAATGGCTGTGGTTAGTAGGTCCAGAGAGGTTCCCCTACCCCTCTACTCTGCCCTGCTGAGGCTGCATCTGGAATATTGTGTCCAGTTCTGGTCCCATTAGTCCAAGAAGGACCTCAGGGAACTGTTGAGAGAGTCCAGCCCAGAGGCACAAAGCTGCTGCAGGCAGTGGAACATCTCCCTGTGAGCACAGGCTGAGGGAGCTGGGGCTTGGAGCAGAGGAGCCTGAGGGCTGCCCTCAGTGCTGGGGATAAAGATGTGCAGGGCAGTGCTGGAGGACAGAGCCAGGCTCTGCTCAGGGATGGCCAAGGACAGCACAAGGGGCACTGGGGGCAAGCTGGAGCAGAGGAGGTGTCATAGGAACAGAAGGGAAACCTTTGTGCCTGTGAGGCTGCTGGAGCAGGCTGCCCAGAGAGGTTGTGGAGTCTCCTGCTCTGGAGCCTTTCCAACCCCCCCTGGATGTGCTCCTGTGTGAGCTGCCCTGGGTGCTCTGCTCTGGCAGGGGGCTTGGACTGGCTGATCTCTGGAGGTGCCTTCCAACCCTGTGGGTCTGTGATTCTCGTGGTACAGGTCTCCTTCAGCAGAGGCTGGTGCACATTCAATGTTTTTTCATGCTGAGAGGGATGAAGCATTTTTTTTTCACCCCTGTTCTCCCCAGCTGCAGAAGCCTGCTGGGCTGTGTTTGAAAATGCCAGGCAGCCTCTTTGCTGACAGCACAGAGACCCTGAAAGGAACTGTTTGGCAGAGGTATTGCAGCAGGCAATGATGTCCACAGGATGTTAGGGGCTGGAAGGGGCCTCCAGGTTGATTTCAGTTTGCTCTTCAGAGCAGTGTCTCCAGATGGGCACAGTGTGCTGTCACCAAGCAACATTTCTGCTGAGGCAAACTGTAGCTGAACTGGCTTGCAGTCAGCTTTTAAAAGGTAATTCTAAGTGCTTGTCCTGTCTCCTAAAACATAGTGTGTGGTGAGAGTGACACCCCAAACTTCTGTGGAAATGTGGCTGCCAGGGGCACTGCAGTGCCAGGCTGGCACCGGGGCTGATGACTGCTGGTGGAGGAGTGGCCCAGAAATCTGTGAGCTTCTCAGCAGAAAAACCTCATGGAGCAGAGTCACAGAATGCTCTGGGTTGGAAGGGACCTCTCCAGAGGCCATCCAGCCCAGCCCCCTGCACTCAGCAGGGACATCCTCCACTAGAGCAGGTTGCTCACAGCCTTCTCCAGCCTCACCTTGAATAGCTCCAGGCATGGGACCTCAACCACCTCCCTGGGCAACCTCTTGCAGTGTCCCAGCAGCCTCCTGGTGCAGAACTTGTTGCTCACACCCAATCTAAGTCTGCTCTGCTCTCATTTCAAACCATTGCCCCTGCTCCTGGCCCTGCAGGCCTTTGCAAGCAGTCCCTCTGCAGCCTTCCTGTAGCCCCCTTCAGGTCCTGGCAGGCTGCTCTTAGGTCTGCCTGGAGCCTTCTCTTCTCCAGCCTGAACACCCCCAGCTCCCTCAGCCTGGCCTCCAGGCAGAGCTGCTCCAGCCCCCTGATCATCTTGGTGGCCTCCTCTGCAGCCTCTCCCTCAGGTCCATGTCCTTGCTGTGCTGAGGGCTCCAGAGCTGGACACAGCCCTGCAGGTGAGGTCTCACAGAGCAGAGCAGAGGGGGCAGAATCCTCTCTCCATCTCTGGCCACACTGCTTTGGATGCAGCCCAGCAGCTATGAGAGAGAGCAGTTGGTGCTGATTCAGCTTTCTCTCTAGACCATCTCTCACCATAGAGTCCAAGCCTTTCCTAGTACTCTGTGTGGTTCCACAGAAATGCTGAAGGGTGAGAGGCCTCATCCGGCTTTCTGTGCCTGAGGGATTGCTGTATGCCCCAGTTTGTATTGCTTGGTTCAATCTGAAGGACAATGTGGCCTGGATCAGAGAGAGGCCAAGTTTATTTGGAGATGGGACTTTCCTGACCCACTTTCTGCTTGCTGTGTGCAGTGCTGTACAGAAATGGCACTCTTGAAAGGCTCTCTTGGTTGTGATTGCAGAAATCCCAACCCCTGACATTTGAATGGGCCCAGCTGCATTCTGCCTTGGAGCTGATAGGTTTGGCCTTGGGGGAGGACTGGGTCACAGTCCTCACAGTCTCACAGTCTCAGCAAGGTTGGAAGAGACCTCGAAGATCACCGAGTCCAACCTGGCACCACAGACCCCATGACTAGACCATGGCACCAAGTGCCACATCCAATCCCCTCTTGAACACCTCCAGGGACGGTGACTCCACCACCTCCCTGGGCAGCACATTCCAATGGCAAACAACTCTCTCAGTGAAGAACTTTCTCCTCACCTCCAGCCTAAACCTCCCCTGGCACAGCTTGAGACTGTGTCCTCCTGTTCTGGTGCTGGTTGCTAGAGAGAAGAGGCCAACCCCTTCCTGGCTACAGCCACCTTTCACGGAGTTGTAGGGAGCAATGAGGTCTCCCCTGAGCCTCCTCTTCTCCAGGCTAAGCAACCCCAGCTCCCTCAGCCTCTCCTCACAGGGCTTGTGCTCAAGGCCTCTCCCCAGCCTTGTTGCCCTTCTCTGGACACATTCAAGTGTCTCAATGTCCTTCCTAAACTGAGGGGCCCAGAACTGGACACAGGACTCAAGGTGTGGCCTAACCAGTGCTGAGCACAGGGCACAATGACCTCCCTGCTCCTGCTGGCCACACTCTTCCTGATGCAGGCCAGGATGCCCTTGGCCTTCTTGGCCACCTGGGCACACTGCTGGCCCATGTTTAGGCAGCTGTCAATCAGCACCCCCAGGTCACAGCAGTCACTGCTCTGGTGAGACCCCACCTGGAGCTCTGTGTGCAGCTCTGGAGCCTCTGTTCCAGGAAGGATCTGGAGGTGCTGGAAGGTGTCCAGAGAAGGCCATAAGGATGAGCAGAGGGCTGGAGCTGCTCTGGAGACAGACTGAGCGAGTTGGGGCTTGCAGTCTGGAGAGAAGGCTCCCAGGAGAGCTTCTTGTGGCCTTCCAGGATCTGCAGGGGGCTCCAGAGAGCTGGGGAAGGACTTTTGAGGGTGTCAGGAAGGGATAGGATTGGGGGGGATGGAGCAAAACTAGAAGTGGGGAGATTGAGATTGGCTGTGAGGAAGAAGTTCTTCCCCCTGAGGGTGGTGAGAGCCTGGCACAGGTTGCCCAGGGAGGTGGTGGAAGCCTCCTGCCTGGAGGTGTTTGCAGCCAGGCTGGAGGTGGCTGTGAGCAGCCTGCTGTGGTGTGAGGTGTCCCTGCCCATGGCAGGGGGTTGGGACTGGCTGAGCCTTGAGGTCCCTTCCAAGCCTGACACTTCTATGATGATTCCATTCTGGCCTTACTGGCAACTCTTCTGTGTGTTTCTCCACCCTCAGCATCTCCAACCTGGGCATGTTCGGCATCAACGGTTTCACCGCGGTCATCAACCCGCCCCAGGCCTGCATCCTGGCCGTGGGCCGAGCCAGAGCCGAGCTCAGGGTGGTGGAGGATGAAGAAGGGAACGAGACCCTGGAGCAGCAGCAGCTGATGACAGTGACTCTTTCCAGTGACGGTCGTGTGGTGGATGATGAACTGGCTTCCAAGTTCCTGGAGACCCTGAAGGCCAACCTGGAGAACCCCATGCGCCTCGCCCTGTGCTAAGCTGGGGGCGCTGGGCCTGCCCCGCAGGGCAGAGAGCAGTATTATGTCCTTCAGATAGGTGTTCTGTAGAGAGGAATCAGTAGCCCCTGGGAGAGGGGCTGCTCAAACACTTTATTTATTGAGCTGATGTCAGCAAAAGGAAGAGCTGTCCTGCTGGGAGTCTTTGGCAAGGAGCAGGCTTTGTGCTGCCAGAGCTGGAACGCTCGCCGGCTGCGGGTCCTTAGCCCCTGGGCCTGGCGGTACAGCAGATGGCAGAGAGGAGGCTGTCTCCTCTGGAAAAGATCATTCAGAACAACTTGATGAAATTCAGAGGGAAGCCACAAAATAGTTTGTGCTGGAAGGAGCCTGGAAAGGTCATTCAGTCCAACCCTCCCCATGCAGTCAGCAGGGGCATCTTCAACTAGAGCAGGGAGCTCAGAGCCCCAAACAACCTGACCGGGGGTGGTTCCAGGGCTGGGGCAGCTGCCCCATCTCTTAGGCAACCTGAGCCAGGCTCTTGCCAGCCTCAGCATGAAAAAAATAAAGAAGATGTTTCCTCCTCTTGAGGCTGAATCTCCCTCCTTTACTTTCAAACCCTCCCCCCTTGTCCTGTCCCAAAAGGCCCTGCTCAGAAGTCTCTCCCCAGTCTTCTTAGAGGCTTCTTTGTGTTGTGAAGGGGCAGTGAAGTCTCCCCAGGGCCCTCTCTTCTCCAGGCTGAATAACCCCATCCTTCCTTCACAGCAGAGGTGCTCCAGCCCTCTGATGGTTTTTGTGGCCTCCTCTGAAGCTGCTCCCACAGCAGAGCTACCTGCTGTGCTCCAGTGGGGTCTTTCCTGTGCTGAGAGAGGGGATGCTTTGTTGAAGGGCTAAATATTTGGCTTCCAGAGGGAGGAAGCTGAGCCAAGTGCTGCCAGGAGTCCTGGTCAGTGCCAAGATGATGCAGTAGCTAAATCACATTGCTGCAATAGAGAGCTTTTGAGTTTCCAGAACCTTTCCTGGCAGATTGTGCTGTCCAAATTTAGACCAAGTGAGGATTTAGAAGATCATGACTGATCTTGCATAAGAGCAGAGGGGGGAAAGAAACCCAAACAAACAAATAAATAGAAATGCTCTGTTAGAATCATAGAATCAATGAGGGTGGAAAAGACCTCAGAGATCATCAAGTCCAACCTGTCACCCAGCACCTCCTGACAACCAAACCATGGCTCTGAGTGCCACATCCAATCCCCTCTTGAACACCTCCAGGGATGGGGACTCCACCACCTCCCTGGGCAGCACATCCCAATGACTAACAACTCTCTGGGAAGAACTTTCTCCTCCCCTCCAGCCTAAACCTCCCCTGGCACAGCCTGAGACTGTGTCCTCTTGTTCTGGTGCTGGGTGCCTGGGAGAAGAGACCAACCCCCACCTGGCTGCAACCTCTCTTCAGGGAGTTGGAGAGAGCAAGAAGGTCTCCCCTGAGCCTCCTCTCCTCCAGGCTAAGCAACCCCAGCTCCCTCAGGCTCTCCTCCCAGGGCTGTGCTCCAGACCCCTCCCCAGCTTTCTTGCCCTTCTCTGGACACCTTCCAGCAGCTCAACCTCTTTCCCAACCTGAGGAGCCCAGAACTGGACACAGGACTCAAGGTGTGGCCTCAGCAGTGCTGAGCACAGGGCAGAATGACTTCCCTGCTCCTGCTGGCCACACTCTTCCTGATGCAGGCCAGGATGCCCTTGGCCTTCTTGGCCACCTGGGCACACTGCTGGCTCATGTTCAGCTGGCTCTCAACCAGCACCCCCAGGTCCCTCTCTGCCTGGCTGCTCTCAGCCACTCTGACCCCAGCCTGTAGCACTGCCTGGGGTTGCTGTGGCCAATGTGCAGCACCTGGCACTTGGATGTGTCCAATCTCATACCCTTGGCATCTGTCCAGCCTGGCAAGGTCCCTCTGCAGAGCTCTCCTACCCTCTAACAGATCAACTCCTGCCCCCAACATGGTGTCATCTGCAAATTGACTGCTGATGGACTCAATCCCCTCCTCCAGATCATCAATCAAGATATTAAAGAGGATGGGGTCCAGCACTGATCCCTGGGGCACACCACTGGTGCCTGGCTGCCAGCTGGCTGTGGCACCATTCACCACCACTCTCTGGGCTCAGCCTCCAGCCAGTTCCTAACCCAGCTGAGTGCTGCTGTCCAAGCCAGGGGCTGACAGCTTGGCCAGGAGTTTGCTGTGGGGGACGGTGTCCAAGGCCTTGCTGAGGTCCAGGCAGACCACATCCACAGCCTGCCCCACATCCCCCAGGCAGTCACCTGGGCATGGAAGGAGATCAGGTTGGTCAGGCAGGACCTGCCCTTCCTAAATCCATGCTGGCTGGGCCTGAGCCCTTGGCCATCCTGCAGGTGCTGTGTGATTGCACTCAGGATGAGTGCTCCATAACCTTGCCTGGCACTGAGGGCAGGCTGACAGGCCTGGAATTTGCAGGTTCCTCCATCCAGCCCTTCCTGTGGATGGGCACCACCTTGGCCAGTTAATTGTATCTATATCAGAGATTTGACTGATCTTTATCCTAGCCTTCACCATAAGCTCCAAGCTGGCTCGTGGAGATGAAAGGGGAAAAGAGATGACAGAAGGGTCTGGGAAACTAAATTGGATCACACCTAAAGCAATTTCTCCAGAACACTGAGGTCATCTGGAGAAATCCACAGTTTCTTTCAGATAATTGGAACCCTCATCAACACCATTTGAACTGTAGCTGCATCTCTCTGTCCTCTCTGAAGCGAACTGCAGCATCATCTGCCTTGCAGAGGGGTAAAGATCCTTAGAGCTGCCTTCCAATGCCTGAAGTGATCCTCCAGGAAGGCTGCAGAGGGACTTTCCAGGAGGGTGTCTGGAGAGAGGACAAGGAGGGGGATGGTGAAGGTGAGGGGGAGCAGGGTGAGACTGGAGCTTAGGAAGGAGTTCTTCAGTACAAGGCTGGGGAGCCTCTGGCACAGGCTGCCCAGGGAGGCTGTGGCTGCCTCCTCCCTGGGGGGGTTGAAGGCCAGGTTGCATGGGCCCTTGAGCAACTGAGTCCAGTGAGAGGCCCATGGCAGGAGGGTGGAGAAGATGGTCTGTGAGGTCCCTTCCAACCTGAGCCATTCTGGGTTTGCATAGCTCCATCTCTCTGCCCGAGCAAACCTGCAGGCTGCTTTGAGGTCTGCTCCTCTGTACGCAGTGCTGGTGGTGGTTGCTGCCCAGCAGTTGTGTGTCATGGCCTGGAGCTGGCCAGAGCTGAGGGCTGCATGGCTGCTGTGCTCAGCTGCCAGTCCCTGTGCCTGTGCTCCTGCAGGGTCAGAGAGCTCCCTGTGTGCTGCTGGAGCCACTGGAAGGTGCTGTTGGCCATAAGAATGGGTCCTTGGGGGTGCCAGATGGAAAAGCCCTTGAAGACCACTGTGGTGGGTTGAACTTTCTACCCCCCAGCACTACCTTTGCCAGACCAACTCAGATAGAAGCAACTGAAGCTGTATTGGCAAGCAAGACCTACACTCTGCAGTGGGTTGCAGTGACTGTGTACAGCACAGCCAGGGCTCACAATATCACACAGAGACTTACAGTGAGCAAACAGCAGGAAAAGGCCCCTGGGGGTGCCAGTACAGCTCCTTGTCCTCACCAGCCAGGTGAAGACAGTGCAGCTAAATCAACCTCTGCAACTCTTGACCTATGCAGATCTCCCCAAGGCTGATGCAGGCTTTGATTCCAGTTGCTTTACAGCCAGCTCTCTGCTTGCCAGCTTTGTTTGACTGGAAGATCAATGGATGTCAGCTGCAAGTCAGTTGCAAGTCCTGATAAGGGCTTCTCTGGAATTCAGGTGTGATTGTGTCAGCTGCTTCGTGCAGGGCACCTGAACCATTGGGCAGCATAGAGTCACTGAATGTTAGGGGTTGGAAGGCACCTCCAGAGATCATTCAGTCCAAGCCCCCTGCCAGAGCAGAGCACCCAGGGCAGGGCACACAGGAACACATCCAGGTGGGGTTGGAAAGGCTCCAGAGCAGGAGACTCCACAACCTCTCTGGGCAGCCTGCTCCAGCACCCTCATCATACAAAAGTGTCACCATCCCAAGGTCTTGAGAACCCTCTCTGGCAAAGGAATATTTCCTGAGATCCAGCCTGAACCTCCCCTGGCACAGCTTGGAGCCATTTCCTCTGGTCCTGTCTCTTGCCACCAAGGAGCAGAGGCTGTCCCCTCCTCACTCCAACCTCTCTTCAGGGAGCTGTAGAAAGCAATGAGGTGTCCCTCAGCCTCCTCCTCTCCAGCCTGGACATCCCCAGCTCCCTCAGCCTCCTCCTCCCAGGCCAGCTGCTCCAGGCCCTTCTCCAGCCTCATTGCCCTTCTTGGGACCGTTCCAGCCCCTCACTGTCCTTCCTGTAGTGAGGGGCCCAGAACTGAATGCAGCACTCGAGGTGTGGCCTCAGCAGTGCTGAGCACAGGGGGATGATAATACAATAATACAATACACCAGGTTGGAAGAGACCTTCAAGATCATCATGTCCAACCCATCAACCAATCCAACCCACCGAAATACAACACAATACAATGCAACCCACCTAAACAACTGAAAAACTAAACCATGGCACCAAGCACCCCATCAAGCCTCTTCTTGAACACCTCCAATGAAGGTGACTCCACCACCTCCACAGGCAGCCCATTCCAATGGACAATCACTCTCTCTGTATAGAACTTCTTCCTAACATCCAGTCTAAACCTCCCCTGGCACAGCCTGAGACTGTGTCCTCTTGTTCTGGTACTGGCTGCCTGGGAGAAGAGACCAACCTCTGCCTGGCTACAACCTCCCTTCAGGGAGTTGGAGAGAGCAAGAAGGTCTCCCCTGAGCCTCCTCTTCTCCAGGCTAAGCAACCCCAGCTCCCTCAGCCTCTCCTCATAGGAGATCACCTCCTGTCCCTGCTGCCCACCCTGTTTCTAGCACAAGCCGGGATGCCAGTGGCTTTCTTGGCCACCTGGGCGCTGCTGACTCACATTTGATCAGCTGTCAGCCAGTACCCCTGGGTCCCTCTCTGCGTTGCAGCTTTCCAAGCACACATCCCCGGGTCTGCAGCTCCCCGCGGGGGGGTGTGCATCCTTTGCCCGTGTGTGGGGCTGGGCTGCTGAAGGGCAGCAGCTGCTCTTTCAAACCTTTGTTAAAGCCTTGCAGAGTCAGGCTACAGGATGGAAAGAGGGGCAGGTTCCTGAAGTGCCCTGCTGAGACGTTCAGATTCCTGCTTCAAGGGGGAGGGGAGGGGTGTGTTTGTACAGGTACAGCACTGAGGGAGGCCTGGGAGAAACCTGCCCCGATTGCATGTGCAGGAAGTAATTGCAGCATGGCAGCTGTTGCTCAAGCACAGGTGACGAGGCCCTTGGAACGATAGCTGGAAGCAGGAACTCTTGGCTAAGAGGTACCCTGGAGAAGCTGTGAAGCAATCTCGGTGTGAGAAGGCAACTTTCCCTCCCGGTGCCTCATCACGGAGCGCTGGGATGGGGAAAGAGTTGTCCTGCGTGGGGACAGCGCACCCAGCCCTCCTGGAGAGGGCTTGAAGGCTGCTTTGTGTGACAGAGGCAATCAGCTCACCACGGGAGACCTACAGCTGCTGCACAGGGCTTTGTTCCCATGGCTGATGAGTCTGCAAAGCCAGGGAGGGATATTCTAGCAACCACTGCTTCAGGCATAGCCCAGGCCCTGGCTTGCTCTGCACTCTCCTAAACCTGAATCCTGATCAGTTTTTCAGCTGCTTATCGCAGTATAACCAAGGGTGGAAGAGACCTCGAAGATCATTAAGTCCAACCTGGCACCACAGACCCCATGACTAGACCATGGCACCAAGTGCCACATCCAATCCCCTCTTGAACACCTCCAGGGATGGGGACTCCACCACCTCCCTGGGCAGCACATCCCAATGGCAAACAACTCTCTCAGTGAAGAACTTTCTCCTCACCTCCAGCCTAAACTTCCCCTGGCACAGCTTGAGACTGTGTCCTCTTGTTCTGGTGCTGGTTGCTTGAGAGAAGAGACCAACCCCTACCTGGCTACAACCTCCCTTTAGAGAGCTGTAGAGAGCAATGAGGTCTCCCCTGAGCCTCCTCTTCTCCAGGCTAAGCAACCCCAGCTCCCTCAGCCTCTCCTCACAGGGCTGTGCTCAAGGCCTCTCCCCAGCCTTGTTGCCCTTCTCTGGACACCTTCAAGTCTCTCAATGTCCTTCTTAAACTGAGTGGCCCAGAACTGGACACAGTAGGGTCAGAGTGGCTGGAGAGCAGCCAGGCAGAAAGGGACCCATGAGTAGTGGTTGACAGCAGCAGAACATGAGCCAGCAGTGTGCCCAGGTGGCCAAGAAGGCCAATGGCATCCTGGCCTGCATTAGGAAGAGTGTGGCCAGCAGCAGCAGGGAGGTCATTGTGCCCTGTGCTCAGCACTGCTTAGGCCACACCTTGAGTCCTGTGTCCATGTCTGGGCTCCTCTGGTCAGGAAAGATGTTGAGCTGCTGGAAGGTGTCCAGAGAAGGGCAAGAAAGCTGGGGAGGGGTCTGGAGCACAGCCCTGTGAGGAGAGGCTGAGGGAGCTGGGGTTGCTTAGCCTGGAGGTGGTGGAGTCACCATCCCTGGAGGTGTTTTAAGAGACTGGAGGAGGCACTCAGTGCCATGGTCTGGTTGATTATTTAGGGTTGGGTGATAGGTTGGACTTGATCTTGGAGGTCTCTTCCAGCCTGGTTGGTTCTGTGCCCAGCTCAGCAGGGTGCCTTTGTACCTCTGGATGAAGCCTCCAGCAGCCCAGCCTAGCTGAGAGGCATCCCTGACCATGGCAGGAGGTTGGAGGAGATGATCATCACAGAATGGTTTGGGTTGGAAGGGACCTCCAGAGGCAGAGAACTGCTCAGAAGCAGATAAGAAAGCAGCTGACCAGGGACTGACAGAGTGAGGAAGCAAGGTCTTTCTGGAGAATGGATAGTGGAAGTGGGGATGCTGGGAGGCAATGCAGAGAGCCAGGAAGGGACTTTCTACAAGGGCTTGCAGTGACAGGACTAGAGGCAATGGATTGAGCAGAGATTGAGACTGGAGAGTGAGGTTGCGAGACACTGGAACAAGTTGCCCAAGGAGGTTGTGGATACAGCAGCAGCACCTCTGCTGTGAGGACAGGCTGAGGGAGCTGGGGTTGTTCAGCCTGGAGAGAAGACTCTGGGGGGGACCCTACAGCTTTCTTCCAAGAGCTGAAGGAATCCTACAGGAAGACTGTAGAAGGGTGGAATGGTTTGAAGCTGAGGGAGAGCAGGGTTAGACTGGAGCTGAGGAAGCAGCTCTTCAGTACCAGGGTGGTGAGACTCTGGAACGGGCTGCCCAGGGAGGCTGTGAATGCCTCTTCCCTGGGGATGTTGAAGGCCAGGCTGGATGAGGCCTTGAGCAGCTGAGTCTAGTGGAGAGGTGTCCCTGCCCATGGCAGGAGGTTTGGAGGCCATGAGCTCTGAGGTCCCTTCCAGCCTTAGCCAGTCCATGACTCTATGTTGATGCCAATGCTAAATGCCAGCAACCCATCTAACCTGACTATCAGGTGTCAGAGATGATACCTGCCCTGGTGGGCTTGATGAAAAGCTTTCTGCTGTGCTCCTGTGTGCTCCCCAGGAGAACACCCTGCTTCAGGGGCTCAATTCAGGGGGAGTCAAATCTGCTGGCATGAGCTTCAACAAGACCAAGGGCAGGGTCCTGCAGCTGGGTGGAGGCAACCCCAGGCACAAATCCAGGCTGGGCAGGGACTGGCTGGAGAGCAGCCCTGAGGAGAGAGACTTGGGGGTGCTGGGGGAGGAGAAGCTCCCCAGGAGCTCTCAGGGTGCACTTGCAGCCCGGGAAAGCCAATCAGAGCCTGGGCTGCAGCAGGAGAAGTGTGGCCAGCAGGGCAAGGGAGGGGATTCTCCCCCTCTGCTCAGCCCTGCTGAGACCCCACCTGCAGTACTGCCTCCAGTTCTGGAGCCCCTATTGCAAGAGGGATCTGGAGGTGCTGGAAGGTGTCCAGAGCAGGGCCAGGAGGAGGAGCAGAGGGCTGGAGCACCTCTGCTGTGAGGACAGACTGAAGGAGTTGGGGCTGTTCAGTCTGGAGAAGAGAAGGCTCCCAGGTGAGCTCATTGTGGCCTTCCAGGATCTGAAGGGGGCTACAGGAAGGCTGGGGAGGGACTGCTCAGGCTCTCAGGGAGTGATAGGACTAGGGGGAATGGAATGAAGCTGGAGGTGGGGAGATTCAGGCTGGAGGTGAGGAGGAAGTTCTTCCCCCTGAGAGTGGTGAAGCCCTGGAATGGGTTGTCCAGGGAGGTGGTTGAGGCCCTGTCCCTGGACGTGTTTAAGCCCAGGCTGGATGAGGCTGTGGGCAGCCTGCTCTAGTGTGTGGGGTGTCCCTGCCCATGGCAGGGGGGTTGGAACTGGATGATCCTTGTGGTCCCTTCCAACCCTGACTGATACTGTGATACAGCCCTGCAGGAGAGATTCTCTCCTGAAACTGCTGTTGCTCTTCAGCTGGAGGCAAGAAGGTATTTGGGCTTTCCCCAGAGCCAGTGCTTCCGGGCTGGTGGCCAGCAGGGTGGGTGCTCGAGAAGGGAAGGGTTTCTCTATAGTAACTAAAATAGATGTTGTCTGTCATCCCTAAGTGGCACGATCCATCTCCAGTGCAGTATCCATCATACTGTCTGGAGCTTTGGAAAGAGCTGTGGCTTTCCAGGCTCCATTCCCAGAGTGTATTGTTTGGCATGAACCTGCCAGAATTCAAGCAGGCAGAATTTATAGCAGCTGCTTCATCTGGCCCCTTCAGTTCACGGTGCTGCAGAGCCAGCTCTGTTTTCAGGAGTGCATCAGAGGGGGTGGGGAACTGGCTGAAGTTGCCTGCCCTAGGGAGAGAAGGCTGAATGACACAGGAGGAAGTGAATTGCTGGTACCAAAGCCTGGCTGAAAATCCACACACCGACTCCCTGTGCTACCCTCTAACAGCTGGAGGCACACGGAGAAGGGTGGCTGGGGACTGAGAGCCATTTGCAGCTCAGTACAGCCAGAGATACAAGACAGAAAAACCTAGTGGAATAGAATCACAGAAGGGGGTTTGGGTTGGAAGGGACCTCTCCAGAGGGCATCCAGTCCAACCCCCTGCACTCAGCAGGGACATCCTCCACTAGAGCAGGCTGCTCACAGCCTTCTCCAGCCTCACCTTGAACAGCTTCAGGCATGGGACCTCAACCACCTCCCTGGGCAACCGCTTGCAGTGTCCCAGCAGCCTCCTGGTGCAGAGCTTGTTGCTCACATCCAAGCTCAATCTGCTCTGCTCTCCTTTCAAACCATTGCCCCTGCTCCTGTCCCTGCAGGCCTTTGCAAACAGTCCCTCTGCAGCCTTCTTGCAGCCCCCTTCAGGTCCTGGCAGGCTGCTCTTAGGTCGGCCTGGAGCCCTCTCTTTGCCAGGTTGTGAGAGTTACTGGATGGAGAGCAAACATCAAGGAAATCCTTAGGCTTGATGCTTCTTAACTGAGAAACAGCCAATTCCTTCATTTAATTGCTTAAAAATGCCTTTCCCACCTCTGGGAAACCAAGCCAGGCAAGCCTGGAGGCTAGCAGCCCACTGCTCTCTAGGTGTAGTCTGCAGTGCTGCCTGTGCTGGACACATTCCTGTGACGTGAGTGTCATAGTATCACAGGATCAGTCAGGGTTGGAAGGGACCACAAGGATCATCCAGTTCCAACCCCCCTGCCATGGGCAGGGACACCCCACACTAGAGCAGGCTGCCCACAGCCTCATCCAGCCTGGCCTTAAACACCTCCAGGGACAGGGCCTCAACCACCTCCCTGCACAACCCATTCCAGGGCTTCACCACTCTCAGGGGGAAGAACTTCCTCCTCACCTCCAGCCTCAATCTCCCCACCTCCAGCTTCATTCCCTTCCCCCTAGTCCTATCACTACCTGATAGCCTGAGCAGTCCCTCCCCAGTGGGAGTGGAGGGTTACAGAGTAGGGGATGCAAACCCAATGTCACAGCAGGCAGAGGCAGCCAAATTAATCACTTCTTGGCTCTTCATTCTGCTCTGGTGGGATCCCCACTGGCAGCTGATGAGGAGTAGTGAGCCTCAGCTTTTCCTGCCTGTCTGCTAAGGGCAGCCCTTGCTGCAGCCAGCAGCAGCCTTCTGGGCTCATCATAAACCCAGGCCTTTTGTAATGGCATGATTCAGGAGACAGTGACACAGAGACTTGCAGCTCTTCCTCTTCCCCAGATCCCTGGTATTTTCATGGCCACTACTCTCTGCCCGGCCAAAAGGGATGAACCAAAGGCCTCTGCAAACCAGAGGAGAAACTGCAGCAGCAGGGTTAGATGTTTACAGGCCTGGTGCTGCACTGCAGGTGTGTCAGGGTTCAGAGTGCCAGCACAGAGCTGCTAATTAACAGAGGCAGCCTGGGGGGGCACCCAGCAGCTTTGGGAATAGGAGTTCACTGGATCCCTTCAGTCTCCTCTGCACTTCAGCTGTCCGTGGAAGACGCAGCTGCAGTTTGTCTGCTGCACTTGCTCACTTTGCTTTGGCATGCACTGTGCCTCTCTCTCCAGAGGGGGCTGCATGCAAATCACCACCCTGGGCTCCTTTTTCCTGGGCAGTGATGGATTACTTTTGGCTGGTGTTTGGACAGAGGGCAATTGGAAGAACGAAGCATCACTGATGGCTGGGTATCAAGAGGGAGGGGACAGCCACTGCTCTGTTGCACCCTGTGATAGGAGGGGCAAGACCCTCAACCATCCAAGATACACCACAGAGGAGCTCAGCCCCAGCAAGGAGGCCCAGCCAACACCCATGGATGACATTGGAGTGGTCATCACTCCTCTTCCTACTTGTCATCACCATCACCCAGTGTGCACCGTGGGGACTCACCAGTGATGAGAGGAGGATCCCTCAGCCCAGAGGGGCTCGGCTTCGAGCTTCTGCCTTTTGAGGTATTTTCCACCCTTATTGGTTCTATGGTTCTGGGGGGGATTAAAAAGGGGAGAGGGTGAGGAGGGCCAAGTGGCCACACCTGAAGTGGGAGGAGGCTCCAACAGAGCCTAGGTGCTCTGGGATTTGAGGGGAAAGAGGGGAAAAAGGGGAAAATGGGGTGGGTGGGGTGGCAAAGGGGAGGTGGGGGTGAAAGAAGAGGATTTCAGAAGCACTTTCTTTTCCAGAGCTCTTTCCCAAGGCACAGCTGCAGCTCCTGGTTTGCTTTGCCTCCATGCAAAAATCTACTAAACCATGGCTTCCCAGAGGTGTTCAAATCCAGGTTGGATGAGGCTTTGAGCAGCTGAGTCTAGTGGAGAGGCCTCCCTGCCCATGGCAGGGAGGTGGGAGTAGATGACCCCGAAGGTCCCTTCATCTAGTCATCTGGTTCAACCCGCTGCTCCCCTCCCACTGCCCTGCTTCATCTTCCCAAAGCAGCCCCTGATCCCTCTACACCATCCTCCACCCTGCCTAAACAGCCCCTGCTCTACCACCACCATTTTTGCACCCATCCCACTGCCAGGGGCAAGACCCTCAACCAGCCAAGATACCACACAGAGGAGCTCAGCTGCAGTGAGGAGGCCCAGCCAGCAGCCAGGGATGATATTGGAGAGATCATCAACAATATTCCTACTTAGCCAGGGGGCCACCAGGCGCCCCCCCCCCCCAGCCTTTGTCATCACTGTCACCTGGTGATGGGGGACTCACCAGGGTGGGGAGGGCCAAGTGGCCACACCTGGAGTGGGAGGAGGCTCCAACAGAGCCCAGGTGCTCTGGGATTGGAGGGGAAAAAGGGGAAAATGGGGTGGGTGGGGTGGCAAAGGGGCAGGTGGCAAAGGGGAGGTGGGGGTGAAAGAAGAGGATTTCAAAAGCACTTTCTTTTCCAGCACTCTTTCCCAAGGCACAGCTGCAGCTCCTGGTTTGCTTTGCCTCCATGCAAAAAGAACAAACCCATCAATGCTTCATCAACCAAAGCACAGTGGTGGCCAGGACAGTGAAACCTTTCCATCAGCAGCATTTTGCTTGGTGGGAAAATCTGTGCTTTGCAGATCAAGAGAAGCAGTTTTAACAGCAGCAGCAACAACAACAAAAGGTTCTGCAAGAGTGAAGTTTTTCTCTGGATACCAGCAGACAAGACCAGGGTGGTTGAGGGACTGCAGCAGTGCCCTGTGAGGAAGGGCTGAGAGCCCTGGGGCTTTTTGGTCTGCAGAGAAGACTGAGAGGGATCTGATCAATGTCTATCAATAGCTGAGGGCTGGGGGTCAGGAGGGAGGGGACAGGCTCTGCTCAGCTGCACCCTGGGACAGGGCAAGGGGCAATGGATATAAACTCCAGCACAGGAGGTACCAGCTCAGCATGAGGAGGAACTTCTTCCCTGTGAGGCTCCCAGAGGCCTGGAGCAGGCTGCCCAGAGAGGTTGTGGAGTCTCCTTCTCTGGAGCCTTCCCAGCCCTGTCTGGATGTGTTCCTGTGTGACCTGTGCTGCATTCTCTGCCCCTGCTCTGGCAGGGGGGTTGGACCTGATGATCTCCAGAGGTCCCTTCCAACCCCTAACATCCTGTGATGCTGTGATCCTAGCCTGGATGGTGTTTTGGCAGCAGGCTGTGTGGGCTTAGACATGGCAGCTCTGCATCTCTGTTGGTGCTGCTCCATGTTACTGGGCAGCCTTTGTCTGGTGATGAGCTTCTGCCGTGGCACCCCGGAGCCTTCTCTGCAAGGTTCCTCCCAGGGCACTGCAGACCTCCTTCTTGCTGAATTTTCCCAGGCATCCAGGAGGGCCAATGGCATCCTGGCCTGCATCAGGAAGAGTGTGGCCAGCAGGAGCAGGGAGGTCATTCTGTCCCTGGACACTGCACTGGTTAGGCCACACCTTGAGTCCTGTGTCCAGCTCTGGGCCCCTCAGGTTAGGAAGGAGGTTGACTTGCTGGAAGGTGTCCAGAGAAGGGCAACAAAGTTGGTGAGGGGTTTGGAGCACAGCCCTGTGAGGAGAGGCTGAGGGAGCTGGGGTTGCTTAGCCTGGAGAAGAGGAGGCTCAGGGGAGACCTTGCTCTCTCCAACTCCCTGAAGGGAGGTTGTAGCCGGGTGGGGGTTGGTCTTTTCTCCCAGGCAGGCAGCACCAGAACAAGAGGACACAGTCTCAGGCTGTGCCAGGGGAGGTTTAGGCTGGAGGTTAGGAAGAAGTTCTACACAGAGAGAGTGATTGCCCATTGGAATGGGCTGCCCAGGGAGGTGGTGGAGTCACCATCCCTGGAGGTGTTCAGGAGGAGACTTGCTGGGGTGCTTGGTGCCATGGGTTAGTTGATTAGGTGGTGTTGGATGATAGGTTGGACACAATGATCTTGAAGGTCTCTTCCAACCTGGTTAATTCTATTCCGTTCCATTCCATTCCATTCCATTCCATTCCATTCCATTCCATTCCATTCCATTCTCTGGTCCTGCCCTGGCAGGGGGGTTGGACTGGCTGATCTGCAGCGATCCCTTCCCGCCCCTCACACCCTGTGGGGCTGTGATCACCCTGGGCTTTGTTCTCGGGAGGGTACCGCAGGGTTTAATCCTGCTGATGCAAAGCCCCACGCAAAAACGCTGTGCAAGCCTTTGCTTGGGGTGCTTGCATTTCTGCAAGGCAAGCTTTGTTGGGAAGTGTTCTGCAGCAGGCAAAGCCCAGCTGGGATGGAGGGAATCATCCCTTCTTTTGTGGCCTCCCAGCTTTCCTTTCAGTGCTCCCTAAACTCCTTCTGGAAAACTGTCTCAGCTGGAAAATGATTACAGGAGCAGCACGGAACAAGCAATGATTATAACTCACATTGCACAATAAGGTACTGTTGGAACCAGAAAATCCAGAAAGCAACCTGCCTGTGGCTTCCTTCCTGGGTGAGAGAAAGAGCTCCAGCTGGTGAGTGGGAAGAGGAGGTTGATGGGATGGGACTGGAGGAATGGCCAGCCCAGAACGAGAACCTCCTAACTAGTAGTCAGGAGGTCTTGGGGGACAGGTTGGACCTGATGGTCTTTGAGGTCTTTTCCAACCTTATTGATTCCATGATTCTAATAGGCAGCAAGGTTTTGGGGTGCAGGCCCAACTAACAGGGAACCTCATTTCATTCCCTGCATCCTGCCCATGAATCTGAAGAAGGGTTCTCCATTGGCTTTGGCTTTAGGGTTCAATCAGCTGATGACCACCTTGTTCACAGTATATCACAGTATCACCAAGGTTGGAAGAGACCTCAAAGCTCATCGAGTCCAACCTGGCACCACAGACCCCATGACTAGACCATGGCACCAAGTGCCACATCCAATCCCCTCCTGAACACCTCCAGGGATGGGGACTCCACCACCTCCCTGGGCAGCACATCCCAATGGCCAATGACTCTCTCGGTGAAGAACTTTCTCCTCACCTCCAGCCTAAACTTCCCCTGGTGCAGCTTGAGACTGTGTCCTCTTGTTCTGGTGCTGGTTGCTAGAGAGAAGAGGCCAACCTCTTCCTGGCTACAACCTCCCTTCAGGGAGTTGGAGAGAGCAATGAGGCCTCCTCTGAGCCTCCTCTTCTCCAGGCTAAGCAACCCCAGCTCCCTCAGCCTCTCCTCACAGGGCTGTGCTCAAGGCCTCTCCCCAGCCTTGTTGCCCTTCTCTGGACACCTTCAAGTCTCTCAATGTCCTTCCTAAACTGAGGGGCCCAGAACTGGACACAGGACTCAAGGTGTGGCCTAACCAGTGCTGAGCACAGGGCACAATGACCTCCCTGCTCCTGCTGGCCACACTCTTCCTGATGCAGGCCAGGATGCCAGTGGCCTTCTTGGCCACCTGGGCACACTGCTGGCTCATGTTCAGGAGGCTGTTGATCAGCACCCCCAGGTCCCTCTCAGCCACTCTGACCCCAGCCTGTAGCTCTGCATGGGGTTGCTGTGGCCTATGAACATTCCTGTGTGTTGGAGAAGAGGACCCAGAATTCTGCTAAGTCTCCAAGCCACTGTTATAGGACCACAGATTTCTTAGGGTTGGAAGGGACCTCAAGGCTCAGCCAGCCCCAACCCCCCTGCCATGGGCAGGGACACCTCACACCACAGCAGGTTGCTCACAGCCACCTCCAGCCTGGCTGCAAACACCTCCAGCCAGGAGGCTGCCACCACCTCCCTGGGCAGCCTGTGCCAGGCTCTCACCACCCTCATGGGCAACAACTTCTTCCTCACAGCCAATCTCAATCTCCCCACTTCTAGTTCTGCTCCATCCTCCCCAGGCCTATCACTCCCTCACACCCTCAAAAGTCCCTCCCCAGCCTTCCTGTAGCCCCCTGCAGATCCTGGAAGGCCACAATGAGGTCTCCTGGGAGCCTTCTCCTCTCCAGCCTGCACAGCCCCAACTCTCTCAGTCTGTCCTCATAGGAGAGGTGCTCCAGCCCTCTGCTCATCTTCATGTTCTTTCTTGTTCCTTAAATTTTCAGATACTCACCTGAAATGAGCAGCTGCCAAAAGAGGATAAATTCAATCAGCTGCTCTATTACAGCAACAGAAAAAATTATCCTGATTTATAGAATAGAATAGAATAGAATAGAATAGAATTAAGCAGGTTGGAAAAGACCTCAGAGATCATCAAGTCCAACCTATCATCCAACACCATCTGATCAACTAAATCATGGCACCAAGGGCCTCAGCCAGGCTCTTTTTAAACACCTCCAGGGATGGGGACTCCACCACCTCCCTGGGCAGCACATCCCAAGGGCCAATCTCTCTTGCTGGGAAGAACTTCTTCCTAACATCCAGCCTCAGCCTCCCCTGGCACAGCTTGAGACTGTGTCCTCTTGTTCTGGTGCTGGCTGCCTGGGAGAAGAGACCAACCCCCACCTGGCTACAACCTCCCTTCAGGGAGTTGTAGAGAGCAATGAGGTCTCCCCTGAGCCTCCTCTTCTGCAGGCTAAGCAACCTCAGCTCCCTCAGCCTCTCCTCACAGGGCTGTGCTCAAGGCCTCTCCCCAGCCTTGTTGCCCTTCTCTGGACACCTTCAAGTGTCTCAATCTCCTTCCTAACCTGAGGGGCCCAGAACTGGACACAGGACTCAAGGTGTGGCCTGACCAGTGCTGAGCACAGGGCACAATGACCTCCCTGCTCCTGCTGGCCACACTCTTCCTGATGCAGGCCAGGATGCCATTGGCCTTCTTGGCCCCCTGGGCACACTGCTGGCTCATGTTCAGGCAGCTGTCAATCAGCACCCCCAGGTCCCTCTCTGTTTGGCAGCTCTCAGCCACTCTGACCCCAGCCTGTAGCTCTGCCTGGGGTTGCTGTGGCCAAAGTGCAGCCCCTGGCACTGGGACTTGTTGAATGCCATCCTGCTGGACTCTGCCCATCTGTCCAGTGGGTCGAGGTCCCTCTGCAGAGCCCTTCTGCCCTCTGACTGACCAACATCTGCTCCCAGCTTGGTGTCATCTGCAAATGTGCTGATGACTGTCTCAATCCCCTCATCCAGATCGTCAGTGAAGACATTGAAGAGGATGGGGCCCAGCACTGATCCCTGGGGCACACCACTGGTGCCTGGCTGCCAGCTGGCTGTGGCACCATTCACCACCACTCTCTGGGCTCAGCCTCCAGCCAGTTCCTAACCCAGCTCAGAGTGCTGCTGCCCAAGCCAGGGGCTGACAGCTTGGCCAGCAGTTTGCTGTGGGGGACAGTGTCAAAGGCTTTGCTGAAGCCCAGGCAGACTCCATCCACAGCCTGCCCCACATCCCCCAGGCAGTCACCTGGGCATGGAAGGAGATCAGGTTGCTCAGGCAGGACCTGCCCTTCCTGAATCCCTGCTGGCTGGGCCTGAGCCCTTGGCCATCCTGCAGTGCACAGTTATTGCCCCCAAGATGATCTGCTCCATCATTCTCCCTGGCACTGAGGTCAGGCTGCCAGGCCTGGAGTTTCCAGGTTCCTCCATCCGATCCTTCTTGTGGATGGGGACCACCTTGGCCAGTTTCCAGTCCTCTGGGACCTCTCTGGTGAGCCAGGACTGGAGGGAAATGATGGAGAGCGGCTTGGAGCTCCTCTGCCAGCTCTCTCAGCACCCTAGGGTGGATCCCCTCCGGCCCCCAGGGACTTGTGAGTGTCCAAGTGGCTCAGCAGGTCCTGAACCAATTCCTCATGGATATCCAGGGCATTACACTGCTCCCTGACCCCATCCCCCAGTTCAGGAGGCCACTCATCCTGAATCTCCCCACCTCCAGCTTCAGTCCATTCCCCCTAGTCCTGTCACTCCCTGAGATCCTGAGCAGTCCCTCCCCAGCCTTCCTGTAGCCCCCTTCAGATCCTGGAAGGCCACAATGAGCTCACCTGGGAGCCTTCTCTTCTCCAGACTGAACAGCCCCAACTCCTTCAGTCTGTCCTCACAGCAGAGGTGCTCCAGCCCTCTGCTCCTCCTCCTGGCCCTGCTCTGGACACCTTCCAGCACCTCCAGATCCCTCTTGCAATAGGGGCTCCAGAGCTGGAGGCAGTACTCCAGGTGGGGTCTCAGCAGGGCTGAGCAGAGGGGGAGAATCCCCTCCCTTGCCCTGCTGGCCACACTTCTCCTGCTGCAGCCCAGGCTCTGATTGGCTTTCCGGGCTGCAAGTGCACCCTGAGAGCTCCTGGGGAGCTTCTCCTCCCCCAGCACCCCCAAGGCTCTCTCCTCAGGGCTGCTCTCCAGCCAGTCCCTGCCCAGCCTGCATTTGTGCCTGGGGTTGCCTCCACCCAGCTGCAGGACCCTGCCCTTGGTCTTGTTGAAGCTCCTGAGGTTTGGCTTGTGCCCACCTCTCCAGCCTGTCCAGGTCCCTCTGGATGGATCCCTTCCCTCCAGCTGTCTGCTGCACCACACAGCTTGGTGTCAGCAGCAACCTTGCTGAGGCTGCACTCACTGCCACTGCCCATGGCCCCCACAGAGATGTGGAACAAGCCTGGTCCCAGGCCTGATCCCTGAGGGCCTCTGCTTGTCCCTGGCCTCCACTGGGACATGGACCCATGGACAGCCACTCTCTGGGTGCAGCCATCCAGCCAGTTCTGTACCCATCTAGTGGTCACCCATCACACCCATGTGTCACCAGCCTGGAGACCAGGATGTGGGGCAGGACAGTGCCGAAGGCTTTGCTCAGGGCCAGGCAAACGACATCAGCTGCTGGCCCCTCAGCTGTTAATGCTGTGACCTGCTCATACTGGTGTCTGCCAGAGCAGAGAAGTCAAAAGGAGAATTAGTTCATACAACTAACTGTATGTTAGTTACCAGACCCATGGGGGCTGGCACCCTTGTCATTTTTCCCCTTGTGCATCCCATGGTAATTTATTTCCATTCTAGCTCTTCCCTGCTCAAGCTGTGGGAAATGTTCCCAAGCCTCAGCCAAAAACTGTCACACAGCCCAACACCAGGCGAGGAGCGATGGCAAGAGCACTCTCGGTCTCATCATTGCCATCAGGAGTCAGGAGCCCTTGCCCCAGGGAGAAGGAGGGAAATTCAGGCTAACACCTTAGCAGCAGCCTGCTCCATAAGTTGTTACTGATGAAGGGACTGAGCCTGATCACTGGAGTGTGCTCTCCATGGCTGCCCAGGTGCAGCTTCTGTGGGAGACACCTGGATGGCACCAGAGGTCTGTGCCTGCTGAGTATGATGGACAACCCTCACGTTCACACCCTGAGTCCTGTGTCCAGTTCTGGGCCCCTCAGTTTAGGAAGGACATTGAGAGACTGGAAGGTGTCCAGAGAAGGGCAACAAGGCTGGGGAGAGGCCTTGAGCACAGCCCTGTGAGGAGAGGCTGAGGGAGCTGGGGTTGCTTAGCCTGCAGAAGAGGAGGCTCAGGGGAGACCTCATTGCTCTCTCCAACTCCCTGAAGGGAGGTTGTAGCCAGGTGGGGGTTGGTCTCTTCTCCCAGGCAGCCAGCACCAGAACAAGAGGACGCAGTATCAAGCTGTGCCAGGGGAAGTTTGGGCTGGATGTGAGGAAGAAATTCTTCCCAGCAAGAGAGATTGGCCATTGGAATGTGCTGCCCAGGGAGGTGGTGGAGTCCCCATCCCTGGAGGTGTTCAGGAGGGGATTGGATGTGGCACTTGGAGCCATGGTTCAGTTGTCAGGAGGTGCTGGGTGGCAGGTTGGGCTTGATGATCTCTGAGGTCTTTTCCAACCTTATTGATTCCATGATTCTAAGTGCCACATCCAATCCTTTTGTGAACACCTCCAGGGATGGGGACTCCACCACCTCCCTGGGCAGCACATCCCAGTGGCCAATCTCTCTTGCTGGGAAGCACTCTTGGGACAAAGGTGTGGGGGTGGGGACACTTTCTACAACGCCCTGAAGGGAGGTTGTAGCCAGGTGGGGGTTGGTCTCTTCTCCCAGGCAGCCAGCACCAGAACAAGAGGACAGAGTCTCAAGCTGTGCCAGGGGAGGTTTAGGCTGGAGGGGAGGAGAAAGTCCTTCCCTGGTCTCTGAGCAGGGGCATTTTCCTGCTGTTTGCTCACTGTAAGTCTCTGTATGATATTGTGAGCCCTGCATGACATACACCCCCCTCCCCCTTGAAGCAGGAATCTGAACGTCTCAGCAGGGCACTTCAGGAACCTGCCCCTCTTTCCATCCTGTAGCCTGACTCTGCAAGGCTTTAACAAAGGTTTGAAAGAGCAGCTGCTGCCCTTCAGCAGCCCAGCCCCACACACGGGCAAAGGATGCACACCCCCCCGCGGGGAGCTGCAGACCCGGGGATGTGTGCTTGGAAAGCTGCAACGCAGAGAGGGACCCAGGGGTATTGGCTGACAGCTGATCAAATGTGAGCCAGCAGCGCCCAGGTGGCCAAGAAAGCCACTGGCATCCTGGCTTGTGCTAGAAACAGGGTGGGCAGCAGGGACAGGAGGTGATCATCCCCCTGTGCTCAGCACTGCTAAGGCCACACCTCGAGTGCTGCATTCAGTTCTGGGCCCCTCACTACAGCAAGGACACCGAGGGGCTGGAACGGTCCCAAGAAGGGCAATGAGGCTGGAGAAGGGCCTGGAGCAGCTGGCCTGGGAGGAGGAGGCTGAGGGAGCTGGGGATGGCCAGGCTGGAGAGGAGGAGGCTGAGGGAGCTGGGGATGTCCAGGCTGGAGAGGAGGAGGCTGAGGGAGCTGGGGATGTCCAGGCTGGAGAGGAGGAGGCTGAGGGACACCTCATTGCTTTCTACAGCTCACTGAAGAGAGGTTGGACTGAGGAGGGGACAGCCTCTGCTCCTTGGTGGCAAGAGACAGGACCAGAGGAAATGGCTCCAAGCTGTGCCAGGGGAGGTTCAGGCTGGATCTCAGGAACTATTCCTTTGCCAGAGAGGGTTCTCAAGACCTTGGGATGGTGACACTTTTGTATGATGAGGGTGCTGGAGCAGGCTGCCCAGAGAGGTTGTGGAGTCTCCTTCTCTAGAGACTTTCCAACCCCACCTGGATGTGTTCCTGTGTGCCCTGCCCTGGGTGCTCTGCTCTGGCAGGGGGCTTGGACTGAATGATCTCTGGAGGTGCCTTCCAACCCCTAACATTCAGTGACTCTATGCTGCCCAATGGTTCAGGTGCCCTGCATGAAGCAGCTGACACAATCACACCTGAATTCCAGAGAAGCCCTTATCAGGACTTGCAACTGACTTGCAGCTGATATCCATTGATCTTCCAGTCAAACAAAGCTGGCAAGCAGAGAGCTGGCTGTAAAGAAACTGGAATCAAAGCCTGCATCAGCCTTGGGGAGATCTGCATAGGTCAAGAGTTGCAGAGGTTGATTTAGCTGCACTGTCTTCACCTGGCTGGTGAGGACAAGGAGCTGTACTGGCACCCCCAGGGGCCTTTTCCTGCTGTTTGCTCACTGTAAGTCTCTGTATGCTATTGTGAGCCCTGGCTGTGCTGTACACAGTCACTGCAACCCATTGCAGAGGGTAGCTCTTGCTTGTCAATACAGCTTCAGTTGCTTCTATCTGAGTTGGTCTGGCAAAGGTAGTGCTGGGGGGTGGAAAGTTCAACCCACCACAGGGGTCTTCAAGGGCTTTTCCATCTGGCACCCCCAAGGACCCATTCTTATGGCCAACAGCACCTTCCAGTGGCTCCAGCAGCACACAGGGAGCTCTCTGACCCTGCAGGAGCACAGGCACAGGGACTGGCAGCTGAGCACAGCAGCCATGCAGCCCTCAGCTCTGGCCAGCTCCAGGCCATGACACACAAGTGCTGGGCAGCAACCACCACCAGCACTGCGTACAGAGGAGCAGACCTCAAAGCAGCCTGCAGGTTTGCTCGGGCAGAGAGATGGAGCTATGCAAACCCAGAATGGCTCAGGTTGGAAGGGACCTCACAGACCATCTCCTCCACCCTCCTGCCATGGGCCTCTCAACTGGACTCAGTTGCTCAAGGGCCCATGCAACCTGGCCTTCAACCCCCCCAGGGAGGAGGCATCCACAGCCTCCCTGGGCAGCCTGTGCCAGAGGCTCCCCAGCCTTGTACTGAAGAACTCCTTCCTAAGCTCCAGTCTCACCCTGCTCCCCCTCACCTTCACCATCCCCCTCCTTGTCCTCTCTCCAGACACCCTCCTGGAAAGTCCCTCTGCAGCCTTCCTGGAGGATCACTTCAGGCATTGGAAGGCAGCTCTAAGGTTCTTTACCCCTCTGCAAGGCAGATGATGCTGCAGTTCTCTTCAGAGAGGACAAAGAGATGCAGCTACAGTTCAAATGGTGTTGATGAGGGTTTCTGAGCCTGAACCACGTGCATCTTTGCTAACTCCTGTTTTGAGTGGGCTGCTCTCAGTTGCTCTGCCTGTAAGTGGGTGCTAATTAAGGGGAAAACACTTCAACCACCCACAGCAGCCACGATTTCCCCAGTCTGGTGTCATCCCCCATTCTCAGCTGATGTAGAGCAGGGTGGTTGCAATCTGGTGTAGCAGCGAGTGGCTGGAGCTGCCCTCGGGTGTGCCGCCCGTGTTGGCAGCAGCCAGCAGCGCTGCCTGTTCCTGGGCTTCTGCAGGGAGCAAATCAGCTCTGCTCCCTTTGTGCATTGCAGGGAGGCAAAAGGAAAACAAAACCAGCAAACCCCAGCGTCTGAAGCCCTCCACCAGTGCAACATACTGTGCTGTGGTCTCTCTCTTCTCCTTTGTGGTTACTGTTTGTGACCCACCTCCACAATACAATACAATGCACCACCAGGTTGGAAGAGACCTTCAAGATAACCGTGTCCAACCCATCAACCAATCCAACCCACCCAAACAACTAACCCATGGCACCAAGCACCCCAGCAAGTCTCCTCCTGAACACCTCCAATGAAGGTGACTCCACCACCTCCCCAGGCAGCCCATTCCAATGGGCAATCACTCTCTCTGTGTAGAACTTCTTCCTAACATCCAGCCTAAACCTCCCCTGGCGCAGCCTGAGACTGTGTCCTCTTGTTCTGGTGCTGGCTGCCTGGGAGAAGAGACCAACCTCTGCCTGGCTACAACCTCCCTTCAGGGAGTTGCAGAGAGCAAGAAGGGCCGGCTGGACGAGCCAGGGAATGATAGGCCTGCCAGCCTGACCTCAGTGCCAGGCAAGGTGATGGAGCAGTCATCCTGAGTGCCATCACACAGCACTTACAGGATGGCCAAGGGCTCAGGCCCAGCCAGCATGGCTTTAGGAAGGGCAGGTCCTGCCTGAACAACCTGATCTCCTTCTATGATCAGGTGACTGCCTGGGGGGATGTGGGGAGGCTGTGGATGTGGTCTGCCTGGACCTCAGCAAGGCCTTTGACACCGTCCCCCACAGCAAACCCCAGCTCCCTCAGCCTCTCCTCACAGGGCTGTGCTCCAAACCCCTCACCAACTTCGTTGCCCTTCTCTGGACACCTTCCAGCAAGTCAACCTCCTTCCTAACCTGAGGGGCCCAGAACTGGACACAGGACTCAAGGTGTGGCCTAACCAGTGCAGTGTCCAGGGGCAGAATGACCTCCCTGCTCCTGCTGGCCACTCTCTTCCTGATGCAGGCCAGGATGCCATTGGCCCTCTTGGCTGCCTGGGCACACTGCAGGCTCATGTTCAGCCTACAATCAACCAGCACCCCCCAGGTCCCTCTCTGCCTGGCTGCTCTCAGCCACTCTGACCCCAGCCTGTAGCACTGCCTGGGGTTGCTGTGGCCAATGTGCAGCACCTGGCACTTGGATGTGTTCAATCTCCTGCCCTTGGCCTCTGCCCATCTGTCCAGCCTGTCGAGGTCCCTCTGCAGAGCCTCTCTGCCCTCCAGCAGATCAACTCCTGCCCCCAGCTTGGTGTCATCTGCAAATTTACTGATGCTGGACTCAATGCCCTCATCCAGATCATCAATAAAGATGATCCTGCAGCAAAGCATCAGTTGATGATTTACTGCTCAGAGACGTTGTAGGAAGAGGTGTGTGCTCAGCCCCCACAGGTGGGGGGCAGTAGGAGACAAACCATGACTAAAGCCAGGTGAAATAATCAGGTAATGTTTTACTCAGGGGTCAGCATAAAGAATATTATGCTTCTCTGGCCTCATTCAGTAATGAGGTCAGCATCCATGGAGCGTGAAAAAAGCTGGGGTGCTGGTTTCAGATGATGAATGTTCAGCCGAGGCCTCACGCGGACAGCGGCTGATAAACTGGCAGCATTCTAGAGTGAGGCACTGGCAGCAAAGTAATTATGGTCTGGAAAGAATGGCCTGGGAGGAAAAGGTGAGATGGTAACCCAGAGGGACTCCTGATAGCAGCCTTGCAGAAGCTGCGTGCCACAGGAGGAGAGGGATCTGCTGCGATGCAAAGGAAGTGCTGCCGGGATTGTAAGCTGAAAAATGTGGGGAGGTGGCCCTGTGAGGCTCCAGGACATTTTAAAGCTCTCTTAAAACCCAGGAGGGTCCAAAATGTCTGCAATGCACAGTGTAGGAACTGTGCTGAGCCCTGGAGCTGGGTAACCTGCTGTGGTACCTGACCCTGCCAGCCCTGCCTGCTCTGCTGCCTGCCTGCCAGCAAGGCTGCTCCACAGACTGCTGCAGCGCTGGCTCTCAGCTGGGCTGGGACATGCCACCTGCAAAAGCAAAGACCTCACCGCTGCCCTCCTTCCAGGCAGCTTCCACCCAGCTAGCTGGAGAAGCCTCTGGAATGCTGATCACAGGGTGTTAGGGGTTGGAAGGGACCTCCAGAGATCTTCAAGTGCAAGCCCCCCTGACAGAGCAGGGGCATAGAACCCCAGCACAGGTCACACAGGAACACATCCAGACAGGGCTGGGAAGGCTCCAGAGAAGGAGACTCCACAACCTCTCTGGGCAGCCTGCTCCAGGCCTCTAGGACCCTCACAGGGAAGAAGTTCCTCCTCATGCTGAGCTGGAACCTCCTGTGCTGCAGTTTATATCCATTGCCCCTTGTCCTATCACAGGGTGCAGCTGAGCAGAGTCTGTCCCCTCCCTCCTGACCCCCAGCCCTCAGCTATTGATAGACATTGATCAGATCCCTCTCAGCCTTCTCCTCTCCAGACTGAACAGCCCCAGGGCTCTCAGCCTCTCCTCCCCAGGCAGTGCTGCAGTCCCTTCAGCATCCTCATAGCCCTCTGTTGGACTCTCTCCAGCAGATCCCTCACTAGGGCAGAGTAGGGGCAGGGTAGAACCTTCCTGGGTCTGCTGCACACACTCTTCTTAATGCTGCCCAAGATCCCCTTGGCCTTCTGGGCCTCCAGGGCACATTGCTGTCCCATGCAGAACTTGCTAATGAGACCTATGAGTTTTAAACTGTGGAACATGGGGGGAAGGTGGGAGGAAACCTGCATGGGTTTGAGGCTTAAGTGATTGCTCACCAATAGTGTAAACCTGGTAAGGGTACAGCAAACCAGAGGAACATCCTCAGGAAGCAGAAAGAGAGCCAATGGAAGGATGCAGATGAGCAGAGGGGCAGCGCAGGTACTGAAGGAACTTCTGCCTCCTCTCAGCCTGTGTGTGGTCAGTGGGAAGCCAAATGTTTGTACACGAGCGCTGCAGCCTGGTAACGTGGCAGAGGAAGCTGAGATGGCAGAGGAAATGAAACTAGACAGGGTGGGGGCAGGAGGCACACAATGGGAGAAGAGTGGTGGCTGGGCTGCAGGTACTGGGAGGTGTGGCATGCACAAAGCCACTGTGTGGTTAGCTGTTGTTAAGGCACACAGACAATGCAGCACGCTCGTCCTGGGGGCCTCATCTTTGGCACGAAGCTGAAGGACCACCAGAGGAAGCTCTCCTCTCCCATGGCCAGCATCTGAGCAGGACTCCCTCCATCCTGCCTTTGACCTCCATGTGTTCCTGAGAAGCTCCAGAGGGATTCTGGAGATGTTCCTGAGTCTGGTTCCTGAATGTGGCCTGGGACTTCCCCAGTGCCTGCCCCTAGCATCAGTGGTGACAGAGGTGTCATTGCCCTGCAGGGCTTGGATTGGATGCTTGGGTTTGTGTCCATCTGTACCTAGTCCATTGTCACTATTTTCATTGAAGCTGCTTCAGTGTTCCACTCCATCAGTCTCTCTCCCTTATTCCCTTCCCTTTAGGAAAGGAGAGGGGTTAACAGAGAGCATCTAGAGGCTGGCCCAGCCCTAAGACTTGGCAAGTGGACAAGGGAAGAGCTATGGAGTCCCCATCCCTGGAGGTGTTCAGGAGGGGATTGGACGTGGCACTTGGTGCCATGGTTCAGTCATGAGGTCTGTGGTGACAGGCTGGACTTGATGGTCTTTGAGGTCTCTTCCAGCCTTGGTGATTCTGTGGTTCTGTACAGCCTTTGACTTGGTCACACACAAGGTCCTTCTCTCTACATTGGAGAAGTATGGATCTGATGGATAGAGTGTTCATTGGTTGTGGCATTGATTGCTTAGTCACATCAAGAGGGTGGTGGTCAATGGCTGGATGTCCAGATGGATTTGTCCCAGATTGCTCAGAGGAATGCCGAAGGGTGGGTATGAAGATGAAGCGGCCAAGCTGTGTGTGATGGCACTCAGTGACAGGACAAAGAACAACAGCTACAAGCTGTTGGATTTGCTTGGTGCCACGGTTTAGTTGTTTAGGTGGGTTGTATTGCATTGTATTGTACTGTGTTTAGGTGGGTTGGATTGGTTGATGGGTTGGACGCGGTGATCTTGAAGGTCTCTTCCAACCTGGTGTATTGTAGTGTAGTGTAGTGTAGTGTAGTGTATTAACCGAGGAGGTTCCACCTCAACATGAGGAGACACTTCTGTATGGTGAGGGTGCTGGAGCCCTGGAGCAGACTGCCCAGAGATGTTCTGCAGTCTCCTCCTCTGAAGACCTTCCAACCCCACCTGGATGTGTTCCTGTGTCACCTCCCCTGGGTGCTCCTGCTCGGGCAGGGGGCTTGGAGGGGATGATCTCTGGAGGTCCCTTCTAAGCCCCAGACATTCTGTGACTCTGTGGATGCCTGGGCACTACTCGGCCAGAAATGAGATGTGCTGTACGAGCTGAGGTTGCTGGGGGGCATGCTGGGGAGGGAGTTGTGTGTGACATAAAATGAGCAAGGAGTAGAACTGCCTGGTGCTGGTACCTTCAGTGTGGGAAAACACAGCTCAAGGGGAACGCTCCAGGGTGGCTGTGAGGAGGGCAGGCAAATGAGAGGCAAATTTGCAGAGGACACCAAGCTGGGAGCAGATGTTGGTCACTTAGAGGACAGAAGGGCTCTGCAGAGGGACCTCGACCCACTGGACAGATGGGCAGAGTCCAGCAGGATGGCATTCAACAAGTCCAAGTGCCAGGGGCTGCACTTTGGCCACAGCAACCCCAGGCAGAGCTACAGGCTGGGCTCAGAGTGGCTGAGAGCTGCCAAACAGAGAGGGACCTGGGGGTGCTGATTGAAAGCTGCCTGAACATGAGCCAGCAGTGTGCCCAGGTGGCCAAGAAGGCCAATGGCATCCTGGCCTGCATTAGGAAGAGTGTGGCCAGCAGGAGCAGGGAGGTCATTGTGCCCTGTGCTCAGCACTGGTTAGGCCACACCTTGAGTCCTGTGTCCAGCTCTGGGCCCTCAGTTAGGAAGGAGATTGAGACACTTGAAGGTGTCCAGAGAAGGGCAACAAGGCTGGGGAGAGGCCTTGAGCACAGCCCTGTGAGGAGAGGCTGAGGGAGCTGGGGTTGCTTAGCCTGGAGAAGAGGAGGCTCAGGGGAGACCTCATTGCTCTCTACAACTCCCTGAAGGGAGGTTGTAGCCAGGAAGGGGTTGGCCTCTTCTCTCTAGCAAGCAGCACCAGAACAAGAGGACACAGTCTCAAGCTGTGCCAGGGGAGGTTTAGGCTGGAGGTGAGGAGAAAGTTCTTCACTGAGAGAGTCATTGGCCATTGGGATGTGCTGCCAGGGAGGTGGTGGAGTCCCCATCCTGGAGGTGTTCAAGAGGGGATTGGATGTGGCACTTGGTGCCATGGTCTAGCCATGGGGTCTGTGGTGCCAGGTTGGACTCAATACAATACAATACAATACAATACAATGCAATGCAATACAATACAATACATTGCACCAGGTTGGAAGAGACCTTCAAGATCATCGCCTCCAACCCATCAACCAATCCAACCCACCTAAACAACTAACCCATGGCACCAAGCACCCCAGCAAGTCTCCTCCTGAACACCTCCAATGAAGGTGACTCCACCACCTCCCTGGGTAGATGATCTTCGAGGTCTCTTCCAACCTTGGTGATACTGTGATACTGTGAGAGGGAGAGCAGAGCGGTGCTGGTGCACACTTGCTCTGCCCAGGCATTCGGTGTCTCCTGCTACAGGCACAGATTGTCCCCACTCACTGCTGATGTCCTCAGCTCAGTGTTCAAACACCAAGGCAGTCAAAAAATAGAAAGAGGAAGGAGCTTCCCTGTCACAAGGCGTTGCTGGGCTGCCGAAGCGCAGGCAGGACGTCCCTCTCAAGAGCTGTTGCAGCTTCTCTTTTTGGCCGCTCCAGGAACATGATGAAGTGCCACCAAAAAGAAAGGTCTTGTCTTTTCCTCAGCGAGAGTGCAAACCCTGAGCCCCCTCAGGTGTCCCTGGGGTGGCTTTCATACAGGAGGAGAAATGTACCAGTTTGAGCAGAGCAAAGCTGTGCAGGACAGCCCATGGGAAACGCTGGCAGTTTTGGGGCGAAGCTGGAGCCCCTTCCCAGAGCACAACCATCTGAGAGGCTTTGAATGAGAACTCCCAACCACTGACCAGCACTCCTGGCTGACTGGAAGTCAGCAACTGTGAAGACCACCTATTAGAAGGGCTGAAAAGAGGATCAGGGGAACTGCAGGCTGTCAGTCTGACATCAGTGCTGGAGAAGGTTGTGCAGCAAGTCATCTGCAGTGCCATCACCTACACCATATACAGCAGGACAACCAAGGGATCAGGCCCAGGTCAGCATGGGTTTGTGAAAGGTGGTGGAGTCACCATCCCTGGAGCTGTGTAGGAAGAGCCTGGATGAGGCACTTAGTGCCATGATTTAGAAGATCAGGGGGTGCTGGGTGGTAGGTTGGACTTGATGATCTCAAAGATCTTTTCCAACCTGGTTAATTCTATTCTATTCTATTCTATTCTATTCTATTCTATTCTATTCTATTCTATTCTATTCCATTCTATTCTGGACAGATGGACACAGTCCAATATGATGACATTCAACAAGTCCAAGTGCCAGGGGCTGCACTTTGGCCACAGCAACCCCAGGCAGAGCTACAGGCTGGGGTCAGAGTGGCTGAGAGCTGCCAAACAGAGAGGGACCTGGGGGTGATGATTGACAGCTGCCTGAACATGAGCCAGCAGTGTGCCCAGGTGGCCAAGAAGGCCAATGGCATCCTGGCCTGCCTGGGGTTGCTTAGCCTGGAGAAGAGGAGGCTCAGGGGAGACCTCATTGCTCTCTACAACTCCCTGAAGGGAGGTTGTAGCCAGGCAGGGGTTGGTCTTTTCTCCCAGGCAGCCAGCACCAGAACAAGAGGACACAGTCTCAAGCTGTGCCAGGGGAGGTTGAGGCTGGAGGTGAGGAGAAATTTCTTCACTGAGAGAGTTGTTATTGGAATGTGCTGCCCAGGGAGGTGGTGGAGTCACCATCCCTGGAGGGGTTCAAGAGGGGACTGGACGTGGCCCTTGGTGCCATGGTCTAGTCATGAGGTCTGTGGTGCCAGGTTGGACTTGATAATCTTTGAGGTCTCTTCCAACCTTGGTGATCCTGTGAGACTGTGATAGTTTGATACTGTGATTCCATTCTATTCCATTTCTTCACTGGTCTGATCTCCTTCTATGACAAGGTGTCCCATGAGTGGGTGAGGGAAAAAGGCTGCAGATGTGTTCACCTGGGCTTTAGTGAAGCCTTTGATGCTGTCTGCCACAGCATCCTCCTGGGGAAACTGGCTGCTCGTGGCTTGGATGGAGGCACTCTGGTCTGGGTTAAGGACTGGCTGATAGCTGGGCCCAAGGAGTGGTTGGAGCTGGTGAATGTCAGGGTCTTTTTCCACCTGAACAGCTCCGTGCTTCCAGGAATGTCCACGTCCATCCATTTCTGCCGGCAAGAAACATTCCCACGGGAAGCATGCATGCTATTAGCAAAAGTGATGTCATTCTTCTCCAGAAGGAGCACATCCAGGTCCACAGCTGACGCCCAGGAAGTGCTTTTGCACATGGAGCTTTGCTTTGGTAGATACAAAGAACTCTGTGGTAGTATCCCTGCATCACCAGTGATGAATGAACTTGAGTGGAAGAAGCAAAAGCAGCAGTTCAAGCAGAGACAAAAATGAGCCCTTCCAATTTTTTTACTCTCTGGTTACCATTCTAGTACTCCCTGAAGGGAGGTTGTAGCCAGGTGGGGGTTGGTCTCTTCTCCCAGGCAAGCAGCACCAGAACAAGAGGACACAGTCTCAAGCTGTGCCAGGGGAGGTTTAGGCTGGAGGGGAGGAAGAAATTCTTCCCAGCAAGAGAGATTGGCCCTTGGGGTGTGCTGCCCAGGGAGGTGGTGGAGTCCCCATCCCTGGAGGTGTTTAGGAAGAGCCTGGCTGAGGCACCTGGTGCCATGGTTTAGTTGATCAGATGGTGCTGGATGCTGGGTTGGACTGGATGATTTTTGAGGTCTTTTCTAACCTGGTTAATTCAATTCAATTCAATGCAATTCAATTAAATTCAATGCAATTCAATGCAATTCAATTCAATTCAATTCAATGCAATTCAATTCAATTCAAACCAATTCAATTCAAAACTCCAATTGAAATATTCTATTCTATTCTATTCTATTCTATTCTATTCTATCCTATCCTATCCTATTCCATTCTATTGCATTATTCTATTCTATTCTATTCTATTCTATAATTTGATTCTATTCTATTCTATTCTATTCTATTCTATTCTATTCTATTCTATTCTATTCTATTCTGTAGTCTAGGGGCAGGACCAGATGACGACGCTGCAGAGGTGTGACAGCAAACAAATGAAGAGCGTATAGATGTGTGCATCTGATCCTGTCAGAGGCTTCTGAGTGGAGAAGATGTGATGCAGTAAGGGAAATTTCCAGCCTGCTCATTTTGTATTACTCTTCATGAAAAGGATTCAGTTCCCCTTCTGGAAAGCCTCCTCAGCTGTGCTGCTGTTCATGCCTCCTGCACGCTGGTTTCATTGAGAGGAAGCGGTTGGACTGCACTGAGTGAGAGGGATGCAAAAATAAACGAAACCTTCTTCTGGTGAACATTCAAGTTCCCTCAGAGGGAATTCCAGGGGAGTTATGTTTAGAAACAGTGCTTAAGCTCTTTGCATGCATCTGCATAGCAGGAGGGTTGGGTCATCCCCACAGCTGCTGCACTGAGACAAGAGAATTGGCTGTTGGGGCTGGTTTAAGAGCGACTGCTTTAGTTCCCTGCAGCACAAGCCAAAAATCTGTGGTTTAAAAGTCACCCTTCAGCCCCATTTCTAGGTCAAGGAGAAGAGCTGATGGAAGTCTTTCTTACAGATTTTTGGTGGCACTAACTCATATCCTTTCTGGCTTGTTTATGCCACACGAAGCCATTTCCAAGCTTGCCTTGGTTAGATTCTGTCTGATGAGTTCAGTCTGTATCTTTGGCCTCTTACAGAATCACAGAATCAGCCAGGTTGGAAGAGACCTCCAAGATCATCAAGTCCAAGCAATCATCCAACCCTAACTAATCAACCAGACCATGGCACTGTCTCATTCAGCCTTTTCTTAAACCCCCCAGGGATGTCAACCTCACCACCTCCCTGGGCAGCACATCCAATGGCCAATCTCTCTTGCTGAGAACTTCTTTCTAACATCCAGCCTAAACTTCCCCTGGCACAGCTTGAGACTGTGTCCTCTTGTTCTGGGGCTGGTTGCTTGGGAGAAGAGACCAACCCCCCACCTGGCTACAACCTCCCTTCAGGTAGCAGTAGACAGCAACAAGGTCTCCCCTGAGTCTCCTCTTCTCCAGGCTAAGCAACCCCAGCTCCAGGTCATTTGACCTAGGACAACCTGGAACGATCCACATCTGGACTTGTCAGTGACTTGGCAATCTACAAGCCTTGGTACTTTCAGTCCTTTCAGACTGGTTGGGGTTGGAAGGGACCATTTGAGACCATTTGGTCCATGCCTCTTGCTCAGGGAAGGTCAGCTAGGGAAGGTTGTCTGGTTGGGATCTGAAGACCTTTTCCTCTGACCTACCGCTGAGGCTGAACCATCTTAGCATTCCTAAAGGTACTTCAAGTGACCTCTGCTGTTCCTTTACAAAGCAGGGCTGGGCTTTGTGCATTTCCTCCTAGCCTAATGGATTTGGTGAGCAGCTATTACGTGCTGACAATTCAGCTCTCAGCCCTCTGTCTTGTCTGGGTGGATTTTTGGATGAAAGGGGGATTTTGTTTGTTGTTGGGGGGGGTTGTTTGGTTTTGCTTGGTTGTGTGTTGTGGGGGGGGTTGTTGTTTGGGGGGTTTGTTTGGTTTTGGTTGGTTGTGTGTTGGGGGTTGTTTGTTTGGGGGTTTTGTTTGGTTGTGTGTTGTGGGGGGGTTGTTTGTTTGTTTGTTTGGGGTTGGGGTTTTTTATTTGTTTCTGGGTTTGTTGCTGTTGTTTAATGCAGCTGTGGCACAGCAAATCTGATCTCATGCTAGAACATTCCACTGTGTCCACTGGAGTGTTAGGCTTTAGATCAAATAGCTCATTTCATGCCTTTAAAGCAATGTCTAGCTGCAGAAGTGCAGAATTGTAGCCATTAAAGTCTGGCTAATGTGGGGCAGTGCAAGACTGACTGAGGTGAAACCAGCTTGTGGTTAGAGAATCACAGAATCCCAGAGTGGCTCAGGTTGGAAGTGACCTCAGAGACCATCTACTCCAACCTCCTGTCTTGATGCCAGCAGATTTGACTCCCTGGAATTGAGCCCCTGAAGCAGGGTGTTCTCCTGGGGAGCACACAGGGACACAGCAGAAAGATTTTCATCAAGCCCACTGGGGCAGGTATCATCTCTGACACCTGATAGTCAGGTTAGATGGGTTGCTAGCATTTAGCATTGGCATCAACATAGAGTCTTGGACTGGCTAAGGCTGGAAGGGACCTCAGAGCTCATGGCCTCCAACCTCCTGCCATGGGCAGGGACACCTCAAACTAGACTCAGCTGCTCAAGGCCTCATCCAGCCTGGCTTTGAACACCCCTAGGGAGGAGGCATTCGCAGCCTCCCTGGGCAGCCTGTTCCAGAGTCTCACCACCCTGGTACTGAAGAGCTGCTTCCTCAGCTCCAGTCTAACCCTGCTCTCCCTCAGCTTCAAACCATTCCCCCTTGTCCTGTTTCTTTTCCCCTTAACTATCAGTTTGCTTTGCTCCCTCCCAGCCCAGCTCCCCATCTCTCTGTTGCTGCAGTCTATCTAGATACCACCTAAGCAATCCAGGGTGTTCTCTACACCCTCCCACAGCATCTGGCTGGAGGGAGATGTCATAATGACTTCACTGTTATAATTACTTGTCTCCAGTTTAGAAGCCATGGAGATTTGAAAGGGGCTGGAAGCATGAACTTCTTGTTCCGTTCACAAGATGCCAGCAATCAGAGAAGAGTTCAGTGGTTTGGTCACATCACTCCACGTTTCAAAGCATACTGCAGGTCCCCTAAGGATAGTTTAGGCTTACATGAAGCAATTAAAAGACACAGTAAACATGCTAAAAGCCTTATAACAGTTTGATAAAAGGTTTCTGCCTTATTTATTGTTTTTCATGCCCTAAACCTGCAAGTTTGAAGTTTCCTTGCTTGGGGTTCCCTGCAATAAACATTCATGTCCTTCCCAAGGCTTGTTTGGTAAAACAAGACCAAACCAAAACAGCAACAGAAAAGGAAGATGATCCAGCAAAACATCAAAGGAATCTTGTTTAGATTCATAATTTCCTGTCTTAGATATCAGTCTTCCAAATCTTATTAGCTGAAAGTGTGAGCTACCCGGGCAGAGGTTAGATTGGGGGGGTGGGGGGTGAAAACCACAGCAAGTGTTTTGCCATGCCTCACATGGAGGGATTTAAAGCAGGGTGCAGTGATAAGTGACACACAACAGCAGCAGTTCACATCCATTCTGCTTGGCTCCGAGTTGGAGAAGAAAGCTGTGGTGGAACAGCCTCTCTGCGGTGCTCTCAGCAGCCAGTTGGCAGCGCAGGTTCTCCCATTCTGCAAAACGTGGAAGCTCAAAATGTTAAGCACCAGAACAGTCCCACTGAAACCAGCCAGAGCCACTGACATCAGCTCTGAGGAATGTACTTATTTTTGGTTTAGGTTAGATCCAATGAAGCACTTGAATACCTAATAATTAGGTGTGTCAGCCCTATGCCTCCCCAGATAGAAGCCAGAACCTCACCCAGAGTTCCCTATGGAGTGGACAAGCCAAGTCAAGTATTTCTGAATGGGATCTATAAAAGTGTTTCCTAGAGCTGTGGCAGGAAATGTTGAGAGGAGTAGGCCTGTTTCTAAAATCTCACCTTCCTCTGAGCTTTGGGCAGATTGCTCAGGCTTTGAAGGAAATGTTTCCATTCACACAGCATCACAGCTCTGAACGACTGTGTGAGCTGGGAGACTGAGACTGGAGATGAGGAAGAAATTCTTTCCAGTGAGGGGGGGGAGACACTGGTTGCCCAGGGAGGGGTCGTGGATGCCTCCTCCCTGGAGGTGTTCAAGGCCAGGCTGGATGAGTCTTTGAGCAACCTGGGGTGGTGGGAGGTGTCCCTGCCCATGGATGATCCCTTGAAGGTCCCTTCCAACCCAACCCAACCCAACCCATTCTATGAATCTATGAATCTAGCACCAAGACTATATAGGTAGCTAGCTACACAAAGCAGTAAGAAAGAGTAAAACCCTACTCTCCCACACCAAGGAGAGAGAAAACTTAATTGCTTTCTTTTAAAACCTGGTGAGTAGTAGCAGTAGTGGCTCTCCACTGGAATTTCTCTTGTCTTTAAAGAGTTCATCACAGAATCCTTGAACAGCTCAGGTTGGAAGGGACCTCAGAGCTCATCCATTCCAACCTCCTGCCACAGGCAGGGACAACCTCTCAACCAGATTCAGCTGTTCAAGTCCTCATCCTTGAACACCCCCAGCAGGAGGTATCCACAGCCTCCCTGGGCAGCCTGTTCCAGAGTCTCACCAGCCTCATCCTGAGGAACTTCTTCCTCAGCTCCAGTCTAAGCCTGCTCTCCCTCAGCTTCAAACCATTCTCCCTTGGCCTGTCTCTGGACACCCTCATGAAGAGTGCCTCAGTAGGGTCCCTTTAGTACCTATCCCAATTAAACATGGTCAGGATGTAGACTAGACTAGACTAGACTAGAATTAACCAAGTTGGAAAACACCTTTGAGATCATCAATTCCAACCTATCACCCAGCATCTAATCAACTAAACCATGGCACCAAGTGCCTCATCCAGGCTCTTCCTAAACACCTCCAGGGATGGGGACTCCACCACCTCCCTGGGCAGCACATCCCAAGGGCCAATCTCTCTTGCTGGGAAGAACTTCTTCCTCACCTCCAGCCTAAACCTCCCCTGGCACAGCATGAGCCTGTGTCCCCTTGTTCTGGTGCTGGCTGCCTGGGAGGAGAGAATCTCAAGCAAATCATGAGAGGCAGAAGTGAGCTCTCACAGAGAGATACTGAGAAGTGCAATGGGTGAGTGTCATAGCTGAAGTCCTTCAGGAATCCCCTTTTCACCTATTCTTGTAGTTTTCCTCTTTAAATAACTGCCAGGTGATTCATAAAGTTTCTTGGTTTCCATACACACACGTGTGTAATATTAAACAGATGTGGTGCTGAGGGGCATGGTTCAGCACCAGACTTGGTACAGTTAAATACTGGTTCTTCCCAGCAAGAGAGATTGGCCATTGGGATGTGCTGCCCAGGGAGGTGGTGGAGTCACCATCCCTGGAGGTGCTCAAGAGGGGGTTGGATGTGGCACTTGGAGCCATGGTTAGTAGTCAGGAGGTGTTGGGTGACAGGTTGGACTTGGTGATCTCTGAGGTCTCTTCCAACATGATTGATTCTAAGATTCTATGATCTTCAAGGTCTTTTCCAACCAAAACGATGCTCTTGTGGAAGTTTCAGTCTTCATTTGCACATCAGAATGAAAATAGATACAGAGCAGCCTGACCACACAGCTCTATTTTTGTCCTGCTTAAAAGAATGGTTGTGGCCTTCCAGTATCTGAAGGGGCCTACAGGAAGGCTGGGGAGGGACTTCTCAGGCTATCAGGCAGTGATAGGACTAGGGGGAATGGAATGAAGCTGGAGGTGGGGAGATTGAGGCTGGAGGTGAGGAGGAAGTTCTTCCCCCTGAGAGTGGTGAAGCCCTGGAATGGGTTGTGCAGGGAGGTGGTTGAGGCCCTGTCCCTGGAGGTGTTTAAGCCCAGGCTGGATGAGGCTGTGGGCAGCCTGCTCTAGTGTGGGGTGTCCCTGCCCATGGCAGGGGGGTTGGAACTGGATGATCCTTGTGGTCCCTTCCAACCCTGCCTGATACTATGCAGCCAAACCATCACAGTTCCTCTCCTTTGAAATAAAAGGAGCTAACACCATTAAGTGTTAGCACCATGGGAATCCAAACAGCAGAAACACAGAGGAATATTTAAACCAAGCAATTCTTGAATGCTGGTTGGCTGCTGTTCTATAATCTACTTGCATAGCTGAGGCCTTTATTTACTATAAGAGGATTCTGCACCCTTTTGTGAGACCCCAAATGGAGCTCTGTGTCCAGTTCTGGAGCCTCTGTTCCAGGAAGGCTCTGGAGGTGCTGGAAGGTGTCCAGAGAAGGGCCACGAGGAGGAGCAGAGGGCTGGAGCTGCTCTGCTCTGGAGACAGACTGAGAGAGTTGGAGCTGTGCAGTCTGGAGAGGAAAAGGCTCCCAGGAGACCTTCTGGTGGCCTTCCAGGATCTGCAGGGGGCTCCAAGAAAGCTGGGGAGGGGACTTTGAGGGTGTCAGGGAGGGATCGGACTGTAGGGAATAGAACAAAACTGGAAGTGGAGAGATTGAGATTGGATGTGAGGAAGAAGTTGTTGCCCATGAGGGTGGTGAGAGCCTGGCACAGGTTGCCCAGGGAGGTGGTGGCAGCCTCCTGGCTGGAGGTGTTTGCAGCCAGGCTGGAGGTGGCTGTGAGCAACCTGCTGTGGTGTGAGGTGTCCCTGCCCCTGGCAGAGGGGTTGGCACTGGCTGAGCCTTGAGCTCCCTTCCAGCCCTGAAAGCTCTGTGATTCTATGAAGTTTAAAATAAATTGTAACTAATAAAACAAAACAAATCATCAAACCAAACTAAGGCAACCCAAAGCCCCACAAAGAACCAACCAACCAAAAACAGCAGCAAAAAACCCCTAGCAAACAAAATCCCCCAAACCAAACCGAGAACAGCAGAAAAACACCACCCAAGAAAAAAAAAACCCTCTGTGTACCACACTCTGTAAGTCTGTTTCCTTTTAATTAAGCTCTGTAGCTTCCCATCTGATGTGCACCTTCTTGCCTACAACAGAGAGAATCCATTGCCAAATACTTGGCATGGTTATTTCTGTCTTTTCCTTTGCCCATCATGTAACCACATGCAGAGGAAGGGGAGGATGGGGCTGAGGTGGCTGTCAGGGATGAAAAATGCGCTTGCTCTTTTGGAAGCTGGAGTTTATTTATAAGCCCCACAGATGGCTCCTGATTCCCTTGCAAAAACCCTTTGAAATTAATTAACCAGATGTGTTTGATGCTGCAGTCAGAACCAAACAGACAGAGACAAAAACAGGAGAGAAGTGAACGTTTGTTCCTGGGGACGGGGTGATTGAGACAACGAGGCTTTAATTGCTGGGTGGAATCAGTTCTCTGCTTGTATCATGGCCTCTGCCTTCTTTCTCAGGGCTGTGTCTGATTTCATAGAAGCACAGAATGGGCTGGGTTGGAAGGGACCTCCAAAGCTCAGCCAGACCAGCCCCCTCTGAAGTCAGCAGGGACATCCCCAACTAGAGCAGGTTGCCCAGAGCCCTGGCGAGCCTCACCTTGAATATCTCCATGGATGGGGCCTCAACCACCTCCCTGGGAAACTGCTGCAGAGTTCCACCACCCTCCTGGTGCAGAACTTGTTGATATTGTGGCTTGAAGCAGATGCCTGAATTCTCTCCAGGCTAATTTTTTGTTGCTCCTCTGCACCTCTTTCCACCTCACAGGAGCCATTCGAGGTGCAAACTGGTAGTGTTGGTTTAACAGAGAAGGCAAGCTGAGCTTTGTGGAAGTTCATGATGCTTTGGGGGGTTGGGGCCTCTAAAGTCTGTTAGAAGGTCTTTTCCAACTGGTCTATTCTATTCTATTTATTCTATTCTACTCTATTCTATTCTACTCTATTCTATTCCATTCTACTCTATTCTAATCCTATTCTATTCTAGTCTATTCTATTCTAATCCTATTCTATTCTATTCTATTCTATTCTATTCTATTCTATTCTATTCTATTCTATTCTATTCTATTCTATTCTAATCCTATTCTATTCTAGTCTACTCTGTTCTATTCTATTCTATTCTACTCTATTCTACTTCTATTCTATTCTATTCTATTCTATTCTATTCTATTCTAATCCTATTCTATTCTAGTCTACTCTATTCTATTCTATTCTACTCTATTCTATTCTGTTCTACTCTATTCTATTCTATTCTAATCCTATTCTATTCTATTCTACTCTATTCTATTCTACTCTATTCTATTCTATTCTATTCTATTCTATTCTATTCTATTCTACTCTATTCTGTTCTATTCTAAATATATAGGGAGAAAAAACCCCCAACAGACCAAACAAAACCAACCAAACAATGCCACCAAAACAAAACCACCAAAACAAACAAAACCAACCAGCAAACAACAACAACAAAAAAGAGACACACACACACACACCCAAACCCCCCCAAAACAGAATATTTGACCCAGTGAGGAACTGGGAAGCCCTGCACTTGGAAGGGTTCAGCCTTAGGGAGAGATTTTGATTCCTAACCACAGCTAAACTTTACAAATGAAAGAGGGAAATCAAACTCCTCGAGTTCAATACTTTGAGCATGGAACAGACCCAATTTCTGGGTCTTTGTTTTGTACCTTGCTCTCCTTCTACACTGTTAAGCTTGGGGTCTATGAGAGAGACATCTGAGTGTCATTCAGGTTACATGTTGATCAGTTTGTGACACTGAGGACATTCAGGGAAGTCATTCTGCCCTGTGCTCAGCACTGGTTAGGACACACCTTGAGTTCTGTGTCCAGTTCTGGGCCCGTCAGGTCAGGAAAGATGTTGAGCTGCTGGAAGGTGTCCAGAGAAGGGCAAGAAAGCTGGGGAGGGGTCTGGAGGGAGGGTCTGGAGCACAGCCCTGGGAGAGGGCTGAGGGAGCTGGGGTTGCTTAGCCTGCAGAAGAGGAGGCTCAGGGGAGACCTTCTTGCTCTCTCCAACTCCCTGAAGGGAGGTTGTAGCTGTGTGGGGGTTGGTCTCTTCTCCCAGGCAGCCAGCACCAGAACAAGAGGACACAGTCTCAAGCTGTGCCAGGGGAGGTTTAGGCTGGAGGTGAGGAGAAAGTTCTTCCCAGCAAGAGAGATTGGCCCTTGGGATGTGCTGCCCAAGGAGGTGGTGGAGTCCCCATCCCTGGAGGTGTTTAGGAAGAGCCTGGATGAGGCACTTGGAGCCATGGTTTAGTTTGATTAGATGGTGTTGGGTGATAGGTTGGGCTTGATGACCTCTGAGGTCTTTTCTGACCTTATTGTTTCTATGATTCTATGACTCTTCTGAAGACAGGCTGGACATCTGGACTCAGATTGCTTCCCACACAAGCCTGTTGCAGGCTGGCTGATAGCTCAGCTCAGTTCTGAGCTCTCTGAGCTAATGCTCAGCTCTCGAAATGCTGAAAGGACTCAAAGTGTTAAAATCAAGGCTCTGTTTCCCCTGACATGGAGGTTTTGCATTCAGCACAAGGGGCCAGGAAATAATTCACGTCTAGAGAGAGTATTTCACAGTCTCACCAAGGTTGGAAGAGACCTCAAAGATCATCGAGTCCAACCTGGCACCACAGACCCCATGACTAGACCATGGCACCAAGTGCCACATCCAATCCCCTCTTGAACACCTCCAGGGATGGGGACTCCACCACCTCCCTGGGCAGCACATCCCAATGGCCAATGACTCTCTCAGTGAAGAACTTTCTCCTCACCTCCAGCCTAAACTTCCCCCTGCTGCAGTTTGAGACTGTGTCCTCTTGTTCTGGTTGCTAGAGAGAAGAGACCAACCCCCACCTGGCTACAACCTCCCTTCAGGTAGTTGTAGACAGCAATAAGGTCTCCCCTGAGCTTCCTCTTCTCCAGGCTAAACAATCCCAGCTGCCTCAGCCTCTCCTCATAGGGCTTGTGCTCAAACTGTGGCTCACGCTTCTTGCATAGCTTCATCAAAGAACTGTTTAGCAGAGAGAAAAGTTCAGCTGGGGCAAAGCTTCCAATGAACTTAATCCCTGCTTCAAGAACTGCTGAGGCTGATGTTGCTGAGTTGCCCCATGTGCTTCTCTCCCTCACTTCTGCCCTAGAAAGGAAAAGGAGTTACCATCACCTTAACCTCTGCTGGAACTCCCCTCTTTTCCCCCCAGCTCTCTGTGGCCTGTCTGTGGCTCTCAGACTTGTGAAGGTTGTGTGGCTGAAACCATGGACATGGGTGAGCCTTGCAGAGTCACAGTATCACAGTATCACGCATGAGGATAGGGGTGGGCTCTTGCCAGCGGTGCTCTGTGACTGGGCAAGGGGCACAAACTGGGACCCAGGAGATTTCATTTGAACTTGGGGAGAAACCCTTTGGTGTGAGGGTGCTGGAGGCCTGGAGCAGGCTGCCCAGAGAGGTTGTGATGTCTCCTTCTCTGGACAGCTTCCAAAGCCCCCTGGCCATTGTGATCCCAGGGAGGTGGTTGAGTCACCATCCCCCAAAGGCTGGTATGTAAGTGCACTGTGGTTGAGATCACTGTCTCACAGTATCACAGTATCACAGTATAACCAAGGTTGGAAGAGACCCCAAGGATCATCAAGTCCAACCTGTCCCAACAGACCTCACAACTAGACCATGGCACCAAGCGCCACGTCCAATCTCCCCTTGAACACCTCCAGGGACGGCGACTCCACCACCTCCCTGGGCAGCCCATTCCAATGACGAAATGACTCGCTCAGTGAAGAACTTCCTCCTCACCTCGAGTCTAAACTCCCTGGCACAGCTTGAGACTGGTCCTCTTGTTCTGGTGCTGGTTGCCTGGGAGAAGAGGGACCAACCCCTCCTGTCTACAACCAACTTTCAGGTATGTAGAGAGCAATGAGGTCACCTCTGATCCTATCTTTACAGGCTAAACAATCCCAGCTCCCTCAGCCTCTCCTCACAGGGCTGTGCTTCAAGGCCTCTCCCCAGCCTTGTTGCCCTTTTCTGGACCAAGCTCAAGTAGCTCGATGTCCTTCTTAAACTGAGGGGCCCAGAACTGGACACAGTACTCAAGGTGTGGACAACCAATGCAGAGTACAGGGGCAGAATGACCTCCCTGCTCCTGCTGGCCACACTATTCCCAATACAGGCCAGGTGCCATTGGCTTCTTGGCCACCTGGGCACACTGTGGCTCATGTTTAGGTGGGTGTCAATCAGCACCCCCAGTCCCTCTCGTTTGGCAGCTCTCAGCCACTCTGCCCAGCTGTAGCTCTGCATGAGGTTGCCGTGGCCAAAGTGCAGCACCCGGCACTTGACTTATTAAATGCCATCCCATTGGACTTGCCCATCTGTCAGTCGTCGAGGTCCCTCTGCAGAGCCTTTCTACCCTCTAAGTGACTAACATCTGTTCCCAACTTGGTGTCATCTGCAAACTTCTGATGATGACTCAACCCTAATCCATATCATCAATGAAGATGTTAAAGAGGAGGGCCCAGCACCGATCCCTGGGGGACGCCGCTGGTGACTGGCCGCCAGCGGACGCCGGCACCATTCACCACCACTCTCTGGGTCGCCTCCAGCCAGTTCCTAACCCAGCACAGAGTGTTGCGGTCCAAACCACGAGCTGACAGTTTAGCCAGCAGTTTACTGTGGGGGACGGTGTCAAAGGCCTGCTGAAGTCCAGATAGACTACTCCACAGGCCTCCCCACGTCCACCAGAGGGTCACCTGATCATAGAAGGAGATCAGGTGGAGAGGCAGGACCTGCCCTTCCTAAATCCTCTCTAGGGTTATGATGTTTGATGACAAGTAGCACATCTCCTGACAGGTCTTTGTACTGCATCCTCACTCTGCCATCCTCATTGTAGGAGTGCATGATACCTTTCTTGTTTCCAAGCAGCAGTTCAGAAACCATTCACTGAGTGCCTTAAACCCATGCCAGCTACAAAAGAAAGAAGGTGTTTGGCCCAGTCCTGGGCTCCATGGATCATAGTATCATAGTATCATAGCATCAGTGAGGGTTGGAAGGGACCACAAGGATCATCCAGTTCCAATCCCCTGCCATGGGCAGGGACACCCCACACTAGATCAGGCTGCCCACAGCCTCATCCAGCCTGGGCTTAAACACCTCCAGGGACAGGGCCTCAACCACCTCCCTGGATAACTCATTCCCCACTCTCATGGGGAAGAACTTGTCCTTTTTTTTTTTCTTTTATCTCTTTTTTCCTTTTTTCCCTTGTTTTCTCATTTGCTTTTTTTTTTCCTTTGGTCTTCTTTTTTTTTCCTTTTATCTTCTTTTTTCCTGGCTCCCCAGATCAAGAGGGACAGGGATCTGCTGGAGAGTCCAAGGGAGGGCTACAAGGATGCTGAAGGGACTGCAGCACTGCCTGGGGAGGAGAGGCTGAGAGCCCTGGGGCTGTTCAGTCTGGAGAGGAGAAGACTGAGAGGGGATCTGATCAATGTCTATCAATAGCTGAGGGCTGGGGGTCAGGAGGGAGGGGACAGGCTCTGCTCAGCTGCTTCCTGGGATAGGACAAGGGGCAATGGATGCAAACTACATGAGGAGGAACTTCTTCCCTGTGAGGCTCCCAGAGCCCTGGAGCAGGCTGTCCAGAGGGGTTGTGGAGTCTCCTTCTCTGGAGCCTTCCCAGCCCTGTCTGGATGTGTTCCTGTGTGACCTGTGCTGGATTCTCTGCTCCTGCTCTGGCAGGGGCTTGGACTGGAAGATCTCCAGAGGTCCCTTCCAACCCTCACATCCTGTGGTCATGGGGAATGATGGAATGAATTCTCGAGGAATGCAAAATCCAGGATGAGATGGTCAAGAACATGAGCAGAGATGAGACAGGTTGAAATACCAACCCCTGTGAAGGAGTTAACCTGTTTCCCAGGGAAAAGAAAAAGAAAGCTCCCAGCTGAGTGCCAGCCTGAAAGCTGTGTCTGTGTCTGCAGCAAACTCTCTGAGGAGTGACAAATCCCACCATGATGTGATTCATTTCTAGTGCTGCTTTCAATGACTGTTCAGATGTCTCAAGTGTAGCACTTGAGATGTGAGATCCTTTCAAGTGAATCACAGCTTCTCAGTTAAGAAGGTGAAGTCATCTGCTCCATCACTCAGCATGGATGAGGATGATTTCAGGAGCTATTCCACTGCAGGAGTAGATGGTGTCAGAGCAGGACTTCCCTATTGTTGAGCTTAGGGTTTGTTTTTCCTGTATGAATTTTATCACTTACTCCACTTGAGTCCCAGGAGGAAATTTTCCTAGTTCTGCTTGGCCACATTTCCTGCTTGGCAGAGAACTTCTTATTTGGCAAGGCCATAATCTGTAACTGAATAGGGCTATTGCTTCACCCTAAAGCCATAGCAGCAAAATGAGAAATCCTGGAAAGCCTTGAAAAGAAGAAAGGGAGGTGGGGGAAGCACAGCCCGGCCCAGACGCCAGGGGCAGGTGTCCCCTTTCTCATCTGAAAGGCCACAGGCAGTGTTACTGCTGATCTATGACTATGTCTGCAGCGTCTGCAGCGTCAGGCCTTGGACACCGTCCCCCACAGCAAACCCCTGGCCAAGCTGTCAGCCCCTGGCTTGGGCAGCAGCACTCTGAGCTGGGTTTATTTATTTAATTATTTTCCACAGTGTCGCCACGGTTGGAAGAGACCTCAAAGCTCATCGAGTCCAACCTGGCACCACAGACCCATGGCTAGACCATGGCACCAAGTGCCACATCCAATCCCCTCCTGAACACCTCCAGGGATGGGGACTCCACCACCTCCCTGGGCAGCACATCCCAATGGCCAATGACTCTCTGGGTGAAGAACTTCTCCTCACCTCCAGCCTAAACTTCCCCTGGCACAGCTTGAGACTGTGTCCTCTTGTTCTGGTGCTGGTTGCTAGAGAGAAGAGGCCAACCCCTTCCTGGGAGGTGAGCCTCCTCTTCTCCAGGCTAAGCAACCCCAGCTCCCTCAGCCTCTCCTCACAGGGCTGTGCTCAAGGCCTCTCCCCAGCCTTGTTGCCCTTCTCTGGACACCTTCAAGTGTCTCAATGTCCTTCCTAAACTGGACACAGGACTCAAGGTGTAGCCTAACCAGTGCAGAGCACAGGGCACAATGACCTCCCTGCTCCTGCTGGCCACACTCTTCCTGATGCAGGCCAGGATGCCATTGGCCTTCTTGGCCACCTGGGCACACTGCAGGCTCATGTTCAGGCAGCTGTCAATCAGCACCTCCAGGTCCTTCTCTGTTTGGCAGCTCTCAGCCACTCTGACCCCAGCCTGTAGCTCTGCCTGGGGTTGCTGTGGCCAAAGTGCAGTCCCTGGCACTTGGACTTGTTGAATGCCATCCTGCTGGACTCTGCCCATCTGTCCAGTGGGTCGAGGTCCCTCTGCAGAGCCCTTCTGCCCTCTGACTGACCAACATCTGCTCCCAGCTTGGTGCCATCTGCAAATGTGCTGATGACTGTCTCAATCCCCTCCTCCAGATCGTCAGTGAAGACATTGAAGAGCATGGGGCCCAGCACTGATCCCTGGGGCACACCACTGGTGCCTGGCTGCCAGCTGGCTGTGGCACCATTCACCACCACTCTCTGAGCTCAGCCTCCAGCCACTTCCTAACCCAGCTCAGAGTGCTGCTGTCCAAGCCAGGGGCTGACAGCTTGGCCAGCAGTTTGCTGTGGGGGACGGTGTCAAAGGCCTTGCTGAGGTCCAGGCAGACTCCATCCACAGCCTCCCCACATCCCCCAGGCAGTCACCTGGGCATAGAAGGAGATCAGGTTGGAGAGGCAGGACCTGCCCTTCCTAAAGCCATGCTGGCTGGGCCTGAGCCCTTGGCCATCCTGCAGGTGCGCAGTTATTGCCTCCAGGATAATCTGCTCCATCCTTTTCCCTGGCACTGAGGTCAGGCTGCCAGGCCTGGAGCTTCCAGGTTCCTCCATCCGACCCTGCTTGTGGATGGGGACCACACTGGCCAGTCTCCAGTCATCTGGGATCTCTCTGGTGAGCCAGGACTGGAGGAAAATGATGGAGAGTGTCTTGGAGCTCCTCTGCCAGCTCTCTCAGCACCCTAGGATGGATCCCTTCCGGCCCCATGGACTTGTGAGTGTCCAAGTGGCTCAGCAGGTCCCAAACTAATTCCTCATGGATATCCAGGGCATTACACTGCTCCCTGGCCCCATCCCCCAGCTCAGGAGGCCACTCGTCCTGAACTCCTCCTGCCTTGTGTTAAAGATTGAGGCAAAGAAGGTGTTCAGGCCCTCAGCCTTTTCCTCGTCTTCAGTCACTGTGTTCCCCTCCAGGTCCAATAGGGAGTGCAAGTGCTTCTTGCCCTTCTTTTTAGTGTTAGTCTGTTTGTATAAATGCTTTTTATTGTCCTTCACAGAGGTGTTCAGCCTCAGTTCCCACTGGGCCTTTGCCTCTCTAAGTTTTTTCCTACATAATCTAGCAGCTTCCTTGAACATATCAGGAGAAGCCTTCCCCTCCTTCCAGAGGTGATACAGCCTCTTGTTTTCCCTTAGTTCCTCCAGGAGCTGCTTGCTCACCCAGGCCCAGAGCCTTCCCCTCAGCTCATCTTTCGGCAGATGGGAACCGCCAGTTCCTGTGCCTACAAGAGCTCCTGTTTGAAGTAGCTCCAACCAGCCTGGACCCCTCGGTTCCTGAGGGCTGCTACCCAGGGAGCTTTGCAAATAATTTTTTTAAACAGGCTGAAGTTGGCCCTCTGGCAGTCCAAGGTGAAGGTTCTGTTGGTGCTCCTCCCTAGCTCCCTGCATATTGAACACTTCATCATCTCATGGTCGCTGCACCCCAGGCAGCCTCCCACGGTCACATCTCCCACCAGCCCTTCTTCATTGGAGAGCAGCAGGTCAAGCAGAGCCTGACCCCTGGTAGGCTCACTCAACAGCTGCATCAGGAAGCTGTCCTCCATGCACTCCAGGAATCTTCTGGACTGCCTCCTCTCCTCTGAGTTAAGTTCCCAGCAGATAGCTGGCAGGTTAAAGTCACCCACAAGGACAAGATCTGATGACCCTGAGACAGCCTCCAGTTGCTTATAGAATGTTTCATCTGCCTCCTCATCCTGGCTGGGTGGTCTATAACAGACTCCAACCAGGATGTCAGATTTGTTGGTCTGCCCCCTGATTTTAGCCCACAGGCTCTCAATCCCTTCATTTTCTACCTCAAGTTGTGTGGCAGAGAGTGACTCCCTAATACACAGAGCCACCCCTCCTCCTCTTCTCCCTTGCCTGTCTCTCCTGAAGAGCCTGTAACCCCCCAGTGCAGCACTCCAATCGTGCGTGCCATCCCACCACGTCTCTGAGATGGCGACTGTATCATAGTCACCCTGGTGGACCAGGACTTCCAGCTCCTCCTGCTTATTGCCCATGCTGCATGCATTGGCGTACATGCACTGCAGCTGGGCTCTCGACTTCTCTACTGACCCTAATCTGTGCCCCACTCCTTCATCTGCAGAGGGACTGACTTCCTCAACCATCCCCTTCAGACCTAGTTTAAAGCCCTCTTACTGAGCCCTGCCAACTCCAGCGCTAGGACTCTCTTACCTTCTCTAGATAACTGCACCCCATCAGGCCCCCAGCAGGTCGGGTGCAGTAAAAGTTGCCCTGTGATCGAAGAAACCAAAATTTCACTGCTGGCACCATCCCCTGAGCCCAGTCCCCCCAATTGGTCATGGTGTGGGTTCTCCTGTTCCCTCTCAGTGTACTCCCCTGCCACTGAGGGAACTGAGCAGAACATCACTTGAGCTCCTGCCCCTTCAATCAATTGTCCAAGGGTCAAGGCGTTGGGTTAGGAACTGGCTGGAGGGCCGGGCCCAGAGAGTGGTGGTGAATGGTGCCACAGCCAGCTGGAGGCCTGTCACTAGTGGTGTGCCCCAGGGATCAGTGCTGGGCCCCATGCTCTTGAACATCTTTATTGATGATCTGGAGGAGGGCATCGAGTCCAGCATCAGTAAATTTGTGGATGACACCAAGCTGGGGGCAGGAGTTGATCTGCTGGAGGGCAGAGAGGCTTTGCAGAGGGACCTCGACAGGCTGGACAGATGGACAGAGGCCAAGGGCAGGAGATTGAACACATCCAAGTGCCAGGGGCTGCACATTGGCCACAGCAACCCCAGGCAGTGCTACAGGCTGGGGTCAGAGTGGCTGAGAGCAGCCAGGCAGAGAGGGACCTGGGGGTGCTGGTTGATGGTAGGCTGAACATGAGCCTGCAGTGTGCCCAGGCAGCCAAGAGGGCCAATGGCATCCTGGTCTGCATCAGGAAGAGTGTGGCCAGCAGGAGCAGGGAGCTCATTGTGCCCCTGGACACTGCACTGGTTAGGCCACACCTTGAGTCCTGTGTCCAGGAAGGACATTGAGAGACTTGAAGGTGTCCAGAGAAGGGCAACAAGGCTGGGGAGAGGCCTTGAGCACAGCCCTGTGAGGAGAGGCTGAGGGAGCTGGGGTTGCTTAGCCTGGAGAAGAGGAGACTCTGGGGAGACCTTCTTGCTCTCTACACCTACCTGAAGGGAGGTTGTAGCCAGGCAGAGGTTGGTCTCTTCTCCCAGGCAGCCAGCACCAGAACAAGAGGACACAGTCTCAGGCTGCACCAGGGCAGGTTTAGGCTGGAGGTGAGGAAGAAGTTCTACACAGAGAGAGTGATTGCCCATTGGAATGGGCTGCCCAGGGAGGTGGTGGAGTCACCTTCATTGGAGGTGTTCAGGAGGAGACTTGCTGGGGTGCTTGGTGCCATGGGTTAGTTGTTTGGGTGGGTTGGATTGGTTGATGGGTTGGACGCGATGATCTTGAAGGTCTCTTCCAGCCTGGTGTATTGTATGGTATTGTATTGTGTTCTTTAGGCAAGCGCACCTCAGGGGACTTGGGGGCAGTGCTTCAGCATACAGGAGAAGAAGGAGAAGAGCCGTACCCAGCTGGTACTTCCAAGGCTTATCAAGGAAAGAGTTGCTGGAACCTGTAGATCACTAGCAGGAGGCAGCTGGCCTTGGCTAGTTAGGTTTATCTGCAAGGCTAATGAGCTCCTCCGCAGTGCCACGCAAGCGTGGCTCTGCTGTCAGCTCTGAAGCAGGCTCTGCTGACAGCAGGATAGAGCTTTCTTCACTGTGCAGCTGTGCATGTCCATGCTCCACTGCCTGCTCCCTGAGAGTGTGAGGGCACCTCAGTTCTCCTACAAAAATGGCAGACAAAGCCATCCAGCTATAGAATAGAATAGAATAGAATAGAATAGAATAGAATAGAATAGAATAGAATAGAATAGAATAGAATAGAATAGAATAGAATAGATTAACCAGGTTGGAAGAGACCTTCAAGATCATCATGTCCAACCTATCATCCAACACCACTTAATCAACTAACCCATGGCACCAAGCACCCCAGCAAGTCTCCTCCTGAACACCTCCAGGGATGGTGACTCCACCACCTCCCTGGGCAGCCCATTCCAATGGGCAATCACTCTCTCTGTGTAGAACTTCTTCCTAAGATCCAGCCTAAACCTCCCCTGGTGCAGCCTGAGACTGTGTCCTCTTGTTCTAGTTCCAGATTCTCTCTCTGGCCTAGTGTCTCCCTACCTGTCTAAGCAAAATGGAGCCACTTCAATGTGGCACTTGGGAGACAGCCAGTTCAAGGGGTCCAAAGTGTCCTCTGGCTAGCACACCCTCTTGGGAGGGTTGCTGTGGTCTTAGTAGTCAAAGAGCTGAAATCCTTATCTCGCACATCCCAGGCAAAATCCTGGTACAATCCACTTCCCTGGGCTTCCTCCTGCCCAGGTGGGTCTGGTAGTCTCAACTGCATTCTGATTCAGGGAATCACAGTCTGAATAATCAGGAGTGTAGCCCACAAGTGCAGTTGGAGTGAAAAAACCCAGATCTTTGTGTTCTCTGGAACCCTCATGCTGAGCAATACTGTGCAAAAGGCCCTGCTGTGGGCCCTCTGCATGATGCACACACATCACGGGAGGAAATGAGTAACCTCCTGGGAGATGCAATCTGAGCCTCCTCAGACATTTAGTAAGAGTTCCTGGCTGCATGTGACTGGCAGCCCATGGGGTATTTTTACCTTTTTATTTCCCCAATTTCTGTGCATGCTGCCATTAGCTCTCCAATGGGCTAAGCTGGGAAAAAAAAGGGCAGAGTGTTCTGGAGCTGCTAAACCCCAGCAAAGCCTGGGCCATGTGAACTGGGTGCCAGATGTCTGTTTGTAGAGAAATGTGTGATTAAGGAGAGAGGAAAAACTAGCTAGGCTAGGACTGAAGAACTGAATTTGCATCTGGGAGGGAGAAGTTAAAAAGGAATCCTTAACTAGTTGAGATAAGCTTTAGCATCCTTACATCTCCATCTGGGGTAGCCTGCTGAGCATTCATAGCCTGTCTATCTCGCAGCTGTGCCCCCTGAGAGATGCCTCAGATCACTCCTCACTTAGGCAGTGATATGCTTGTAGGGTATCACTGGTGTGAATGTGGACCTGTCCTCCCTGGGCTAGCTAATGCCAGAGGGGCACTCCTCCTGGACCAGGGAGAGAAGCTTTGCAAGAGTGCCCTCGGCCCTCGGCACATTCCACAGGGTCCCCAGGCTCTCAAAGAGCTGTTCATAGAATGGTCCAGGCTGGAAGGGACCCCCAAAGCTCATCCAGTCCGACCTCCCTGCAGTCACCAGGGACATCCCCAACTAGATCAGGCTGCCCAGGGCCTCGTTGAGCCTCACCTTGATTATCTCCAGGGAAGGAGCCTCAACTACCTCCCTGGGCAACCTGTTCCAGTGTTCCACCACCCTCATAGTGAAGAACTTCTTCCTGATGTCCAGAGTGGTGTTGGCTAGCAGCTCCTGTGGTGTGCAGAGGTATTTGTTACAGCCCCAGAGCTAGCATCAGACCAACAGAGGAGTTTGCTCTTCCTTCTACTGCCTCCTGCTTCTCCTACTCATTGCCCTGGGGAAATTTTTTATTGAAGTCCCATAACAATTCAAGAATTGTTGGGCACAGAAAGCAAAGTGGGCAGAGTACAAATCCCCGTGAAATAATTCTGTCCATAGTCATCTTTATCTTAAGGGAAAGGAGGGAAGAGGGGCTTTTGCCGATGACTGCCAGGTACAATGGGCAGCAGAAGACCTGCAGGCTCCCCTGCTGGTGCTCAGGTCCATTTGTCTATCAGCACCTCTGCTTCCCTATCTTTGAGATCTCCCATGACTCACACAGAGTTTCTTGTCAGTTCAGTGCAAGCTGGCTGAGGCTTCCACAGCTCCAGGAGCCTTAATAGCTTTCCAGACCTGACTTGTTCAAAATGCTGTTCAGACATGGCCTGCTTAATCCTTCCAACGTTTCTCTGAAGTATTTAGCATATCTAAGTAGTGTTTCAGAGGTGAACAAAGAGCTCATAGCACTTCATTTATTGCTGAACATTGCTGCAAAGGGCTTTGAGCTGGATGAGGGGAGGGTGAGACTGGAGATGAGGAAGCCAGTGAGGGTGGGGAGGCACTGGCACAGGTTGCCCAGGGAGGGCTTGTGGATGCCCCCTCCCTGGAGGTATCATAGTATCAGTCAGGGTTGGAAGGGACCACAAGGATCATCCAGTTCCAACCCCCCCTGCCATGGGCAGGGACACCCCACACTAGAGCAGGCTGCCCACAGCCTCATCCAGCCTGGCCTTAAACACCTCCAGGGACAGGGCCTCAACCACCTCCCTGCACAACCCATTCCAGGGCTTCACCACTCTCAGGGGGAAGAACTTCCTCCTCACCTCCAGCCTGAATCTCCCCACCTCCAGCTTCAGTCCATTCCCCCTAGTCCTATCACTCCCTGAGAGGCTGAGCAGTCCTCCCCAGCCTTCCTGTAGCCCCTTCAGATCCTGGAAGGCCACAATGAGGTCACCTGGGAGCCTTCTCTTCTCCAGACTGAACAGCCCCAACTCCTTCAGTCTGTCCTCACAGCAGAGGTGCTCCAGCCCTCTGCTCCTCCTCCTGGCCCTCTCTGGACACCTTCCAGCACCTCCAGATCCCTCTTGGAATAGGGGCTCCAGAACTGGAGGCAGTACTGCAGGTGGGGTCTCAGCAGGGCTGAGCAGAGGGGGAGAATCCCCTCCCTTGCCCTGCTGGCCACACTTCTCCTGCTGCAGCCCAGGCTCTGATTGGCTTTCCGGGCTGCAAGGTGTTCAGAGCCAGGTTGGATGAGGCCTTGAGCAAGCTGGGCTGGTGGGAGGTGTCCCTGCCCATGACAAGGGGGTTGGAACTGGGTGACTTTGAAGGTTCCTTCCAACCCAACCCTTCTGTGAATCCATGATCCAAATGTCGGGAGCACATTGCAAATATTTTAGACCTGTGTGATTCAGAAGAACCTGGCAAATGCCTGAACAAAGGTTTTCTTTCTAATTGAATCAGAAGGGGCTGGAAAAGTGGTGTAGTGGAAGCAACCACCGTTATGGGGTTGGCTAAGCCATGGTGATCATATGATACTGTGTCAGTGCATGATGAGTGCCTCTATAGAAATCACCAAGCTAGAGAAGATTTTGTAATTCACAATTGCAGAAAATATTTATACTTTATTGTACGTTATTGTACTTTACCTTACCTTACTTATTTTACTCTACCTACTTTACCTTATTTTATTTTACTTTACCTTACTTTATTTTATCTTACTTTGTTTTACCTACCTTACTTTACCTTATTTCACTTTACCTATTGTACTTTATTTTACTTCACTTTACTTTTTCACTTTATTGTAGTTTACATTATTTTACCTTACTTTACTTTATTCTACTTTACTTTAACTTACTTGATTTTACTTTATTTTGCTTTATTTTATCTTCCTTTACTTTATTTTACCTTACCTAACTTTATTTTACTTTACCTACTTTACTTTATTTTACTTCACTTTATTGCACTTTATTTTACCTTACCTTACTTTACCCTATTCTACTCTATTCTACTTTACTTTACCTTACCTTACTTTATTCCACTTTATTCAACTTTACTTTACCTTACCTTACTTTACTTTATTCCACTTATTCTACTTTACCTTACCTTACCTTACTTTACTTTATTCCACTTTATTCTACTTTACCTTACCTTACTTTACTTTATTCCACTTTATTCTACTTTATTCTACTTTACTTTACCTTACCTTACTTTAGAATAGAGTACAGTAAAGTACTTTACATTACCTCACTTTACTTTATTCTACTGTATTCTACTTTACTTTACCTTGTCTTACTTTACTTTATTCCACATTATTCTACTTTACTTTACCTTACCTTACTTTAGAATAGAGTACAGTAAAGTACTTTACATTACCTTACTTTACTTTATTCTACTGTACTCTATTCTACTTTACCTTACCTTACTTTATTCCACTCTATTCTACTTTACATACCTTACCTTACTTTATTCTACTGTACTCTATTCTACTATACTTTACCTTACCTTACTTTATTCTACTGTACTCTATTCTACTTTACTTACCTTACTTTACTTTATTCCACTTTATTCTACTTTAACTTACCTTACTTTACTTTATTCCACTTTATTCTACTTTACCTTACCTTACTTTACTTTATTCCACTTTATTCTACTTTACCTTACCTTACTTTACTTTATTCCCCTTACTCTATTCTACTTTACTTTACCTTATTTTATCTTATTTCACTTTATTTTACCTTACTTTACCTTATTTTATTTTACTTTACTATTTTACTTTATTTTACTTCACTTTAATTTACTTTACTTTACCTTACTTTACTTTATTCCACTTTATTCTACGTTACCTTACCTTACCTTACTTGATATTTTCGTTTCTTTTCTGCTTAAGGTTTCCAGCTGGCTAATAGCCCTTGCTGCTACATGCTGTCACCTCAGACACCCACCCAAAAAATAACCCAGAAGTACTGCAAGCTAATGCAAGCACATCCTCAAAATCATATTCAAGGTCAGGGTTGTTTGGTGGTGGGTTTTTTCCCCTCTTAACTTCTCTGAGTTATTGCCCCCCAATATTGCTAAAGAAAAGGCAAACCCAAGGCACCACAAGTATCAGCTTCTGGGCAGGGGGAAACATAGGAGCTCAAACACAGCTGTGTTATTCTAGGTATGCCATGAGTGGAATAAACCTCAACACCAAGCTGAGCTCTCACCAGCTCTGTGATTATATCCCCAAGGAGTTGTTTTTTTTTTCCATTTCTGAAATATTGCTTTCTGTTGTTCCCTCAGCCAAGCTGGGAGGCAGGCAAGTGCTGTGTGGTCTAGTGTGACGATCCCCAGCTCTGAGATAACCAAGCTGTGTGGCAAGAGTGCTCAGCTCCTCCCCTCACCTAGTTCTCTACCTGCAATTCGGCAAGGTGGAAGTGTGCAAACCCCCAGGTTCTGTCTCACTCGTTGCAGGGAGTCTGTGCCTCTGCCTCATCCAGCTTCACACAGAATTTCTGCCTGCAGAGCCATCAGAATCACCACCTTCTGCTTATGAGTACAGGGAAAGCAATTTCCCTCAGAAGGCATTTATTTTCACAGAATCACAGAATGGGCTGGGCTGGAAGGGACCTCCAAAGGCTATCCAGTCCAATCCCCTGCAGACAGCACTAGAGCAGGCTGCTCAGAGTCCCCTTGAGCATCTCCAGGGATGGGGCCTCAACCACCTCCCTGGGCAACCTGCTCAGTGTCCCAGCAACCTCCTGGTGCAAATCTTGTTCCTCACATCCAATCCAAATCTGCATTACTCTCATTTCAAGCCATTGCCCCTGATCCTGTCCCTGCAGGTCTTTGCCACCAGTCCCTCTGCAGTCTTCCTGTAGCCCCCTTCAGGTCCTGGCAGGCTGCTCTTAGGTCTGCCTGGAGCCTTCTCTTCTCCAGGCTGTGTTTTTGACAGTGCCCACATAAATGATGTAGAGCTTAGTAACAAAAAATGCTTCCCTAACTGCCACTTCTATATCCTCTGAGTGAGCTCCAAGGGGCAAACTGGGAAGGTTTCCTGCCTCCTCTATTCTCTACTCATGGAGGGCCACTTGGTAGAGCACCTCTCCACAGGCTCCCTGTTTCCCTGCTGCCCAGGGCCACAGCTGTCCTGGCTCTGCCTGGGTATGCCCAGGTGGAAAGGATCACATTTTAGTAAACAAGCTCCTGGTGCTGCACAAGGAGGAGCTGAGTTCATCGATTCCTGGCTACCTTTAACCTGCAGAAGTAACAGGGGTGAGGGAAGCAACAGCTGGTGCTGGTGTCTGCGTGTCCAGCCAGGCCAGAGGACTACCTTCTTGAGGAAGAAGCAGTCAGCCCTGCAGCAGTGCATTACCTAGAGCCACACAGAGAGGGGCAGGGTGGCTCGGTGTGTATTTCACCCAGCAAATTTAGCAGTCCAAAACCTAGCCTGCTGTGCCTGCCATCCTTCTTACCCTGTGTGATGGGCACACACCTGCACCTTCCCTCCCAGAGCCAGGCTGGACCCAGCTATTATCTTCGTCTCTGAAAACAAACATACCTATTATGGGCTAAAATTAGGATGCTCTTCCTTCCTTCCAGCTTTTGCAGGGGTCACAGACTGAGTTGGAGGGAGACTGCTGCAATTCAGTAGGTTTCTGTTTATACACAATGTCTGATTTTAGTGCTGGTGGCAGCTGGAAAGGGCAGGCTTGGCTACTCATCCCCACACTGCTATCTTTAGGGTGCAGCCTAATTGTGGCTGTGGCATATGAGGCTATGGCAAGACAGTCACAAACACACCTGGGACGAGGAGGAATAGTTCCATGAATGAATCCAACTGAAATTTGGGGCTTACTTTCTTTTAAACAGGAAAATAGTTCATCAGTGGCAATAAAGAGGAGGAAATCCCTCCTTTCAGGTTTTGTGCAGAGGGAGAAAAGATAACACAGTATGCAGAGTCATTATACTACAGACACTGAGGCCAAACCAAACACTGCTGATAGATTCATAGATGAACTGAGGTTGAGGTTGCAAGGGGGCTTGACTCAAAATTCCTCCAAAGTGGCTGAGAACTTCCCTTGACTTTGAAGGGCTCCAGTGGGGTCCACATGAAGCACAGGAGCCCCTAAGGATTTCTCTGTAGGGAAACAGTTTGGTCCATGCAAACGTCAGGAGTTCCTGAGTCCTGTGGATGTCTGCATTTTGTAAAGACCTTCTGCAGCTTCAGGGGCTTGGTGGAATGATCCAAATGTGCTGTGCAGGAAGGGGTGTGGAGGAGAAAGGGGGTGGGGGGGCCAAGAAAAAAAGGAGTGAGGGCAGATGAGAGCTAGAAGTCAAGAGGAAAACCAGAAGGAAGAGAATGGAAAGAGAGGGAACAAGGGTGAGGGAGATGAGCAGGAGCACACTCTGGAGATGGTCTGGTGAAAGCTTTGTTTAATTTACCAACTGCAGATGAAAGAAAGGGAAGTGGAAATGCATAATGGTTAGCACAGAGCTGGCAGCTTGTGCGCTCAGGCAGCAGCTCCCGGGTTCGTGGTGTGCGCTGAGAGGGCTGACCAGGGGGATGGAGGGCCAGAGACAGGCTGAAACCACCTCCAGGGAAAGTGAAGTGGCCTTGTCTCCCCAGTGCCTCCATGCTCCCCCAGCCCCCAGTCCTCTCCCCAGCTGCCTTAGCGTGCTTGGCACAGCGGTGCTGCATGCCCAGAGAGCTGGTGGCAGCTGATGCCTGCAGGTTTCCTGCTCCATGCCCAGCAGCACACAGTAACTGGCTGGGTAGAGTGGTGTGAGTGGTGAATGGGGACTGGCACTGGGCTGTCCCCACTCTGCTCTGCTGACAGCCATGCGGGTGTGCCAAGGGCAGGTGGTGCTAGGAAGAGAACAATAGAACAAATAAACAATAGAACAATAGAATACACCAGGTTGGAAGAGACCTTCAAGATCATCATGTCCAACCCATCAACCAATCCAACCCACCCAAACAACTAACCCATGGCACCAAGCACCCCAGCAAGTCTCCTCCTGAACACCTCCAATGAAGGTGACTCCACCACCTCCCCAGGCAGCCCATTCCAGTGGGCAATCACTCTCTCTGTGTAGAACTTCTTCCTAACCTCCAGCCTGAACCTCCCCTGGCGCAGCCTGAGACTGTGTCCTCTTGTTCTGGTGCTGGCTGCCTGGGAGAAGAGACCAACCTCTGCTGGCTACAACCTCCCTTCAGGGAGTTGGAGAGAGCAAGAAGGTCACCCCTGAGTCTCCTCTTCTCCAGGCTAAGCAACCCAGCTCCCTCAGCCTCTCCTCCCAGGGCTGTGTTCCAAACCCCTCAACAACTTTGTTGCCTTCTCTGGCACCTTCCAGCAAGTCAACCTCCTTCCTGAACTGAGGGGCCCAGAACTGGACACAGGACTCAAGGTGTGGCCCCAGCAGTGCAGTGTCCAGGGGCAGAATGACCTCCCTGCTCCTGCTGGCCACACTGTTCCTGATGCAGGCCAGGATGCCATTGGCCCTCTTGGCTGCCTGGGCACACTGCAGGCTCATGTTCAGCCTCCCATCAACCAGCACCCCAGGTCCTCTCTGCCTGGCTGCTCTCAGCCACTCTGACCCCAGCTGTAGCACTGCCTGGGGTGCTGTGGCCAATGTGCAGCACCTGGCACTTGGATGTGTTCAATCTCCTGTCCTTGGCCTCTGCCCATCTGTCCAGCCTGTCGAGGTCCCTCTGCAAAGCCTCTCAGCCCTCCAGCAGATCAACTCCTGCCCCCAGCTTGGTGTCATCTGCCAATTTACTGATGCTGGACTCGATGCCCTCCTCCAGATCATCAATAAAGATGTTAAAGTGGAAGATGAATGGGGCCACAGGAGAAACCTCGCTGCAAAGTGGTTCTGATGGCCTGCTGGAGCCATTCTCTCTGTTCTGATTCCTGCCTGTGCTGGGTTCCTGAGTTGTTTAGGGCCCTGGGGCAAACCAGTCAAACAGGCTGGCGAATCCAGGCAGCAGCTGCCAATCTGGGTTGCTGCCTTTTTCGGGAGTAAACAACTGGGGAGTCATTGTTCATCTCCCTAACTCTCTGCAGGACACAGGCTGTGAATTACATCCAGGAACAAAAGGTTGATGGGAGTAGAACTGGGTGCCCAACTTCCCAAGGGAGTGCTTTGCCCTCCAGCCAGAGGAGTAGCTTTTCTGGCCTAAACCTGCGCCTCTGCCTTCCCACCAGCACTTGGGGCGGGGAAAGTGTGTGGCACAGGACTGGCTGCTCTGGAGCACTTGCAACCCTTTCCGTGACAAAATCTGCTTTCAGGGTTGGTCATGGAAATTAAATCTGATCTGAAATGCAGGAAACAAGATTACAGTCTAGGGAGACAGGAGGAAATCTTATTTAAAACACCATGTCATGTTGGGAGGACACTTAAAAAGAGGCAGAAAAACCTTCCTCCTCCCCTGAAACTAACTTGCACAGCCAGTGCCACAGACTAGCAGAATGTCCTCTGCTGTGGCCTGTGTGAGGGATGTGCTACTGACAGTCACCAAGACTCTATTCTGCAGTTTTCCATAATAAGCTTCAAATTTCCACCAAAATATAGTATCATAGTGTCATAGTATCAGGCAGGGTTGGAAGGAACCACAAGGATCATCCAGTTCCAACCCCCCTGCCATGGGCAGGGACACCCCACACTAGAGCAGGCTGCCCACAGCCTCATCCAGCCTGGCCTTAAACACCTCCAGGGACAGGGCCTCAACCACCTCCCTGCACAACCCATTCCAGGGCCTCACCACTCTCATGGGGAAGAACTTCCTCCTCACCTCCAGCCTCAATCTCCCCACCTCCAGCTTCAGTCCATTCCCCCTAGTCCTATCACCACTGACAGCCTGAGCAGTCCTCCCCAGCTTCCTGTAGCCCCCTTCAGATCCTGGAAGGCACAATGAGGTCACCTGGGAGCCTTATCTTCTCCAGACTGAACAGCCCCAACTCCTTCAGGCTGTCCTCACAGCAGAGGTGCTCCAGCCCTCTGCTCCTCCTCCTGGCCCTGCTCTGGACACCTTCCAGCACCTCCAGATCCCTCTTGCAATAGGGGCTCCAGAACTGGAGGCAGTACTGCAGGTGGGGTCTCAGCAGGGCTGAGCAGAGGGGGAGAATCCCCTCCCTTGCCCTGCTGGCCACACTTCTCCTGCTGCAGCCCAGGCTCTGATTGGCTTTCCGGGCTGCAAGTGCACCCTGAGAGCTCCTGGGGAGCTTCTCCTCCCCCAGCACCCCAAGTTCTCTCTCAGGGTGCTCTCCAGCCAGTCCCTGCCCAGCCTGCATTTGTGCCTGGGGGTTGCTCCACCCAGCTGCAGGACCCTGCCCTTGGTCTTGTTGAAGCTCCTGAGCTGGCTTGTGCCACCTCTCCAGCTGCCCAGGTCCCTCTGGATGGATCCCTTCCTCCAGCTGTCTGCTGCACCACACAGCTTGGTGTCAGCAGCAACCTTGCTGAGGCTGCACTCACTGCCACTGCCCATGGCCCCCACAGAGGTGTTGAACAAGCCTGGTCCCAGGCCTGATCCCTGAGGGCCTCTGCTTGTCCCTGGCCTCCACTGGGACATGGACCCATGGACAGCCACTCTCTGGGTGCAGCCATCCAGCCAGTTCTGTATCCATCTAGTGGTCCATCCATCATGTTGAGGGAAGGATGGGTGTCGTTAAAACAAAAGAAACAAAAAAGGTAAATATTTCTGCTGACAACAGAACAAAAGAAGTACATCTTTTTTTTTTCAACTTAGGAGCTTCCTTCTCCCATCTTTCTACCTCTCCCCAGGGAAATGCCAACTATTTTGATGGAAATAAAGTTGCATTCTTCCTCCTCTGCAGCTGGTCCCTCTTGATAATGAAGCCAGTCACTGCTCTAAGTTCACAGAATCACAGAAACATTCAGGTTGGAAAAGAGCCTCAGGATCACCAAACCAAATCACCTACTCCACAGGCTCACCCCTAAACCATAGCCCCAAGCACCACAGCCAAACCACCTTCAAACACAGCCAGGCTTGGGGACTCCACCACCTCTCTGGGCAGCACTTTCCAATCCCTGACCACTCTTGCTGGGAACAATTTTTTCCTACTGTCCAATCTAAACCTCCCCTGGTGGAGCTTGAGGCCATTCCTCTTGTTCTGTCACTGATTACCTGTGAGGAGAGACCAGCACCAAGCTCTCCACAACTTCCTTTCAGGTAATTGTAGACAGCCAGGAGGTCTCCCCTCAGCCTTCTCTGTTTCACACTAACCATCCCCAGCTCCTTCAGATTTCTTCCTTCATCAGATTTCTTCTCCAGGCCCTTCCCAGCTTCCTTGCCCTCCTCTGCCCTGGCTCCAGCACCTCCACATCTCTCTTGGATTGAGGTGCCCAAAACTGAACACAAAACTTGAGATGTGGCCAGCTTGAGGTACATTTCACTTTCTGGTCTGTGCACATACTAAAATCCCAATCATTATGCATCCCAGGGAGTGGCTGTGCCACTGAATCCAGTGGAATGTTTGGCCTTTGAGTTGGGCTAGGCCAGGATGTCATCCTTTGTGGGGATGCCCACAGAAACATCCTTTGTTTGCTGTAAGCCATGTGAGTTCCTTTTCTAGGGCTCCAACACATGTGCTCCCCTAATAGGGCTTTTATCAGAATTAATTGGTGCTGGCTGCAGTTCACACAGGTGATAAAAATCACCAGCAAGCAGTTGTGGTGTTGCTGTGCTCTATTGCACCAGCACAGATCTGCTATCTGCTGTGTCAGAGGCTTGATCCCGAAGGTCTTTTCCCACTTGCTCTATCCTACCCTATCCATTGTGGCTGTCAATGGGTCCATGTCCCAGTGGAGGCCAGGGACAAGCAGAGGCCCTCAGGGATCAGGCCTGGGACCAGGCTTGTTCAACATCTCTGTGGGTGCCATGGGCAGTGGCAGTGAGTGCAGCCTCAGCAAGGTTGCTGCTGACACCAAGCTGTGTGGTGCAGCAGACAGCTGGAGGGAAGGGATCCATCCAGAGGGACCTGGGCAGGCTGGAGAGGTGGGCACAAGCCAACCTCAGGAGCTTCAACAAGACCAAGGGCAGGGTCCTGCAGCTGGGTGGAGGCAACCCCAGGCACAAATGCAGGCTGGGCAGGGACTGGCTGGAGAGCAGCCCTGAGGAGAGAGACTTGGGGGTGCTGGGGGAGGAAGAAGCTCCCAGGAGCTCTCAGGGTGCACTTGCAGCCGGAAAGCCAATCAGAGCCTGGGCTGCAGCAGGAGAAGTGTGGCCAGCAGGGCAAGGGAGGGATTCTCACCCTTGCTCAGCCCTGCTGAGACCCCACCTGCAGTACTGCCTCCAGTTCTGGAGCCCCTATTGCAAGAGGGATCTGGAGGTGCTGGAAGGTGTCCAGAGCAGGGCCAGGAGGAGGAGCAGAGGGCTGGAGCACCTCTGCTGTGAGGACAGACTGAAGGAGTTGGGGCTGTTCAGTCTGGAGAAGAGAAGGCTCCCAGGTGACCTCATTGTGGCCTTCCAGGATCTGAAGGGGGCTACAGGAAGGCTGGGGAGGGACTGCTCAGGCTCTCAGGGAGTGATAGGACTAGGGGGATGGACTGAAGCTGGAGGTGGGGAGATTCAGGCTGGAGGTGAGGAGGAAGTTCTTCCCCTGAGAGTGGTGAAGCCCTGGAATGGGTTGTCAGGGAGGTGGTTGAGGCCTGTCCCTGGAGGTGTTTAAGCCCAGGCGGATGAGGCTGTGGGCAGCCTGCTCTAGTGTGGGGTGTCCCTGCCCATGGCAGGGGGGTTGGAACTAGATGATCCTTGTGGTCCCTTCCAACTCTGACTGATACTATGACACTATGATTCTATGACTCCTTCAAACAGTTCCCTGAGGTCCTTCCTGAACTGAGGGGCCCAGAACTGGACACAGTGCTCCAGATGCAGCCTGGGCAGGGCAGGGCAGAGGGGGAGGAGAACCTCTCTCGGCCTACTGACCACAGGCTTGCAATACACCCCAGAATGGCATTGGCCTTCTTGGCCACAAGAGCACGTTGCTGGTTCATGACCATCCTACCATCTGCTAGGACCCCCAGATCCTCTCCATCAGGAGAGAGAGTCATTTAGCAACTGAAGACAGAAGACATGTCTAATAAAACTTACAACTTGCATTAACTGTGCCACCAGCACTTTAAACTGCACTAAACTTCATTCCCATGTTTCCAGACCAAAAAAACATCTGCAGGTCTAAATGCACATGACTCCACAGAACTATTTCTTCTCCACTGGCATGCTCACTGAGGTGTATAGGAGGCTGGGGGTTCTTTCCCCTTCCCCCCCTTGCTTTTAAAGCCATTTGTTTACAAAGCAAAACTCCAGGTGGTTTTGTCTGGAACTTCAAAGTCGATTCCTTCTTAATGGAAACCATTTCCCCCTGCTTTTTAAGGAAAGGTTTTCACTGTAACCTTGTCCCATCACAGGCTCACAGGATGCAAGGGGTTGGAAGGGACCTCTGGAGATCACCATGTCCAACCCCCCCCCTGCCAGAGCAGGAGCAGGGAATCCTTACAGTACAGCTGTGATAGGTGGGTGGTGTTACAATACAACACAATACACCACCAGGTTGGAAGAGACCTTCAAGATCATCGTGTCCAACCCATCAATCAATCCAACCCACTGAAATCCAGCACAGGTCACACAGGAATGCATCCAGACAGGGCTGGGAAGGCTCCAGAGAAGGAGACTCCCCAAGCAAAGGCTTGCACAGCTTTTTTCTTGGGGGGTTTGCATCAGCAGGATTAAACCGTGC
>CM037646.1:2119656-2155307 GCA_015227895.2 Colaptes auratus | reverse complement strand
CAGCTGTGAGCTCCATGCCTGCAGCCTTGCCCACCCCATTCCCAACACATGCAAATTTCCTGGTGACTTTAATCTACTGCTACCCCTTTTGCACCACAGAGAGTGTAGAGAGCTTCTCTCCTCCTGTGTGTTATCACTGCTCCCTGAATCCATTGATCAAACACAGGCATTTTTTTCCTCATCTTTTTCATTTAATCCACAACATTTCCAGGGGCAGTGGAGACAGGGAAATGGTAGAGAGGCAGCAGTCAGGAGAATTCCCTGGCCTGCATCCCAGGCTGAGTTGCAGCTCCAGGATGTTTTAAGTCACAGCTAGCAGCAGTGACAGTAAAGAGCCCTTTCTATAGGCATTGGCTGCCTTTTGTTGCTCAAGACTCTGAGCAGTGCCAGGTTACAGAACATGGCCCTAAGCCCTCTCCCATCCTTTTAGAACTGCTCTGTAGTGTGATGTATAATGAGCCCAACACTCCTCCTCCTTGCCTGCAGAGTTGCCTGTATGCTCTTTTACTCTAACTGGACCATAAAGAGGAAAAGAGAACTGGCTTTTCTCTTTATCTTAATTTCCATCATCTTCCAGGTTTGTAACCCAAGCTGCCCTTTTGGACTAGCTGGCTGCTGCTGTAGAACGGCAGGAGCCGGGCGACAGAAGAGCCACCACAGGAAGAGCACACAGCAACCAGAGAAGACAGTGACCCCGCGGCCACACAGGGAACAATAGATCCTGAGCACTGGCTGTTTGAGGAGGGATTCAACCTGCTTTTCCCCTGGTTTCCGGATAAGTGGAACGTTCCCCATGCCACGCTCTCAGAGCACTGTTCTGCTGCTGTACCTGGTGAGCGTTACATGGGACTGCAGCATGATGTTGGCTCACGCCAGGCTTCTAAATTCCTTTCTCTCATCTTTCTGTGTGTCAGAGGGAGGAATGCTTGGATAAGACCTATGAGAACACCCCTCTCCCAGGTGAATATTTACAAATCAGTGGCAGAAACTCCCTGGTGTAGGAATACACATCACCATGAACTCAATTTTATGGTAAAGGCAACTTGGCAACACCAAATACGGTGAGCCTGAGGCAAGTCCTCAGTGGTGTTTCACCGAGGAACAGGAAGCACTAAAAGTGGTGATGATGGTCAGTGAAAAATAATGGTTTATCTAGAGATAAAATGGAAAACATCTACCTCTAGGCCCATCCATGCAGACCACAGAGAAAATTAATCACTCCATGGTTTAGTTGATTAGATGGTGCTGGGTGATAGGTTGGACTCGGTGATCTCAAAGGTCTTTTCCAACCTGGTTTATTCTATTCTATTCTATTCTATTCTATTCTATTCTATTCTATTCTATTCTATTCTATCCTATCCTATCCTACCCTACCCTATCCTAGTCTAGTCCATTCTACTCTACCCTATTCTATCTATCCTATCCTATCCTATCCTATCCTATCCTAATCCTATTCATTCTATTCTATTCTATTCTTATTATATCCTATCATACCATCCTATCCTACCCTATCCTATTTTAGTCTATTCTAGTCTAGTCTATTCTAGTCTAGTTAGTATACCTACCATACCCTACCTATTCTAGTCTAGTCTACCCTATCCTACCCTATCCTACCTACTCCTACCTCTCTACCCTATCCTATCCTATCCTATCCTATCCTATCCTATCCTACCCAATCCAATCCAATCCAATCCTATCCTATCCTATCCTATCCTATCCTATCCATCTTCAAGACATGGCCACCTTACTCCTCTCTACAAGTTCCTGCAAGAGCAGAGCAGCTGAGGGGCAGAAGTGGTGAGGTGCACATCATGAGAGTACCTTTAGTGGAAGACTCTTTGTCGTGATTGTTGTCTCTGGAAGGACTAATTCTATCCATTACAGCAGTTTGTGTGGCATAATCCTCTCCCTGCTCCCAGCCTGGGTACGCCACCGGGGCTTGTGCTGAGTCGTTGTGTTTGGCCCCATGGCTGGAGGCCACAGCTGTTATGATGATGGTGAAGCAGTTATGAACTCAGTATACAAAGATCCATTTGTCACATTATTGTCCTCTTCAGTTCTTGTCTCTAGGACAGGCCTTGCTCACATGTCTACTACATTTAATGGCAAAGAGAAGTAAAGCAGATTTGCTTCTCATTTGGTTTATGCTTAGGAAAGCTGTCTCCTATCACCACCTGCACTGCCTCCTCCTTGCATGTGCTTTCCAAAACCGAGACACCTCATCACTGCTGCTTGAAAGTGTTTCCCCCAATTATGCTGCTGGCTTTGTGTCTGATGAGTAGCAAACCAACATCCACTGCTGCAGGACTGAGAACAGCAGGGGAAGAAATAACACAACAATATGACACACACCCCCTCCCTCCGCCCCAGAAGGATTTTAAGCACAGAATTTGAGTGTAATGACTGTATCCCATTGGTTTTTAATTAACTCTAGGATCTCCAGAAAGCCAGGCAAGCAGGGAGGAAGGCCAGCACCTGCTGTAGATGTGCATGAATGGTGCACACAGTGAGTAACTCAGTGTCCAACTGGAGCATATTTGATTTTGCAGTTGTTTAGGAAAATATCATCTGGCCAATAGCAACCACTCTGTCGCTTTTTAATAGGCAGCCACGACACAAGGGTGCCCAAACCTTAGAAGCAGTACAACCTCTCTGTAATGCCTCCAACCTGGTGAAAAAAACCACCAAAACTGCCACCACCACCACCAAAACCCCAAATCCAAATCCAAACCCAACCAACCAACCAAAACAAAGCAAGAAAATTGCCACAGCGTCTTGAAAGATTAGTTGCAACTAGGCCACAACATATCCTACAGCAGTATAGTAAAGCAGAGGGGAGTGGAGTGGAGTGGAGTGGAGTGGAGTGGAGTGGAGTGGAGTGGAGTGGAGTGGAGTGGAGTGGAGTGGAGGAGAGGTTCGGAGAGGAGAGGAGAGGAGAGGAGAGGAGAGGAGAATCATAGAATCAAAGAATCATTCAGGCTGGGCAAGACCCTTGAGCTCCTCAGGGCCAACCACCAGCCCTACTCTACCAAGGTCACCACTACACCACATTGCTAAGCACCACATCCAAAGGACCTCTAAACACCACCAGGGATGGGGACTCCACCACCTCCCTGGGCAGCCAGTTCTGATGCTTGACCACTCCTGCAGTGGAAAGGGTTCCCTAAGGTCCAGCCTAAACCTCCCCTGGAGCAGCTTGAGGCTGTTCCCTCTTGTTCCATCACTAATGACCTGGGAGAAGAGACCAGCACCAACCTCTCTGGCTTGTGCTCTCAGTAGCTGTAGAGGCTGATAAGGTCTCCCCACAGCCTCCTCTTCCTCACACCAACCACTCCCACTTCCCTCAGCTGCTCCTCATCAGACTCCTTCTCTAGGCCCCTCAGCAGCTTCGTTGCTCTTCTCTGCCCCCTCTCCAGCCCCTCAAAGTCTCTCTTGTGCTGAGGTGCCCTCAGCTGAACCCAGCACTCGAGCTGTGGCCTCCCCAGTGCCCAGTACAGGGAGCCCATCCCTGCCCTGCTCCTGCTGGTCACACCATTGCTGATCCAGGCCAGGATGCCATTGGCTTTCTGTGCCAGCTGGGCACTCTGCTGGCTCTTGTTCAGCTGCTTGTCCTCTAGACCCCCCCAGGTCCCTTTCTGCTGGGCAACTTCCCAGCCACTCTGCCCCAAGCCTGGAGCATTCCTGGGCTTGTTGTGGCCCAAGTGCAGGACCCAGCACTTGGCCTGCTTGAGGCACATCCCACTGACCTTGGTGCATTGATCCAATCTGTCTAAGTCTCTCTGCAGAGCCTTCTAGCCCTCAAGCATATCTACACTCCCACCTGACTTGGTGTCATCTGCAAATGGACCAATGTCCTCCATCAAGGTCATTGACAAAGATGTTAAACAGAAGTGGTCCTACTGGCCCTGAGGAGCACCACTTGTGACTGCAGCGCAGCACAGGGTTTGTATCCAACAGTAACACATTGCAGTGCATCACCAGATTTTTAGAGGGTGTTGGTGAAACACCTGGAGTAGGTACCTCAGAAGAATGTGAGCTTAAGGGCTGTTGAGGCAGTGAGCTTTTGCTGATACAGTCACACTCAGCAGAAGGAAGGGATCCACATCATGCAGCATCTCAGATGCTGCTTCTGCTATGTTTGTCTTCAGTGGCCTGTTGGTGAAAATCTGCAGGAGCAGATGGTAGCTGAGTTAAATTCACTTCTGGCAGTGCTTAGCACAGCAGATCAGTCATCAGCTTGCAACCTTAGTTCATGCCAGGAACAGACATTAATGTGTGTCAGTTTTCAATTACTAGCTTTATGATATCCTTTGGCAATAGGAAAAGACCTTTAAGGTCATCACTCCAACCATTAATGCCCTTTTTTTGCTTTGGTTGCTCTGACCAATGGAAGAGAGAAGCCTCTCTTCTACATTATGTTTGTTTTCTTCCCTTCAGCAAGAGTATCATCTTTAAAAGGGCAGTGAGTAGATCATAGGATCATAGAATCAAAGAATGGCTCAGGTTGGAAGGGACCTCAGAGTTCATCTCCTCCAGCCTCCTGCCATGGGCAGTGACACCGCTCAACTGCACTCAGCTGCTCAAAGCCTCATCCAGCCTGGCCTTGAACTCCCCCAGGCTGGAGGCAGCCACAGCCTCCCTTGGCAGCCTGTGCCAGAGTCTCACCAACCTCATCCTGAAGAACTTCTTCCTCAGCTCCAGCCTAACCCTGCTCTGCCTCAGCTTCAAACCATTCCCCCTTGGCCTGTCTCTGGACACCCCAATGAAAAGTCCCTCTGCAGCCTTCCTGAAGGATCCCTTCAGGTACTGGAAAGCAGATCTAAGGTCCCCTCAGAGCCTTCTCCTGGCTGAACAACCTCATAGCCTCATAAACATTTCAGCTAGAATTGCCATATTAACAAAAGCTGGGAAAAAAACCCAGCCCAGGTCCAATCATGACCTGCAATAGAGGAGTGAACACAGCTCCCAGATGTGTGAAAAATGCAACTAATTTAAGCCTTGACTGTGACCTACAGACAGAGCCCTGCTGGATAGCCTGCTAAAGCCTTGTGACTGCATGACATGGAACACAAAATGGAAGAGACAGGTACAGAACTGATCTGGCACAGGGTCCTGACATGAAAATGTAAGAGACAGGTACAGAACGAATCTGTCATAGGTCTTGGCACACAGTCCAAACAGGAGGGAAAACAGACCACAGGACAGGTCTGAAGAACAGATGAGAGAACATCAGAACTGCTCAGGTTTCTTCACAGGAGGTCTGGGATGGCCTTAGGTTGCAACACTTTTAGCAAAACAACCAACCAACCACCAAAAGAGCCCCAAGCCCTAGAACTAAAGCTTCAGCAGCCTGTGGTGGTTGACTAAACTGTGCCCTGTGCTATTACCTGTAGGAGAAGATTCCTTTTCAGTGCCATTTTCACCAGCAGCAGCAAACTTCTGTTGCTGAATACTCCCAGTTGTACTTGCAGGGGTTTGTTCTTGGCTGCTCCCTCCTCCTGAATGAGCACTGTGTAGCAGTGGAGGTGGGGTTGGTCCTTGATGCTTTTCATGCTCACTTGTAACTAGTGCTGATAAGATGATGATGGAGTCAATGATGATCAAAACACTCAACAAGGGTCATCCCTGGCTCATCATCTACACCACAAGGCTGCCTGGCTTTTGTGTTGGGGCTTTTTCGTTTCACCCTTGCATTTGATGTGAAAGGAAAGAGGAAGGAGAAGTCCTTTGGAAAGCTTATCACAAAGCACCACCAGGAAGGGGATGTAAGCTGTGGTGGAGTATCCCAATGGCCAAGGGCAAAGAAAAGCTGTAAGAGCAGCAGGGGAAGAACAGGGAGGAACAACAGCTTGCATCTCTGGTTCACAGTGATTAACACTAACTGAACTCTTCAGTCTGTGTATCCTGGGGCTTTTTAAGTGGAAAAGATGATGGAGTTTCTCTTCTGAGTCAGTATCTCAATTTACAGCTACAAGACTGGCTTCAGGCAAGCTCTCCTTTCTTCTGGGACTGGATGAAGAAATGAATAGGTTCTTATATTCAAAGCAGAAAAGAATTCTTGATTTGAACTCAATAATAACTAAAGCTACCACTGACAAAATAATTTCATAGAATCACAGACTCACTCAGGTTGGAAAAGACCCCTAAGGTCATCAAGTCCAATCTTCTACCCAACATCTCCAAGACCACTAGACCATGTCCCAGAGTGCTACCTCTACTCATTTCTTGAATACATCCAGGGACAGTGACTCTACCAGCCCCCTGGGCAGCCTGCTCCACTGCCTGAGCACTCCTCGTCTCCAACCAAAATGTCCTGGTACAAGTTCAGGGCATTTCCTCTTGTCCTGTCATTGGTTACCTGGGAGAGGAGGCCAATATTGGCCTCACTCTGATCTCCTTTCAGGTACATGTGGAGAGCAATGAGGTCTTCTATCATAGTATCAGTCAGGGTTGGAAGGGACCACAAGGATCATCTAGTTCCAACCCCCCTGCCATGGGCAGGGACACCCCACACTAGAGCAGGCTGCCCACAGCCTCATCCAGCCTGGGCTTAAACACCCCAGGGACAGGGCATCAACCACCTCCCTGCACAAACCCATTCCAGGGCTTCACCAGTCTCATGGGGAAGAACTTCCTCCTCACCTCCAGCCTCAATTCCCACCTCCAGCTTCAGTCCATTCCCCCTAGTCCTATCACTCATCAGAGCCTGAGCAGTCCCTCCCCAGCCTTCCTGTAGCCCCCTCAATACTGGAAGGCCACAATGAGGTCACCTGGAGCCTCTCGTTCCAGAATGAACAGCCCCAACTCCCTCAGTCTGTCCTCACAGGGAGGGTGCTCCAGCCCTCTGCTCCTCCTCCTGGCCCGCTCTGGACACCTCCAGCACCTCCAGATCCCTCTTGCAATAGGGGCTCCAGAACTGGAGGCAGTACTGCAGGTGGGGTCTCAGCAGGGCTGAGCAGAGGGGGAGAATCCCCTCCCTTGCCCTGCTGGCCACACTTCTCCTGCTGCAGCCCAGGCTCTGATTGGCTTTCTGTGCTGCAAATGCACCCTGAGAGCTCCTGGGGAGCTTCTCCTCCCCCAGCACCCCCAAGTCTCTCTCCTCAGGGCTGCTCTCCAGCCAGTCCCTGCCCAGCCTGGATTTGTGCCTGGGGTTGCCTCCACCCAGCTGCAGGACCCTGCCCTTGGTCTTGTTGAAGCTCCTGAGGTTGGCTTGTGCCCACCTCTCCAGCCTGTCCAGGTCCCTCTGGATGGATCCTTCCCTCCAGCTGTCTGCTGCACCACACAGCTTGGTGTCATCAGCAACCTTGCTGAGGCTGCACTCACTGCCACTGCCCATGGCATCCACAAAGATGTTGAACAAAACTGGTCCCAGGACTGAACCCTGTGTCCAGTTCTGGGCCCCTCAGTTTAGGAAGGACATTGAGACACTTGAAGGTGTCCAGAGAAGGGCAACAAGGCTGGGGAGAGGCCTGAGCACAGCCCTGTGAGGAGAGGCTGAGGGGAGCTGGGGTTGCTTAGCCTGGAGAAGAGGAGGCTCAGGGGAGACCTCATTGCTCTCTAAACTCCTGAAGGGAGGTTGTAGCCAGGAAGGGGTTGGCCTCTTCTTTCTAGCAACCAGCATCAGAACAAGAGGACACAGTCTCAAGCTGTGCCAGGGGAAGTTTAGGCTGGAGGTGAGGAGAAAGTTCTTCACAGAGAGAGTCATTGGCCATTGGAATGTGCTGCCCAGGGAGGTGGTGGAGTCACCATCCATGGAAGTGTTCAGGAGGAGACTTGCTGGGGTGCTTGGTGCCATGGGTTAGTTGATTAGGTTGTGTTGGATGATAGGTTGGACACAATGATCTTGAAGGTCTCTTCCAACCTGGTCTATTCTATTCTATTCTATTCTATTCTATTCTATTCTATTCTATTCTATTCTATTCTATTCTATTCTATTCTATTCTATTCTATTCCATTCCATTCCATTCCATTCCATTCCATTCCATTCCATTCTATAGCGCAAGACCCAGTGCTTGGCCTTATTAAACCTTCTGCAACTGACCTTAGCCCACCAGCCCAACCTGTCCAGTCCTCTCTGTAGAGTCTTCCTACCCTGCAGCAGATCAACACTCCCACTTCATTTCAGGTCATCTGCACGTTGCTCACTCTTTAATTTACTGTTGCTTATGTGGCAGCAGATGCAGTCAGAAGTCACCTGAAGTACCACCACCACAACCACAGTTTTTCTAGTGAACAGTAGAAGGCTTAGAAAATAGAAGTAGAAGGCTTAGACCAGGGAAAAAATAATACCCAAGGCAAGAGAACACATAGAACAAACACTAAGATGAGCATTAAAACTCCATTTGAGTTATAGACACCCTAGGTTTCAAATGTTTCCATGAGCAATACCTTAAAGGTAAGGCAAAGGTCCTTCCTCAGAGCATGCAAAGACTGAGCCAGAACTTCTATATACACCACAGGTCACCAGAGAGAGAAACCTGCCTGACAGCCCAAGAAGAGAGGAAGTAGAGGAATATTTATCTTCACATCCAGACAATGCAATGTTCAGGAGGAGGGCACTCATGCAAACAGTCCTAACTCTATTGGCAATTAAACCACATACACTGAGCTTGTCTTGTTAAAAACAGAAAGGTCATGTCCCATTAACTCCTCCATGAATGCAACTGATCTAACAACCCTTCAGATCAAAAAGAAAGGTGCCACAGGAAGGATTTCTAGGCACCTACAGCAACTGTTCCGATGGCAGCTGTGTGAACTCGCTGGCTAGAGCACTCTGGAACCAGAAGGACAGGTATCTGGCTGCTGGGGGCAGCTCTGCACCTCTCCCTAGCAGGGTAAATCTGTGCATGACAGCCAAAACATCCTAAAAACAAAGCTCATCTCCAGCTGTGCTCTTCAAAACATTGCAACCAGAAACTGCTTAGGTGCAGAGCCAAAACAGCTGGAGAATGCACCCTGCAAGCCTTTGCCTTCGGCTTAGGCCAGAAAATCACAACCTCTTGAGGAGCATGAGGACACTTTCAGCAGCTCAGCTGGCTGCTGGCACTAAAGGGTGGCAGCAAAGTGTTCACACTCACCTAGAGATGATCCATCATCCTCTGTGGCATTTTTGTGTGTTTGAACCACTAGCTCCCCTTTTTGTCTTTGCCTTCAGATTTTATAACAGAAGTTTGGGAGTGGTAAAAAGGAGATGTATTTTTTTTTCCCCTCACCAAGGTGACTCATCAGGTACAATCTGCTCAGTTATATCACACTACTGGCAGTGCAAGCTGAAAAGTCTGAGATGTGAGCAAAAGTGGCAAGTAATGAGGACTGAGTGTAAAAGATGACTTGAGATGACAACTGAATGTCATAGGTGCCACTTCTGAGGGCTCTAGTACAGCTGCTGTACTGAGACTGATGGTGTGGGAGTTCTAAGCAGCTGCACAAACCTGAGTGGTGTCTGAAATACTGAATTGCTTTACCCCTGCCAGCAGAGCTAGGATACTGCTCCTCTTCATCTGTATAGGCAGGGTTCCAATGGTCGTGGCTGGAGATCTCCAGGAGTGTTCCGTGCTGCGAGTCCACAGCTGTTAAACAACAGAGGGGTCAACACTGACCATGCTCTTCATCTGCTGGCAGAGTGTGCCAGAAAGGTGATGGAAAATGGGAATCCAGGCACAGCTTAACTGCAGGCTCTGCAATCTCCTTACCAAATCCCTTTGCATCCAAGCAGTTGTTCTTTTGTTTACATTGGACAGAGGGAAGCTTTCCCGAGAAGAACGGGGGGAAACAAACAGCAGAGGAATCACAGAGAGTGAAAGTAGTGCAGAGCCATGGCAGCAGTTACAGAGATGGGATCTCAAGCCTGAAGAATAGTGCTGGGCCTGAAGAATGTGTTAGCTGCCTGAATCCATGTAAACCATGCTTACCAAGTACTCAAGCAGCGCTCCTGCTCGTGTTAGAACAGCCACCACGGAGCTAAACCATGATGGGCAGCAAACGAGTGGCAGCACCTGGCCAGCCCCCAGGAAGCCAGCAGCAGTCAAGAGAGCTACAATGCAATCCCTGCTACAAGACTTCCACGAGAGCCTGCGAGCAGAGGCTGCACACATTCCCTCCACAGAGCATGCAGACACCACTAGGCCATCCGAGGCAGCTGGAAGGCCACGTGCCACCCAGGCAGAGTGGCAAAGGGCCATGAATGAGCACCAGAAACAGCCACAAGAATAAAAAGGTCCCAGAGCCAGATGACTTGTCTGTATTTCCTTGTAAAAATGACAACCTCCTCTGAAACCAACCCCCAAACATCCAAGTAGTCCACTCTCTCCAGAAAACACAAACCAACCAACCTTGCAATCAGTGGTTGGTAAACACTGCGAAATGAGTGCACAGGCAGAGCCATGCATTAAGATGTGCTCAGATTAAACTGAACTACAAAGAGAGAGACAAAAGGAAGAGATCCTTATCTTTGCCCAAGTGAGAGCACTGGAGCACAGTCACTAATGGCAATGCTCATACTGAGAAAATCCCAGAGGCTGGGGCCATTCCCTGCTCACAGCCAAGCAGCACACCGTGTCCTTCAGTGACACACAGCATTTGGCTTAGCTCTTCATGTGTGTGGAGGTCTTCTGGTTTTGAGACAACATTGTTTTGTTACAGATGACTTATTTTCTACTTAAAAGCCCCAAGATGATCAGTGTGGGATCATTCATATTTGACACACAAGGCTGAGCATAAAAATGGCTGGGCTGGGGTACTGGATAGTGCCTAAACATCTGAAGCAACTAAAAGAAATCAGATGATGTTAGGAAAACACATAGGGAAAAGTGAAGAAGGTGGCAAATATGGGACTGGCTCGTGGAGACTTCCCAGTGAAAAGGCCACTGGGGGTTTAGCCTCCCCAAACTCTGCTTGAACATCTTTCCTAGGCAGGAAGCCCACTACTGCATAGATGCTGATCGTATAGATGTGTGCCAGAGGAGGAAGAACATTGAGTAGAACAGGAAAAAGAAGAAAGAAACCATCCAGAGAGGCAGGAAGTTCCTTACTAGTACTTGGAGCATGCTCATCCTTGACCACACTTGCGTCCCAGCCTGGAAACACTGTTGGGTAAGTGACCTCCTCGGAAGAGTCTTCGTCATCTGACCCATTGCCGCTCGAGGTCCCATCTGCTGTGGTGATGTTAAATCTGCCATGAAGCCCTAGCCCACAAGGCCTTCAGCTGCCAGCACTCATGCTGTCCTGTCTCCCTCACGCACAGCCTCACACTCACAGGCCAGAGGTGGCCCTGAACCTTGCTCCTTCAAACCCCTGGTAAAGAAGAGCAGTGACACAGGCCACACATTCAACCCCCCCTGCACCCAGCACTTCGGAAGCTTGCTGCCCTGGTGCCCTGGATAGTCAGCCCCTCACCAAAGCACCCTCTTAGCATGACATTCTTTACCCTTGGTTGCTTGTGTGGGTCCTTGTGTCTTCTCTCCAGGACTTGACCACCACCAGTGGTTTGAGAATGGATTCCACCAAGCTGGGGTGGTGGCTTGCTCCAGGTCGTCACGATGAGCCAGCGCAGCTGTTAGGACATGGTTCATTCAACCAAGCTCTTGTTATGGTTTCCTGAGAAGCTCTTTTGCTCCAGCAAAGTCAAGTCCACCAGCACCAGCACCAGCACTGAGCATGCTCATGCCCCTGAGATGGATGTGAGTTCAAGGTGAATGTATGAACCCAGGGTGTCATTACATTCCTCCAATGTGCAAGCACGAGTGTCAGTGCCAGGAAACGACACAGGCCCTTGAGAAGAGAAACCCAAATGCCCACAGGGCTTTGCTAACCCTTCACATTCAGCAAGGTAAGTGAGTTCCTGCCAGGCTTTGCCAGCAGGAGGGAGAGAAGGCAGGCTTAGTCTCCAGGATGAGGAATATCCACCAGGCGACACAAAGTCACGTCCAAAAGGCGAAAGAAGCATCCAGAAGGGGCAGAAAAGGACACCCAGAGCTAAGCACACCAGTTAGTGCAGCCTCCTCTTCCACTGACAGCCCCAGGAGCCAGGGCTGCCAAGGACCTGGGCCCAGCAGCAGGCACTGCCCTTGGCCTGCTGCTGGCAGCACGACCCAGGGCAGAAGGCCTCACAGCGAGGCAGCAGCAGAGCACGGAGAGGGAGCTGCAGGTCTACTCCATCATCACATCAGCACTGTACACAGCACTGGACATGGCACCCATCATTTGGGGTGGGCACTGGAGGGTGGAAAGACCTCTTTTTTTGTAGAAAAAGGACAAGAACTGAGAGGCTTCTGGGCCACTGGGCTGGGCAAGGCCCAGAGGGAGGGGCATGCCAACAGGAATAATTGAGCCACCTCTGCAGCGGTTAGAAGCTCCCTCCAAAGAGGAATTCTTGAGACACAGCATGCCACAGGGGAAAGGCACGAATCAGACACGAATGGAGACAAGACATAAATCCCAGAAGCTGTGGGAGATGCTGCCTCTAAGGAGATGTACCTCACGAGATCTAGAGATGGGTTTTTTTGTCCTGTGGCGTGTGAGATGTGTATGAAACGAGAGCTGGTCAGGGCAGCCTCCAGTCTGCACGCAACGTGTGTGTGCCAGGGGGGAGGAACAGTGGGCAGAAGAGGAAAAAGAAGAAAGGAACCATCCAGAGAGGCAGGAAGTTCCTTACTGGTACTTGGAGCATGCTCATCCTTGACCACACTTGCATCCCAGCCTGGAAACACGGTTGGGTAAGTGACCTCCTCGGAAGAGTCTTCGTCATCTGACCCATTGCCGCTCGAGGTCCCATCTGCTGTGGTGATGTTAAATCTGCCATGAAGCCCTAGCCCACAAGGTCTTCAGCTGCCAGCACTCATGCTGTCCTGTCTCCCTCACACTCACAGGGCACTCCACAGCCCCACGCTCCCCACAGTCTCCTCCTGAATCCTCCACCCACAAGGCATTCCTCACTCTGCCATGCTCCTGGGGAAGCTGCCCCAGCACTGCTTTTAGCTATGTTTCAAAGCCTTGTGCATGCTCACAGCACTAACCATGCTCTCTCCTCTTCTAGCAGAGTGAGCACACAGGCCTGGCTTGAAATCACATTATGCTTTCATTCCACAAATCCTTCCCATTTGAACAGTCTCATTCTAAATTGCCTCCAGCAGGAGAGAAGAGAAACCCTCTAGAAACTTCCTCTGTAAGACAGCTCACATCCTTAGCCCTATCAGACACACAAAGTTCCCACAGGGCATGCACAACGTGGACAATTGCTCTGTCACTACCAAATGTGCAGTCAGTGAGAGGAGGCCCTGAACCTTGCTCCTTCAAACCCCTGGTAAAGAAGAGCAGTGACACAGGCCACACATTCAACCCCCCCTGCACCCAGCACTTCGGAAGCTTGCTGCCCTGGTGCCCTGGATAGTCAGCCCCTCACCAAAGCACCCTCTTAGCATGACATTCTTTACCCTTGGTTGCTTGTGTGGGTCCTTGTGTCTTCTCTCCAGGACTTGACCACCACCAGTGGTTTGAGAATGGATTCCACCAAGCTGGGGTAGTGGCTTGCTCCAGGTCGTCACGATGAGCCAGCGCAGCTGTTAGGACATGGTTCATTCAACCAAGCTCTTGTTATGGTTTCCTGAGAAGCTCTTTTGCTCCAGCAAAGTCAAGTCCACCAGCACCAGCACCAGCACTGAGCATGCTCATGCCCCTGAGATGGATGTGAGTTCAAGGTGAATGTATGAACCCAGGGTGTCATTACATTCCTCCAATGTGCAAGCACGAGTGTCAGTGCCAGGAAACGACACAGGCCCTTGAGAAGAGAAACCCAAATGCCCACAGGGCTTTGCTAACCCTTCACATTCAGCAAGGTAAGTGAGCTCCTGCCAGGCTTTGCCAGCAGGAGGGAGAGAAGGCAGGCTTAGTCTCCAGGATGAGAAATATCCACCAGGGCGACACAAAGTCACGTCCAAAAGGCGAAAGAAGCATCCAGAAGGGGCAGAGAAAGGACACCCAGAGCTAAGCACACCAGTTAGTGCAGCCTCCTCTTCCACTGACAGCCCCAGGAGCCAGGGCTGCCGAGGACCTGGGCTCAGCAGCAGGCACTGCCCTTGGCCTGCTGCTGGCAGCACGACCCAGGGCAGAAGGCCTCACAGCGAGGCAGCAGCAGAGCACGGAGAGGGAGCTGCAGGTCTACTCCATCATCACATTAGAAACAGAGAAACCAAACATTAAATAACTCATGTAAGGAGAACCCCTTGGAAAATAACATCAAAGACTCTAGTTTGGGTACATTTTTTGTTGCAATATATGAAAGCACTGGAAATCTCAGAATCAGGATGGAAAAGACCCTCAGGATCACCAAGTGCAACCCAGTACCCCACCCTACAAAGTTCACCCCCTAGACCATATCCCCCAAGCACCACACCCAAATGCAAGACACAGTGTCCTAGTTTTGAGCCTTGAGATGCCCAGGGCAGAAAAGGACAGAAAAGATATTCTACCCCTTCTCACAGAGTAAAATCCACACTGGATTGGAAGTTCAAATGGAAATTCTATTTACAAATAGATACAAAAAGGCATCCAGGTAAAAGGCAGGCATTCACAAAGCTGACTCAGTTCTTCACCTGGCCAAAGCCTTCCAGAGCCTTCCAAAAACTCAGCCTCAAAAAGCCCAAGAGTAGCCAAACTGCCCTCCCCACAAGACCCAGACCTACAGCAGGCTTCTACAGGCCCAGTGGTGTGGCTGGCAATTCACTGGAAAATGGAGAGGAGAAAGGGAGGAAATGGCAGAGAGAGGGAAGAGAGAGGGGAGAGAGGGGAGAGAAGGGGCAGAGACAGTAGAGAGAGAGGGAGAGAGAGGGGGAGAGAGAGGGAGGGAGAGAAAAAGGAGGGAGAGGCAAGGGAGGGAGAGAGGAAGGGAGGAGAGAGGAAGGGAGAGGGAGAGAGAGGGAGAGAGAGAGGGAGGGAGGAGAGAAAAAAGAGGGAGAGAGAGAAGGGAGAGAGAGAAGGGAGAGAGAGAGAGGGAGAGAGAGAAGGAGAGAGAGAAGGGAGAGAGAGAAGGGAGAGAGAGAAGGAAGAAAGAGAAGGGGGAGAGAAAGAAAGAAGGGAGCGAGAAGGAGAGAGAGAGAAGGGAGAGAGAGAAAAGGGAGAGCTTTGGCTGTAAATAGAGGAAAATGGAATAGAATAACAGATTACAATATCCTGGGATGAACTGCCCAGCCCCTGGGAATCTTTAGCTTCTGGAGGACTTTTCTTTGTGATTATACTAATTAAGTCTTGGTTTCCCTTTAACCTACAACACACAGGAATCAGAGTTCTAAGGATGAACCCCTCCCAGCCCCTACGTGGAGAGCCCCCCGTTTTGTTTGGTTCTCACCATACAGAACCAGGAGCTGTGTTTTTAGCCACCTAGCTGAAGGTATTTGGCCAAACAGGGAGTTTAATTGATTTATTTATTTTAAAAGATAATTCTTGATTTTCCTCTCTGTGGGATTTTTCTCTGGGACGTTAAAATCTGGGCAGGCTATTTCAGTGAGCCTTCACTCTTGCACCATATAAATACAGACACCGGGACCTGGGCAGGCTGGAGAGGTGGGCACAAGCCAAGCTCAGGAGCTTCAACAAGACCAAGGGCAGGGTCCTGCAGCTGGGTGGAGGCAACCCCAGGCACAAATCCAGGCTGGGCAGGGACTGGCTGGAGAGCAGCCCTGAGGAGAGAGACTTGGGGGTGCTGGGGGAGGAGAAGCTCCCCAGGAGCTCTCAGGGTGCACTTGCAGCCCAGAAAGCCAATCAGAGCCTGGGCTGCAGCAGGAGAAGTGTGGCCAGCAGGGCAAGGGAGGGGATTCTCCCCCTCTGCTCAGCCCTGCTGAGACCCCACCTGCAGTACTGCTTCCAGTTCTGGAGCCCCTATTCCAAGAGGGATCTGGAGGTGCTGGAAGGTGTCCAGAGCAGGGCCAGGAGGAGGAGCAGAGGGCTGGAGCACCTCTGCTGTGAGGACAGACTGAAGGAGTTGGGGCTGTTCAGTCTGGAGAAGAGAAGGCTCCCAGGTGAGCTCATTGTGGCCTTCCAGGATCTGAAGGGGGCTACAGGGAGGCTGGGGAGGGACTGCTCAGGCTCTCAGGTGGTGATAGGACTAGGGGGAAAGGAATGAAGCTGGAGGTGGGGAGATTGAGGCTGGAGGTGAGGAGGAAGTTCTTCCCCCTGAGAGTGGTGAAGCCCTGGAATGGGTTGTCCAGGGAGGTGGTTGAGGCCCTGTCCCTGGAGGTGTTTAAGCCCAGGCTGGATGAGGCTGTGGGCAGCCTGCTCTAGTGTGGGGTGTCCCTGCCCATGGCAGGGGGGTTGGAACTAGATGATCCTTGTGGTCCCTTCCAACCCTGACTGATACTATGTGTGATACCGGAGTGCTGTATTGCTCAGGAATTTGTAGGGCAGTAAAAGGAAATTAAATGGGCCTGTGTGGCCTTGCAAGTAGTATACTGTGTTGCTAAGTAATAGCTAAAGCTGCCAGGAAAGCCCAGCACGTTTAGAATCCTTTTACTCCAGGGAACCAATCAATCCTAAACCAATAAGCAAGCATGCCAATGCCATGACTGTTGTGATACACCTGTATCAGTACTGGCACCTTTGATTCCGTGGCTCTGCAGTTACTTTGGTCTTTTAAACTCTTCAATCCCTCTAGTTTTCTCTGGGTGAAACAGTCATGCCCATGAAACAGACCCCCTCTCAAAAGGAAACAAGAACAAAACCCCAGCACGGCTGCAGGAGGTTTTGCAGTGGGTACAGAAGCCTCTGCACAAGGAGGCACTAATTCACACGCAAAACTAAACAGCCCTGAAGGAAAGCAGATGGGAGCAGATGTTGGTCAGTCAGAGCGCAGAAGGGCTCTGCAGAGGGACCTCGACCCACTGGACAGATGGGCAGAGTCCAGCAGGATGGCATTCAACAAGTCCAAGTGCCAGGGGCTGCACTTTGGCCACAGCAACCCCATGCAGAGCTACAGGCTGGGGTCAGAGTGGCTGAGAGCTGCCAAACAGAGAGGGACCTGGGGGTGCTGATTGACAGCTGCCTGAACATGAGCCAGCAGTGTGCCCAGGCAGCCAAGAAGGCCAATGGCATCCTGGCCTGCATCAGGAACAGTGTGGCCAGCAGGAGCAGGGAGGTCATTGTGCCCCTGTACTCTGCATTGGTTAGGCCACACCTTGAGTCCTGTGTCCAGTTCTGGGCCCCTCAGTTTAGGAAGGACATTGAGACACTTGAAAGTGTCCAGAGAAGGGCAACAAGGCTGGGGAGAGGCCTTTGAGCACAGCCCTGTGAGGAGAGGCTGAGGGAGCTGGGGTTGCTTAGCCTGGAGAAGAGGAGGCTCAGGGGAGACCTCATTGCTCTCTCCAACTCCCTGAAGGGAGGTTGTAGCCAGGAAGAGGTTGGCCTCTTCTCCCAGGCAGCCAGCACCAGAACAAGAGGACACAGTCTCAGGCTGCACCAGGGGAAGTTTAGGCTGGAGGTGAGGAGAAAGTTCTTCCCTGAGAGAGTCATTGGCCATTGGGATGTGCTGCCCAGGGAGGTGGTGGAGTCCCCATCCCTGGAGGTGTTCAGGAGGGGATTGGATGTGGCACTTGGTGCCATGGTCTAGTCATGGGGTCTATGGTGCCAGGTTGGACTCGATGATCTTCGAGGTCTCTTCCAACCTTGGCGATACCGTGAGACTGTGATACTGTGAAAGGTTACTCGGGCAAGCTCCCCACTGTTACCAGGTGGGGTTTCCTCCCCCCTCACAGGCAGCTCTTGGTAGCAAAGCCCTGCACTTGAAACAAGCAGCAGAAAATCCTCTGCTTGCTTTCAAAGCCTGGGGGAAGGTTAGCCTGATATGTCTTTTTAACATCTGCATGAAGTTGCTGCCAAACCTTCACATCCTGCTAGACAAGAAGCTGGGCTGAGTGATTGCTGTCTCGCCCTACAGCAGACACCCAGTCACTGTTTGGCTAGCTTGTGGTTTCTAAATGCAGCGATAAGGACACTGTCCCTCTCGGTCACACAGGCTGCTGGATCATTAGCAGCAGCCAGCACACAGGGGAGCAAAATCCTATCGCAGGCTTCCATGGTGGGACAAGAGAGTCAGCAGGAAGAAACTTTGACTTCAGTCGGGTCAGTCTTTATCACAACACGCCTCTGTAGATCTCCTCTCTGTAATTCAAATGCCTTCCCTTCGCGTTCGCTTTATGAGGCAAAGATCTTTTTCACTCTGAGCTTAAGGACCCAGAGGGAACAATAGGTACGGCTCCACTCCAGTACGGCTGAGATGGTTTGGAAAGTTTCCGATTCGCTGCAGCTGCTGTGTTCCACACGCCTAAGAAAACCACCACGAGTCCTTTTCCCCACTCAGCATAAGAAAACCACCACGAGTCCTTATCCCTACTCAGCATAAGAAAAGGACCACGAGTCCTTTTCCCCACTCAGTACGGCTCGTCAGGGACAAGCAGAGCGACTGGCTGCTCTTCTTTTGAGCCCTCAAAGCCTGCGGAGCCACCACAAGCCCCAGGTGGTTGTTGTTGTTTTTTTCTCATGCAAATTGCCAACAAGAAGGACAAAACTGCTTCTTGCAGTGCAAAGTGGCTCGGCACTTGGAACCGCCCCTTGGCGGCTTTGGTGAGTGAGGTCTCCAGATGGATTGTCCACATTCACCAAGACAAATGTGTTAGAGACAAGCACCTTCACCGCGGATGGTCAGAACTGTCCTTTCCTCCATCAGAAATAAATTGAGGGAAGTGACAGGTGCTTGCACTCATTTGTGGTTCCTCACAGAGTGAAGAGGCATGGCAGTGGGAAACACCAGCCAGCAATCCTTCTAAACTCATCTTTAAGTAGGGAAGTAAACAAAGAGCAGTTGGTTCTGCTCCCCCTGTCCCAGAGATGGAAGTTAAGCAGTCTGGGAAGAACTGTTTCAAAACTGGAGACACTTCACCGCTACAGCACTTACCAGGACGCCCTGCTGGAAGGAGAAAGCAGTTTTAATGCATGCAGATAATACACAAATCTTACTGGTGCTGGCAGGGTATGGTCCAGCAGCTCTGCTAGGGGAGTCATCAGTTTCTGTCACCAAAGGGAAGGCAGATGACACAGGAGAAACTTCATCACCTGTACGGCGAAAGATGGATCATCACTATTGCATTAGCCGAGGTGAGACTCACAGCTCACAACTACTTATTCTATAAGTTATTCTATAGTTATTCTATACAGCAAGATTCATTCCTTCATTCAGTGGTCAGAGAGAGAGAAAGATGCAGACTAGCTTCTTCACATAATTCACTCCCAAGGAGCCTTACCTTACTAGCATAGTAAGGATATCACCAAGCCAGGCTGTTTCAGGAGCAGGATGCATTAGTCACAAGGATTCTATGATCCTATGACTGTCCTGGCAGTGATCTGTTCATGTGCTACAAGCTCCAGCTGCATCTCTATACTATCTGGACAGGGATTCCAGAAGCTGTTTGTATTCCCTTCTTGACTGAGATGTATTCTGAGATTAAGTCCAAAAAAATCTAAACTCTGCATGTAAGAGGGGTGGGGAAGAGATGTCATGGCAAGCTGCTGAAAGACCTGCCACACCCCCCGGGCAATGCTTCTGACCCTAGCTCCTTAGGAAGAGAATCTTTGGGTTTGCCTTTCGTGATGCTAACAAGCATTTTATAATCCCAGTGCTGCTGCTCTTCTTTGTTTTTCTTTTCTCTCCCCCCCCTGCCAGTTCCAGTATTTATAAAGAATAGTGCTGCAAGCTACTGCCATCCTTCCATGCTAAGTTCTTGGTGATTTGCTAAAAAGCCTCTAGTCAGAGGTCATAGTATCATAGTATCAGTCAGGGTTGGAAGGGACCACAAGGATCATCTAGTTCCAGCCCCTGCCTGGGCCCGGGGGAACCCCACACTAGATCAGGCTGCCCACAGCCTCATCCAGCCTGGGCTGAAACACCTCCAGGGACAGGGCCTCAACCACCTCCATGGACAACCCATTCCAGGGCTTCACCACTCTCAGGGGGAAGAACTTCCTCCTCACCTCCAGCCTGAATCTCCCCACCTCCAGCTTCATTCCATTCCCCCTAGTCCTACCACTCACTGAGAGCCTGAGCAGTCCCTCCCCAGCCTTCCTGTAGCCCCTTCAGATACTGGAAGGCCACAATGAGGTCACCTGGGAGCCTTCTCTTCTCCAGACTGAACAGCCCCAACTCCTTCAGTCTGTCCTCACAGCAGAGCTGCTCCAGCCCTCTGCTCATCCTCGTGGCCCTGCTCTGGACACCTTCCAGCACCTCCAGATCCCTCTTGTGATAGGGGCTCCAGAACTGGTGGCAGTACTCCAGGTGGAGTCAGGCTGTGCTCAGGGATGCCCATTGTCAACACAAGGGGCACTGGGTGGAAGCTGAGGCATAGGAAGTTCCATGGGAACACAAGGAAAAACATTTTCTCTCTGAGGGTGACAGAGCCCTGGAAGAGGCTGCCCAGGGGGGTTGTGGAGTCTCCCTCTCTGGAGATATTTGAGACCCACTGGATGTGCTCCTGTATGACCTGCTCTAGGTGACCCTGCTCTGGTAGGAGGGTTGGACTGGATGATCTTCTTGAGGTGCCTTCCAGCCCCTGGCATTCTGTGACTCTGTGAGCCTTTAACTATCAATCTAACCCTTCACTCAGTTATTCCAAAGGGGACAGTGAAAGCCTAGTGCTCTTACCAGAATGTCTTATAGGAATTTCCTTTTCACCCCCTCCTGAAGAGTGATCTGGCAGCTGTGAGGCCGGGGTAGCGCTTCCATAATAGGATGGGCTGGATCTCCTGATGGAAGTATCCATGGGAGTGGTGTCGTGTGTTAATCCACTACCCACGTTGTCCTCGTCAGCTCCGGAGGTCTCTCCGCCGTGGCGCGTGCCATCCACGTTGAAATGGGAGCCGTCGGCATTGTCAATGACTGTGGGGAGGAGAAAAGGAAACAGCTGATGGATGGCAGGGAGCTGCACAGCTGTGTTTAGAATAGAATAGCATAGCATAGAATAGCATAGAATAGAATAGAATAGAATAGAATAGAATAGAATAGAATAGAATAGAATAGAATAGAATAGAATAGAATAGAATAGACCAGGTTGGAAAATACCTCAGAGATCATCAAGTCCAACCTATCACCCAACACCTCCTGACTAACTAAACCATGGCTCCAAGTGCCACATCCAAGCCTTTTGTGAACACCTCCAGTGACGGTGACTCCACCACCTCCCTGGGCAGCACATCCCAGTGGCAAATCTCTCTTGCTGGGAAGAACTTCTTCATCACCTCCAGCCCAAACCTCCCTGGTGCAATTTGAGACTGTGTGCTCTTGTTCTGGTGCTGGTTGCTAGAGAGAAGAGGCCAACCCCCACCTGGCTACAACCTCCCTTCAGGGAGTTGGAGAGAACAAGAAGGTCTCCCCTGAGCCTCCTCATCTCCAGGCTAAGCAACCCCAGCTCCCTCAGCTCTCCTCACAGGGCTGTGTCCAGACCTCTGAGCTTTGTTGCCCTTCTCTGGACACCTTCCAGCAGCTCAACATCTTTCCTAACCTGAGGAGCCCAGAACTGGACACAGGACTCAAGGTGTGGCCTAACCAGTGCTGAGCACAGGGCAGAATGACTTCCCTGCTCTTGCTGGCCACACTGTTCCTGATGCAGGCCAGGATGCCCTTGGCCTTCTTGGTCACCTGGGCACACAGCAGGCTCATGTTCAGCCTACTCTCAACCAGTTTAAGTCACACTAAACAACTTCAGTGAGACAAAGAAAGAGACAGTTGTGAATTACTAGCAGTTCATACATTTGTGCCATCCCACCTAACCTCTCCAGGCCGTACATCCTCAGGCATGGATTACCTGTATTCATGCAGGTATTCATTTGTCAAATATAGATAGGGCCTGCTCTGCATCAGACATTTTGATATCTTCATTAGACAGCTTAATTTAAGTGTGACCATAAAATCCTGACCTCTGTAAAGTCAATCAGAGATTCAGAACCTGGGACAAATCATTTTGTTCCAGTCTGATGGGAGAACTGTAGCCCAGATCCTGACTTCAAAGGTTCAAAGTAAAACAAATTACAGCTGGAGGCAAAAGGAAAAAAATGACAAGGTCTACAGAATTCACTGGAGTGCTGATGGGGATAGAGAGCAGAGGCACAAACAGTTCTTGCTCTCTCTTTTCTTCATCTGTTGCTTCTGCTTGCAGCTTTCCTCTCTTTCTCTCCTGTGGCCTTGCCTGGGTATCTCTGGTTTGACTACTGTGTGAGGTAACAGGAAAGGAGGGAGGGAGTAGGGGAAGGAGGTGAATGGGTCCCCAGTACCACAGTCACACAGTATCACCAAGGTTGGAAGAGACCTCGAAGATCATCGAGTCCAACCTGGCACCACAGACCCCATGACTAGACCATGGCACCAAGTGCCACATCCAATCCCCTCTTGAACACCTCCAGGGATGGGGACTCCACCACCTCCCTGGGCAGCACATCCCAATGGCCAATGACTCTCTCGGTGAAGAACTTTCTCCTCACCTCCAGCCTAAACCTCCCCTGGCACAGCTTGAGACTGTGTCCTCTTGTTCTGCTTCTGGTTGCTAGAGAGAAGAGGCCAACCCCTTCCTGGCTCCAACCTCCCTTCAGGGAGTTGTAGAGAGCAATGAGGTCTCCCCTGAGCCTCCTCTTCTCCAGGCTAAGCAACCCCAGCTCCCTCAGCCTCTCCTCACAGGGCTGTGCTCAAGGCCTCTCCCCAGCCTTGTTGCCCTTCTCTGGACACCTTCAAGTCTCTCAATGTCTTTCCTAAACTGAGGGTCCCAGAACTGGACACAGGACTCAAGGGGTGGCCTAACCAATGCAGAGTACAGGGCACAATGACCTCCCTGCTCCTGCTGGCCACACTCTTCCTGATGCAGGCCAGGATGCCCTTGGCCTTCTTGGCCACCTGGGCACACTGCTGGCTCATGTTCAGGCAGCTGTCAATCAGCACCCCCAGGTCCCTCTCTGGGGTTTGGCAGCTCTCTGCCACTCTGACCCCAGCCTGTAGCTCTGCCTGGGGTTGCTGTGGCCAAAGGGCAGCCCCTGGCACTTGGACTTGTTGAATGCCATCCTGTTGGCCTCTGCCCATCTGTCCAGTGGGTCGAGGTCCCTCTGCAGAGCCCTTCTGCCCTCTGACTGACCAACATCTGCTCCCAGCTTGGTGTCATCTGCAAATGTGCTGATGACTGTCTCAATCCCCTCATCCAGATCGTCAGTGAAGACATTGAAGAGCATGGGGCCCAGCACTGATCCCTGGGGCACACCACTGGTGCCTGGCTGCCAGCTGGCTGTGGCACCATTCACCACCACTCTCTGGGCTCAGCCTCCAGCCACTTCCTAACCCAGCTCAGAGTGCTGCTGTCCAAGCCAGGGGCTAACAGCTTGGCCAGGAGTTTGCTGTGGGGGACAGTGTCAAAGGCCTTGCTGAAATCCATCCAGGATGGTCTGGGGAGTCCATCCTTGCTGGATCCATCCAGGAATGTCTGGGGAGATTCTGTTTATGAATTGTAAATCTCTCTCTCTCTAGCTTGTACACATATTGTATATTATGTGCATATTCACTGCATTTCATCTCTCCAGAGTTTAGTTTGCTGTGAATAGAGTTTCACTGGCTTCCAAAACCTTCTGAGCTGGTCTGGCAATTTTATTTTGGGGGGGGTGGGGTGTGTAGTCCTGCAAATTAGTTGGGAGGGTGATTTCAGCCCACCACAAATTTATTATGAGAATCTCCTTCCACTTCCAGCTGCTTTTCTGAGCAGCAGCTCACATGAGGTGCAGAAACGTTAAGGAGTAGAAAGGTTTTAAGCAAAGCCCTGGAGGGCCTGGAGGGCTAAAAAATATCTCAAACACCTCTAAAAAAGAACATTTGGCAGCACCTAGAGAAAAGGCAGGCTCCACCAGACTTATGGAAAGACAAATGACTAATGGCTTTAATGGCTGCTGAGCACCTCCTGACTACTTCTTCCTCTGGTTGGCTGTGGGGTGGGTTTTAGGCTATGCCTTTGAAATTTAGCTATGGATTTCAAGCAGAAAGGCAGGAAAATGTAAACAAATCACTATTGGGTGTAAAAAGGAAAACAAAAGATTATTCTCAACCAATTCATTGGGTAAATATCTCAAACAAGAGGAGCTGTACCGTAACAATTCTCTCCTCTCCCGATCTCTGCTGTTTTGCTTCACTCGGGAGAGATTAACCTGCTTGTTGGCTGGCCTTGGCTGAGCTCTTTAGTTGAGTCTAAACCACTGCTTGCTCCCTGCTTCTCTCTCTTTTGGGACAGGGAGGTGGTGGGGGGGGCAGTGGAACAGCTTCCCTGGTCTCTGAGCAGGGGCATTTTAGTGTTGTTTGCTCATTGTAAACATCTGTGTAATATTGTAACCCCCTGGCTGTGCTGTACACATCCACTGCATTCCCACTGCAGAGTGTAGCTCTTGCTTGCCAATACAGCTTCAGTTGCTTCTGACTGAGTTGGTCTGGCAAAGGTAATGCTGGGGGGGGGGAAACTTCAACCCACCACAGGCTGATTTTTGATACTAGCAGTGGTTTAAGTAACCAAAAAAAGAGATCTCTGGATCCTAAAGCAAGCGGCAAGTTTTTCTGCTCCATACAGTACCTATTTCATCCTGAGTGCTGAGGAAAGAAGCATCCAGGCTTTCAATTGGATCACATGTCTTGTTCCTTGCCTCTGGAAAAGAAGGAAAACAGAAAACACTGGTCTGAGGAAACTGAGCAAATCATCACTCGTTGATTGCACACATCACAAACCATCAGCCTCAGGTGTGGACAATCCTGAAACAGCCTAGGCTGGGAGGAGACCTCAGAGCTCATCTACTCCAGCCTCCCCTCCATGGGCAGGGATGCCTCTCAGCTAGACTAGGCTTACAGGGACAAGGGGCAATGGCTTTAAGCTTGAGGAGAGAAGACTGAGACTGGAGATGAGGAAGAAATTCTTTGCAGTGAGGGTGGGGAGACACTGGCACAGGTTGACAGGGAGGCTGTGGCTGCCTCCTCCCTGGAGGTGTTCAAGGCCAGGCTGGATGAGGCCTTGAGCAAGCTGGTCCCTGCCCATGGCAGGGAGGGGCAACTGGATGATCTTGAAGGTCCCTTCCACCCAAACCATTCCATGAGCTTACACCCCCAGAGCACAGAGGTACCTGTCCCGTTGTAGCAGTAGGCGTCGTAGCGCCCCGTGGTGTTGGTGAGCAGGGTGTAGACGCCGGTGTGGTTCGCTGCACACAGGTGGTAGGGCTTGACCCGTGGGATAACAACGTGCCCCACCACAAAACCATACCTGTGAGGAGCAGAGGAAAACACACCCTGTTACATATCACAGCAGTGCAACATCTCCCTGTGAGGACAGCTGAGGGAGCTGGGGGCTCATGAGCTCAGAGCAGAGGAGCCTGAGGGCTGCCCTCAGTGCTGGGGATAAAGATGTGCAGGGCAGTGCTGGAGGACAGAGCCAGGCTCTGCTCAGGGATGGCCAAGGACAGCACAAGGGGCACTGGGGGCAAGCTGGAGCAGAGGAGGTGCCAGGGGAACAGAAGGGAAACCTTTGTGCCTGTGAGGGTGCTGGAGCCTGGAGCAGGCTGCCCAGAGAGGTTGTGGAGTCTCCTGCTCTGGAGCCTTTCCAACCCCCCCTGGATGTGCTCCTGTGTGAGCTGCCCTGGGTGCTCTGCTCTGGCAGGGGGCTTGGACTGGCTGATCTCTGGAGGTGCCTTCCAACCCTGTGGGTCTGTGATTCTCGTGGTACAGGTCTCCTTCAGCAGAGGCTGGTGCAGAATTCATGTTTTTCATGCTGAGAGGGATGAAACTTTCATTTTTTCACCCTGTTCTCCCCAGCTGCAGAAGCCTGCTGGGCTGTGTTTGAAAATGCCAGGCAGCCTCTTTGCTGACAGCACAGAGACCCTGAAAGGAACTGTTTGGCAGAGGTATTGCAGCAGGCAATGATGTCCACAGGATGTTAGGGGCTGGAAGGGGCCTCCAGGTTGATTTCAGTTTGCTCTTCAGAGCAGTGTCTCCAGATGGGCACAGTGTGCTGTCACCAAGCAACATTTCTGCTGAGGAAAACTGTAGCTGAAACTCATCCAACCCCACCTGGATGTGCTCCTGTGTGAGCTGCCCTGGGTGCTCTGCTCTGGCAGGGGGCTTGGACTGGTGATCTCTCGAGGTGTCTCCCAACCCCTAACGTTCTGTGACTCTGTGGTTTGTTCAATTCTCACGGGTTTGCAAGCAGTGGGAATGAACATTCATGCACTAGGCACTCAAAGGGGAAAGCACCACTGACTCAACTGGAATGGAATCATTCACAGGAAATAGTTGCAAGCAGTGCTGGTGCCAGGACTGTTTCTTACCGTGGTGGTATGAAATTCTTACCATATTGGAGAAACGTCCACTGAACTTCTCTACTCTGGTCAGTTAGAAGGAATAGAATAGAATAGAATAGAATAGAATAGAATAGAATAGAATAGAATAGAATAGAATAGAATAGAATAGAATTAACCAGGTTGGAAAAGACCTCAGAGATCATCAAGTCCAACCTATCACCCAACACCATCTGATCAACTCAACCATGGCACCTCCAGGATGGTGACTCCACCACCTCCCTGGGCAGCACATCCCAAGGGCCAATCTCTCTGTCTTGAAAGAGCTTCTTCCTCACCTCCAGCCTAAACCTCCCCTGGCACAGCTTGAGACTGTGTCCTCTTGTTCTGCTGCTGGCTGCCTGGGAGAAGAGACCAACCCCCACCTGGCTACAACCTCCCTTCAGGGAGTTGGAGAGAGCAAGAAGGTCTCCCCTGAGCCTCCTCTTCTGCAGGCTAAGCAACCCCAGCTCCCTCAGCCTCTCCTCACAGGGCTGTGCTCCAGACCCCTCCCCAGCTTTCTTGCCCTTCTCTGGACACCTTCCAGCAGCTCAACATCTTTCCTAACCTGAGGAGCCCAGAACTGGACACAGGACTCAAGGTGTGGCCTAACCAGTGCTGAGCACAGGGCACAATGACCTCCCTGCTCCTGCTGGCCACACTCTTCCTAATGCAGGCCAGGATGCCATTGGCCTTCTTCGCCCCCTGGGCACAATTCTGGCTCATGTTCAGCCTACCATCAACCAGCACCCCCAGGTCCCTCTCTGCCTGGCTGCTCTCAGCCACTCTGCCCCCAGCCTGTAGCACTGCCTGGGGTTGCTGTGGCCAATGTGCAGCACCTGGCACTTGGATGTGTTCAAATCTCCTGCCCTTGGCCTCTGCCCATCTGTCCAGCCTGGCAAGGTCCCTCTGCAGAGCTCTCCTGCCCTCTAACAGATCAACTCCTGCCCCCAGCTTGATGTCATCTGCAAGTTTACTGATGATGGACTCAGTGCCCTCCTCCAGATCATCAATCAAGATATTGAACAGGACCCAGATCGTCAGTGAAGACCTTGAAGAGCATGGGGCCCAGCACTGATCCCTGGGGCACACCACTGGTGCCTGGCTGCCAGCTGGCTGTGGCACCATTCACCACCACTCTCTGGGCTCAGCCTCCAGCCACTTCCTAACCCAGCTCAGAGTGCTGCTGTCCAAGCCAGGGGCTGACAGCTTGGCCAGCAGTTTGCTGTGGGGGATGGTGTCCAAGGCCTTGCTGAGGTCCAGGCAGACTCCATCCCCAGCCTGCCCCACATCCCCCAGGCAGTCACCTGGGCATGGAAGGAGATCAGGTTGGTCAGGCAGGACCTGCCCTTCCTGAATCCATGCTGGCTGGGCCTGAGCCCTTGGCCATCCTGTAGGTGCTGTGTGACTGCACTCAGGATGACTGCTCCATAACCTTGCCTGGCACTGAGGGCAGGCTGAAAGGCCAGGAATTCCATGGCTCATCCATCCAGCCCTTCCTGTGGATGGGCATCATGCCGGCAGCTTCCAGTCATCTGGGACCTCTCCAGTGAGCCAGGACTGGTGGTAAATGATGGGGAATGGCTTGGCAGCTCCTCTGCCAGCTCTCTCAGCACCCTAGGATGGATCCCATCCAGTCCCATGGACTGGTGGGGATCTAAGTGGCTAAGCAGGTCTCTAAAGGTAAATCCTCTTTCTACATTTTTGCCCTTTATTTTAGATTGCAATAAAGTTGAAAATCTGGTGACATTTACTGCAGCTCTGCAATGGTTTACCTGCAAAAAAATCCTTTTGAGTTGGAAGAGACCTTATTGAACTCAGCTGTTAACCCTGCACTGCCAGGTCACCACTAAACCATGTCCCTCAGCACCACATCTCCGTGGCTTTTAAACCCCTCCAGGGGTGGGGACTTGTGAGAGACTAAATCCTGTCTCTCTTGCTGTGACTCAACAAAGATAAAATCACCTCTGCTGCTTGCCCAGACAATAGCTGATGTGTGTAGGACAGAGGCCACTGGAATGACTCTCTGGAAGGTGCATAGAAAAGAATTGCTCACCAGACTGCAGCTGCCCCGGGAATGGGCAGAGGCCACTGCTGCCCATACCCTCTGGAATACACATACCTAAAAACTGTGTCAAAGATCTGAGCAACTACTGGCTCTGGAAAAGGAAAACACAAGAGAAGGAAAAGACATGAGAAGGAAAAGACATGGACAATGCTGCTGAGAAGGAAAACTCGAGGGAAGGAAAAGCCTGGGGCAATGCTGCTCTGGAGAAAAACAGAGAGAATACCAGGAGAGAATAAATGACAGAGACATCACCATGGAGCCTGGAACAAGCAGACCAAGAGGAACCCTCTCTCTGTGTCCGAAGTTCTGCCTGCTGCAGCTCATGGAGCTGAAGAGGCTGCTCAGAGGACAGCAGAGCCAACAAGGACAACATCTCTTCTGCAGCCAAAGCTGCAGCAGCCTTCCTCTACAGACCCAACATCTCTTCTGCAGCCAAAGCTGCAGCAGCCTTCCTCTACAGACCCAACATCTCCTCTACAGCCAAAGCTGCAGCAGCCTTCCTCTACAGACCCAACATCTCCCCTACAGCCAAAGCTGCAGCAGCCTTCCTCTGCAGACCCACTCTACAGACCCAACATCTCCTCTACAGCCAAAGCTGCAGCAACTTTCCTCCACAGACTCAAACTGTCTTGGGGTGAGGGTGTGTAATATAATTCCTTTCCTCTTCTCTCTCTCACTCTCCATTTTCTCTTGCTCTGCTTCTGGTCCATCCACTTCATTCTGTCAGTAAATGGCCTCACTGTTGGTATTTTGGCCTCGTTTGTGCCTCTAATTTCATAACACAGAATATTCAAAAGAATTGAGGCTCTTGCCCTCTCCAGACCAAGCCAGGACTCCTCCACTGCCCTGGGCAGCCTGTTCCAGTCTTTGAGGATCCTTTCAGTGAAGGGTTTCTTCTAATGTCCAATCTAAGCCTTTTCTGCTGCAACCTGAGGCCGTTTCCTCCTGTCCTATCACTTGTTCCTTGGGAGAAGAGACTCAGCCTCCTTTCAGGGAGCTGCAGGGAGCACCAGATGTAGAGAGAACCAATCTGTGTTATCTGGTCTTCTAAGGGACAGGCAGAACTTCAGCGTCACAGCTCTGGAGTTCCATCTCCTCTCTGCATCTGGACATTGAGAATGATTTGCACAGTACCTGCATACTTTGTAAAGCAAGGCCAGAGGATGCTCTGGTCTGGCTTGATGGCCGCACCCAAAGAGTGGCTGTCCATGGCTCCATGTCCCAGTGCAGGCCAGGGACAAGCAGAGGCCCTCAGGGATCAGGCCTGGGACCAGGCTTGTTCAACATCTCTGTGGGGGCCATGGGCAGTGGCAGTGAGTGCAGCCTCAGCAAGGTTGCTGCTGACACCAAGCTGTGTGGTGCAGCAGACAGCTGAGGGAAGGATCCATCCAGAGGACCTGGACAGGCTGGAGAGGTGGCCACAAGCCAACCTCAGGAGCTTCAACAAGACCAAGGGCAGGGTCCTGCAGCTGGTGGGAGGCAACCCCAGGCACAAATCAGGCTGGGCAGGGACTGGCTGAGAGCAGCCCTGAGGAGAGAGCCTTGGGGGTGCTGGGGTTAGAGAAGCTCCCCAGAGCTCTCAGGTGCACTTGCAGCCGGAAAGCCAATCAGAGCCTGGGCTGCAGCAGGAGAGTGTGGCCAGCAGGCAAGGGAGGGATTCTCCCCCTCTGCTCAGCCTGCTGAGACCCCACCTGCAGTACTGCCTCCAGTTCTGGAGCCCCTATGCAAGAGGGATCTGGAGGTGCTGGAAGGTGTCCAGCAGGGCCAGAGGAGGAGCAGAGGGCTGGAGCACCTCTGCTGTGAGGACAGACTGAAGGAGTTGGGGCTGTTCAGTCTGGAGAAGAGAAGGCTCCCAGGTGACCTCATTGTGGCCTTCCAGGATCTGAAGGGGGCTCCAAGAAGGCTGGGGAGGGACTGCTCAGGCTTTGAGGTAGTGATAGGACTAGGGGGAATGGACTGAAGCTGGAGGTGGGGAGATTGAGGCTGGAGGTGAGGAGGAAGTTCCTTCCCCTGAGAGTGGTGAAGCCCTGGAATGGGTTGTCCAGGGAGGGGATTGAGGCCCTGTCCCTGGAGGTGTTTAAGCCCAGGCTGGATGAGGCTGTGGGCAGCCTGATCTAGTGTGGGGTGTCCCTGCCCATGGCAGGGGGGTTGGAATCTTCCAACCCTGACTATGATACTATGATTGATTTACAGACCACAGAAATGCCCCAGCTTGGGTACTGTTTGGGGAAAAAAATCTTCACTCTTGAGGGCATTTTGGTGTGCCAAAGGGCCTGCTATAACCCTCCTGGGGGGATTCAGCTCATTGCTATCCTAACGTGTTTTGGTGCTAGCACCCACTTGCTTTTCCTGTACCCAGCTTCCAGTTCTTGCTGCAGTGATTTTGTTGCTAAAGTGGAATCAGTGTTATCCACATTTGTTGCCCTGTGCATCATAAATTACAGAGGGTAATGAAGGCACTTGACAATGTGGTTTGGTTTTGGTTTGGGTTTTTTTCTCCTCATCATTTTTATGGCTGTCTTTTGAAACTTCTCCACTCCAGGATTAGAGGATTTACCCAGTAGGCAAATCATATCCTGGGCTGAATCATGAGGAGTGTGGCCACCTCCAACCCTGCCTCCAGTTCTGCTGTCCCCAGTGTAAGAAGGACACAGAGCTGTTGGAGAGAGTCCAGAGGAGGCCACAAAGATGATGCGAGGGCTGGAGCAGCTCTGCTGTGAGCCAGGCTGAGGGGCTGGGGGTGTTCAGCCTGGAGAAGAGAAGGCTGCAGGGGGAAGCTTAGAGCTGCCTTCCAGTACCTGAAGGATCCTACAGGAAGGCTGCAGAGGGACTTTCCATGAGGGTGTCCAGAGACAGGCCAAGGGGGAATGGTTTGAAGCTGAGGCAGAGCAGGGTTAGACTGGAGCTGTGGAAGAAGTTCTTCAGTACAAGAGTGGTGAGACTGGCACAGGCTGCCCAGGGAGGCTGTGGATGTGCTGGGGGTGTTCAAGGCCAGGCTGGATGAGGCCTCGAGCAGCTGAGTCTAGTTGAGAGGTGTCCCTGCCCCTGGCAGGAGGTTGGAATGGATGAGCTTTGAGGTCTCTTCCAGCCTGAGCCATTCTGGGATCCTATGAAGAATGCAGTAATACTGTGGCCTTTTTTTTTTTGACTGGGATATCAAGGGCTCATCCCTCACTGTACCACTTGATGGTTTTTACTGTTTCTGGAGGACACAGAGAGTTCCCTCTACGGATATACCAGCTTCAGTCTTTGACCATACCTCAGCTCATCAAAATCATCAATACTTTTCCCACACATCTTACAAACCAGTGATGCAGTAGGATCTGAACAGAGAGCAATGTCATCAAATTTGCTGACAGCACAAGCCTGGGAGTAGTGGCTGACACAGGAGGGTGGTGCTGCCATTCAGCCAGACCTAGACAGGCTGAGAGTTGGTCAGGGAGAAACAGAATGAAATCCAGCAAGGGCAAGGGGAGAGACTTGCACCTGGGAAAGAACAACCCCATGGAGGTTGACCTGCTGGAGAGCAATGAAGGAGAAATGGACCTGAGGGGTCCTAGTGGATGGGAGGTGGACCATGAGCCAGCAATGTGCTCTGGTGGCCAAGAAGGCCAATGGCATCATCAGCTGGATTAGAAGGCTGTGGTCAGTAGGTCCATTGTCCTGCCCCTCTCCTCTGCCCTGCTGAGGCCACATCTGGAATATTGTGTCCAGATCTGGGCCTCTCAGTTCAAGAAGGACCTCAGGGAACTTCTTGAAAGAGTCCAGCACAGAGGCACAAATATGATGAAGGGAATGGAACATCTTCTTTAGGAGGAGAGCCTGAGGGATCTGAGGGCTCTGCAGCTTGCAGAGGAGGAGCCTGAGGGTGACCTCCTTGCTGGTGCTAAAGCTATGCAGGGTGATGCCCAGAGGCTGAAGCCAGCTCTGCTGGTGGCTGCCCAATGCAGCACAAGGGGCAGTGGTGGAAGCTGAGGCAGAGGAAGTGCCATGGAAACAGGAGGAAAAATTTTTTCTCTGTGAGGGTGACAGAGGCCTGCAGCAGGCTGCCCAGGGGGGTTGTGGAGTCTCCCTCTCTGGAGATATTAAAAACCCACCTGGATGTGTTCCTGTGTGATGTGCTCTGGGTGCTCCTGCTCTGGCAGGGGCTTGGACTGGATGAGCTTTGGAGGTCCCTTCCAACCCCTAACGTGCTGTGCTCCTGTGATCCCCATCGGGAGTTTATCATACTGTCAACCTTTTGCTGTCTTTATGTTTTCTCTGTAAGAGTCTGTGATTTTTTAAAAGACAATGGGTATAAAGTATGTGCAGTCAATGACTTCTTAGGCACTGGGCTCAGAGGAACCATGCACACAGAGGGAGATGCTTTGCTCATCACAGCGTGGAACTTAAGGACCGACGTGGCCATCTAATTAGCAGCCACATGACCTCTGCTGTAATTATCACAGGCTGCAGAGCACTGACAGATGGACTTGTCATGATATATTTTAACACCCCCCACCCCCCCATCATTTCTTTACCTGCAAGTTTCAAATCCAAGCTCATTAGCTTTCTTCACCTGCTCTAGTGTTGCCAAGGTGCTGTTGAGAGCCCTGCAGAGCTCGATGGCTTCGGATCGTGTCAGGCTGTAGCGGCCGTTCTTCTCCACGTGAAAAACTCCTCCGTATCTGCAAGTGATGTTGAACTCTGTTACCAAAGGAGAGGAAAACAAATTGATTACTGATTGCTGGGCTTCCCGCTTCACTGAGGACCTGGAAATGATTTACGAACAAGTGGGAAGGGGCAATGGATATAAACTGCAGCAAGGGAGGTTCCAGCTCAACGTGAGGAGGAACTTCTTCCCTGCAAGGGTCGCAGAGCCCTGGAGGCTGCCCAGAGAGGTTGTGGAGTCTCCTTCCCTGGAGACTTTCAAGACCCATCTGGATATGATCCTGTGTGACCTGTGCTGGATTCTCTGGTCCTGCTCTGGCAGGGGGGTTGGACTCGGTCTCTGGAGGTCCCTTCCAACCCCTAACACGCTGTGATCCTGTGCAGGGTGGTGCTTTCAGTGCACACCAGCCACAAACAGCAGCTACCCAGTTGTGGTGAAAGAACATCAGCACTTTCAGTTACCTTCTTTGCACCTCCCTTCTTTGGACTGAGCCACAAGCCAACCCTTCTGCCTTGCCAAAACCAGCAACACAGCATGGTTGGGTGTGCTGCTGAGCACGCCTAACACCACTGACAGTAAAATGCAGAAGCTAGAAATGCATTGTGAAGTTGGCTTGGTGGCCACGCAACCACAAAACAAACTGAATGCTCAAATGTATTTGAAAACAAAAACCTTCCTCCAGCCCCTTCACCCTTCTCTGGACACACTCCAGCCCCTTCACCCTTCTCTGGACACACTCCAGCCCCTCAATGTCCTTCTCGGAGCGAGGGCCCCAAAACTGAACCCAGTGTTCAAGGTGGGGCCTCACCAGTGACCGGTACAGGGACACAGTCACTTCCCTGGTCCTGCTGCCACAGCATTCCTGATCCAGGCCAGGATGCTGGTGGCCTTTTTGGCCACCTGGGCACACTGCTGGCTCATGCTCAGCTGGATGTCAACCAGCACCCCCAGGTCTGTCTCCACCAGACAGTTTCCAGCCATTCTGCCCCGAGCCTGGAGTGCTCATGTGGTTCTTGTGCCCCGAGTGCGCTTAGGTCTTGTTAAAGCCTAGCTGCGCTGCAGGCACAGGCAGGAGGACCCGGCTCGCAGGGAGCCTCGCCCATGCGGTGTGGGACATCAGGTGGGTGTTCAGGAGATCTTGGGCAAAATTGTGGCAATCCAATTCTCAAAACTGCTTTTGAGGCCATCCAATCAGTTGGCACTTTGCCTTAGTTGAGACAGAATGAGCTGAGACAGAATGAGCTGAGACAGAATTCTTTGTTTTCGATTTGATGGTATCTTCTACACCCACTCTCACAAACGTTTGTAGTGTGGACCCTGTTGGAGAAGCAGAGAGCGTGGAAGAAGGGCTCCAGCGGTGCCAGAAACTCACACAACTGCTTCACAGCCTAAGCAGCCTGCATGAAGCCAGCGGCCCCTCTGTGATTACAGCGATTAGCACCTCTTTGAAATGGCAAAGCAGGGCTGCAGAGCCTGCTGCCCAGAGCTGCGGGGAAGCCGGAGGGTTTGCTTTCTGGTCTCAGATCGTAATACCCAGACAAGGGGGACTCTTAACCGAAACATGAAAACATTTCCAAGTCACATCCATACAAAAACGTTCAAAAGTAAAAAGTGGGGTTTAAACTAACACTTTCCTGTTGTGTGTTGCTTTTTTTTCCCACACTTATAGGCTTATAGACTTGATTTTGAGCTGAGAAAAGAAATGTAATTGCCAAATCGAAAGCTAAAGACGTGTTCCACCTTTTCCCATAGCACAGGAAAGTCAAATCCGTTAAGTTTATGTCGATGATACTTAGCTGGCTCTGACACAGTGATGCAAAAGATGGATTTTTTTACTTTACTTGGGCTCAGGAGATGAGGCAATGCAAAACTCATACTGTGGCATCAACCCATTCCTCAGCCCTTCGGTTCTTCTGCAGTTTCGAAGGAGCTGACGCAAAGTGGAATTGCAAGCAGCACCCAGACCTTCTCTCCTGCCACTGAAGTGTTCAGCAACAGCTCTCAAAAGAGACAGAAAGCACCAGAGATGCCTGGATTGTCATCATCATTAGTCTCACCCAGATCATGAGACTTGGGTGACTCAGCCCAAAGCCACGGAATGCCCCTAAGCCCGGCTTTTATGAGCGCAGGGAACATTAACTTTCACACAAGTCACCTCTCCCTGTCTTTCCTGAGATTTCTGGTGCCCTGTCTCCAGCAGCTGCATGCAAGCCACTCTCCACCATTCGTGTATCTAACCCAGGATCAACGAGTCCTTTGCAGCCAAGCCCACTAACTCCAGGCTCTGCAGACACTTTGCTAGCTAGAGCCTACTGGTGGGACAGAATTGGCTGAGACAGACTAACGAGCATTGTTCTTGCATGAAAGTGTGAGTTACACCCTGATTATTAATGCTAGGGGCTTGTTAGAAGTTGTCACAGTAGGAAGCCAGGTGCAAGCTTTACTTCCACCCTGGTTCTGCAACCCTTACACATAATGAGTAACACTGATTCATGCAAACTCTTCCTGTCGGAGTCGGTTTTCCATGCAGATCCTGAATGGAAAATTTGAAAGGAAACAAGAAAA
>CM037646.1:2079810-2119156 GCA_015227895.2 Colaptes auratus | reverse complement strand
GGTAGGTATGGCATGGCATGGCATGGCATGGCATGGCATGGTATGGTATGGTATGGTATGGTATGGTATGGTCTGCTTATGTGGCCACCTGAGCATCATCCCTAGAGAGCAGTGCTGGAAGCTCAGCATCCCTGTATTTCCCAGGCTCTCAGAGAAGTGCTGTCCCTCTGCCTTTTACTGCTGGGGAAGCTGTCAGGTGATTCACCTGGAGGCAAGCAGTGAGTGAGGGGCAGAGCTAGGGACAACCCTGTCATCTCCTAACACTCTCAGGTGTGAAGGGGCCCAGCTTTGTGCAGGAATCAGCATTAAAGAGTGACCCCAGCACGAAAGCCACTGGGCAGGGGTGCTGTGCTGGCAGGAGCTGGAGCCCTGTGGGAGCTCCACAGGAGCTAGGGATGGAGCCAGCACCAGCGGCTTAGCAGCTCCTGCTGGCTCCTGGGGTGCCCTCTGCAAAGCCCTCCGGGCCCAGGGAGCTTTGCTGAATTCAGACTGGCAGAAGTTGCTGTCTTCACCCAGCACAGAGCTGCTCTTGGCCCATGAGCTCTTCCAGCCCATGTAAATCTCTGCCTGCTGCTGTTTGCTCCCACGCTTAGCCCTTCTCTCCCCAGCATTCATCCACAAGTTGAGGACGCCCCAGGTTCTCCCAGAGTTTGCTGGCAGAAAAGGAGTGATGTGGGGGAGGACTCAGATGGCTCTCCTGAGACATCAACCCTCTGCAGCTTGGCTGAGGAGCCCGGAGAGGATTAATGCCTAACACGTTAGCCCACGGAGCCTAACTTTAGCCAGCGGCATAAGGACCATTGGCTGTCAAATGCTTCTGGAATGGCTGTGTCCTCAAGGAGGGAATGAGGTGAGGGATTTCTAGAGGCTGTGCCTCAGAGTGCTCAGGAGAACTGCTCTTTTATTCATTCCTTTCCTTAAGCAGTGGGCAGGGCTTTCAAGCAAGCATGAGACAGTCTGCCAGCTCCAGGGGGCATCAGGCCGTCCTGAGGCAGGGTGGCTCTGCCCCTTCAGGGCTGCCAGCCCTGGATCTCTCAGGGCAGACCCCCCCGTGTGTGGCAGGAGCTCTGGCTCCAGACTGAGTCTTCAGGAGTCCCAGCATTCTTGCCTGGCTCCTGTCTGCCTCCAGGTGTTCCTGCATGCTGGCATCACATCATGAGCCTGCTGGTAGCAGCACTGGATGGGTGAGCTCCTGCAGCACCTCGCAGAACAGGCTGTGCAAATGGTGGTGGGAACATCCTTCTCACTCTGACACTGCTGACACCCCTCCGGAGCCTGCCATCGTTTCAGCACAGGCTCTGTTCCTCTCTAAAGGAGCTGGATTCAGAGCTACCCTCAGCAAAGAGCCTGGCATCCACTGCCACTGCTCTCAACATCAACACTCAGCTCAAGCTCTGCTGAACAAGTGGAGGCAAACGCTGTGAGATCCACCACAAAGACATTCACCTCCTTGGCACCACCTGCCCCCAGCCTCCCACCTCTCCTGAGCGCTGCTGACCAGCCAGACACACACTGGCAAGCAGCCCAGCTGCTCCAGCCACACCTCCAGTGCTGTGTCCAGCTTTGGGCACCTCAATCCAAGAGAGATGTGGAGGTGCTGGAGCCAGGGCAGAGCAGGGCAAGGAAGCTGGGAAGGGCCTGGAGAAGGAATCTGATGGAGAGAGACTGAAGGAGCTGGGGATGGTTAGTGTGAAACAGAGAAGGCTGAGGGCAGATCTCATGGCTGTCTACAGCTCCCTGCAAGGAGGTTGTGGAGAGGCTGCTGCTGGTCTCTTCTCACACGTAATTAGTGACAGAACAAGAGGGAACAGACTCAAGCTGCCACTGGGGAGGTTTAGAAGATGGACATCAGGGGGAAAATTGTTCCCAGCAAGAGTGGTCAGGGATTGGAAAGTGCTGCCAGGGAGTCCCCAAGCCTGGCTGTGTTTGAAGGTGGTTTGGCTGTGGTGCTTGGGGCTATGGTTTAGGGTGACCCTTGTAGAGCAGGGTTCTGGGTTGGACTCGGTGATCCTGAGGCTCTTTTCCAACCTGAATGTTTCTGTGATGCCTCCAGAGCCTGTCAGGAGCTGGCTGTGAAGGTGAGCAGGAGAGTGCTCAGTGCCATTAGCTTTGCTGTGCCACCACCACTCTTCTCCACAGCAGGAACAGTCTGCTGGCAGCTGAGCTGCTCTGGAGGGCAGGTGGTCTCAGCCAGAACTCTGATGGAAAGGCTTTTTGGGGCTAGGGGTGTCTCCTCAAGGGGCTGGGGGTGTCTCCTCAAGGGGCTGCTTGCCTGCCTGCCTTGTTGTCCCTCAGAACCTTTTCCTTTGGGGCCGGCAGGCTCTGCATTTTAGATGACAAAAAGAGAGTGGCTGCAACGTTTACAGCCAGAAATGAGGAGGAAAGCCTGGAGTGGCATGGTTGGGGTTGAAAATGCTGCCTTCAAAGCCAGACTCTCAGAGCAGAGAGAAGAAAGGGATGCAAGCCCTGCACAGGAAACCAGTGTGGTGCAGAGGCCTTCCCAGTGCTTTCTGGAGCAAGGAGCTTCTTGGACCTTGCAGAACGAGGATGCTCTGCCCAGTCACAGTCACACACCCAGCAGCACTGCCCTGCTTGGGCCTGCCTGGCACCACGGACTTAGCAAGGGGGTAGGGAGGCTTTAGGCAGGGGTCTCACAGCTACCTCCAACCTCTACCTGATCTCAGGCACTTCAGGCCTCGAGGCTAAGATGCTAACAGCCAGCAGCACCAGCCAGGTGCCCGTGTCAAGGTGAAAAGGTGCCTAAATAGGTGCTAATTAGGTGCTAAACAGGTGCCAAATAGGTGCCCAGATGCCACTGAGGAACTGGCCTACAGGATCAAATACAAGTCCTAGAGGGGCAACACGGATGATTCCCCAGAAGTGCCCTCCTGCAGTGCATTCAGGTTGCTACCAAGGGAGGATTTTGGATAAACACCTCTGCCCTTCCTCCTGTTTCACAAGAGAGGAAACTGCACCTTCCTCTGTGATGCCCCAGGACACAGCTCAGGCAGAAATACAATACAATACATACAATACAATACAATACAATACAATACACCAGGTTGAAAGAGACCTTCAAGATCATCCCATCAACCAATCCAACCCACCCAAACAACTAACCCATGGCACCAAGCACCCCAGCAAATCTCCTCCTGAACACCTCCAATGAAGGTGACTCCACCACCTCCCTGGGCAGCCCATTCCAATAGGCAATCACTCTCTCTGTGTAGAACTTCTTCCTAACCTCCAGCCTAAACCTGCCCTGGCACAGCCTGAGACTGTGTCCTCTTGTTCTGCTGCTGGCTGCCTGGGAGAAGAGACCAACCTCTGCCTGGCTACAACCTCCCCTCAGGGAGTTGTAGAGAGCAATAAGGTCTCCCCTGAGCCTCCTCTTCTCCAGGCTAAGCAACCCCAGCTCCCTCAGCCTCTCCTCACAGGGCTGTGTTCCAAACCCCTCACCAACTTCGTTGCCCTTCTCTGGACACCTTCCAGCAACTCAACCTCCTTCCTAACCTGAGGAGCCCAGAACTGGACACAGGACTCCAGGTGTGGCCTAACCAGTGCAGTGTCCAGGGGCACAATGACCTCCCTGCTCCTGCTGGCCACACTCTTCCTGATGCAGGCCAGGATGCCATTGGCCCTCTTGTCTGCCTGGGCACTCTGCAGGCTCATGTTCAGCCTCCCATCAACCAGCACCCCCAGGTCCCTCTCTGCCTGGCTGCTCTCAGCCACTCTGACCCCAGCCTGTAGCACTGCCTGGGGTTGCTGTGGCCAATGTGCAGCACCTGGCACTTGGATGTGTTCAATCTCCTGCCCTTGGCCTCTGCCCATCTGTCCAGCCTGTCGAGGTCCCTCTGCAGAGCCTCTCTGCCCTCCAGCAGATCAACTCCTGCCCCCAGCTTGGTGTCATCTGCAAATTTACTGATGATGGACTCAATGCCCTCATCCAGATCATCAATAAAGATGTTGAAGAGCATGGGGCCCAGCACTGATCCCTGGGGCACACCACTGGTGCCTGGCTGCCAGCTGGCTGTGGCACCATTCACCACCACTCTCTGGGCTCAGCCTCCAGCCACTTCCTAACCCAGCTCAGAGTGCTGCTGCCCAAGCCAGGGGCTGACAGCTTGGCCAGCAGTTTGCTGTGGGGGACAGTGTCAAAGGCCTTGCTGAAGTCCAGGTAGACCACATCCACAGCCTGCCCCACATCCCCCAGGCAGTCACCTGGGCATGGAAGGAGATCAGGTTGGTCAGGCAGGACCTGCCCTTCCTAAATCCATGCTGGGGCAGACAATTCACCACAACGATTTCCTGCCATGAAGGGCTCCTGGAAGCTCAGGTCTGCTCTGGCTGCTTCCTTTTGCCACTCCTTACATGGACTACGGAGATGCCACTGAAGATCACAAGGAGAGCAGCTGACCAGCCAGCCCCGGGTACCAGGGAGAGCAGATTTCCAGCCCTGCTTGCAGGGCCTCTTTGCTTTTGCAGCGGCTCCAGCAGCAAGGAATCCTCACACAAAACTATGATGTAATCCTTTCTGAAACCCAATCCTTTCACTCCCTTCCAGCCAATGGGAGCTCACCTCTGGTGTTTTCCAGCTCCCTGCTCCTGTGAATGAGGCTGTATCCATGTGAAAATATGCCTGGATCACCCACGGTGGGTGCTTCATCCGGAGGCAATTTGGAGGCTGCTGCTCACAATTAGCCACTCCATCTTTATCAGCATTGTTCTTGGCTCTCAGCAAGCTGTGTCCCCGGGGACAACCTTTCTGGTCCTTGCATGGCCTATTTAATTACACCACTGGACCTGCCCGTGCAAGGGATGCTGCAGGCAGCCAAATCCCAGCCGTCCCCAGCAGCCCCCTTCTGCAGCAGGGACAAAAATCAATGTTCAGACAAAGCTCCCCAGTGTGTCCCTTGGAACACATCACAGGGTCACACTGGCTGCTCAGGAGGGGGGCTGCAGGGCAGCACTGATCACAGTATCACAGTAGCACCAAGGTTGGAAGAGACCTCAAAGATCATCGAGTCCAACCTGGCACCACAGACCCCGTGACTAGACCATGGCACCAAGGGCCACATCCAATCCCCTCTTGAACACCTCCAGGGACGGTGACTCCACCACCTCCCTGGGCAGCACATCCCAATGGCCAATGATTCTCAGTGAAGAACTTTCTCCTCACCTCCAGCCTAAACTTCCCCTGGCACAGCTTGAGACTGTGTCCCCTTGTTCTGGTGTTGGTTGCTAGAGAGAAGAGACCAACCCCTTCCTGGCTACAACCTCCCTTCAGGGAGTTGTAGAGAGCAATGAGGTCTCCCCTGAGCCTCCTCTTCTCCAGGCTAAGCAACCCCAGCTCCCTCAGCCTCTCCTCACAGGGCTGTGCTCAAGGCCTCTCCCCAGCCTTGTTGCCCTTCTCTGGACACATTCAAGTCTCTCAATGTCCTTCTTAAGCTGAGTGGCCCAGAATTGGACACAGGACTCAAGGTGTGGCCTACCCAGTGCTGAGCACAGGGCACAATGACCTCCCTGCTCCTGCTGGCCACACTCTTCCTGATGCAGGCCAGGATGCCCTTGGCCTTCTTGGCCACCTGGGCACACTGCTGGCTCATGTTTAGGCAGCTGTCAGCACCCCCAGGGGCTGACAGCTTGGCCAGCAGTTTGCTGTGGGGGACAGTGTCAAAGGCCTTGCTGAAGTTCAGGCAGACTCCATCCACAGCCTCCCCACATCCACCAGGCAGTCACCTGGGCATGGAAGGAGATCAGGTTGGTCAGGCAGGACCTGCCCTTCCTGAATCCATGCTGGCTGGGCCTGAGCCCTTGGCCCTCCTGCAGGTGCACAGTTATTGCTGCCAGGTGTGGTGGGTTAACCCCCTTTTCTGAGAACAAAAGAACAAAGCAGGGGGGAGGGCTTGCAGGTACTTTTCACTCCCTGCAGGGTATTTTTCACCTGGGAAGCTGAGTCTGTTCCACTCCCCCCCTCCCTGCCCAGCTAGGGGATAAAAAGCAGGACATCCTAGCTGTTGGCTCTGCTTCTCTGGCTCCTGCCTCTGCTGGGTGAGAGCTACTGCAGCTGCCCTCCTGCTCCTCTGTCACGTGGTCGGGCCTGATCCTTCTCCCTGCTGCCTCCACGCTCCCTCAGAGAAAGGCTGGGTTGGTATTGTTCTCTTGGTTTTGTCCCCCTCCCATCCATCCTTCTTCCTTGCCCTTGGGAACCTTTTTCCCTTGGGAGGGAGGAGGGGGGGAGTGGGGAGAGATTCTCAGCCTTGCCCCCACCTGAGCTCTTAACTTCCAGTTAAGGCTCAAACCACCACACCAGGATAATCTGCTCCATCCTTTTCCCTGGCACTGAGGTCAGGCTGCCAGGCCTGGAGCTTCCAGGTTCCTCCATCCGACCCTTCTTGTGGATGGGCACCACCTCGGCCAGTTTGCAGTCATCTGGGACCTCTCCAGTGAGCCAGGACTGGAGGAAAATGCTGGAGAGTGGCTTGGAGCTCCTCTGCCAGCTCTCTCAGCACCCTAGGATGGATCCCCTCCGGCCCCATGGACTTGTGAGTGCCCAAGTGGCTCAGCAGGTCCTGAACTAATTCCTCATGGATATCCAGGGCATTCCACTGCTCCCTGACCCCATCCCCCAGCTCAGGAGGCCACTCGTCCTGAACTCCTCCTGCCTTGTGTTAAAGATTGAGGCAAAGAAGGTGTTCAGGACCTCAGCCTGTTCCTCATCTTCAGTCACTGTGTTCCCCTCCAGGTCCAATAGGGAGTGCAAGTGCTTCTTGCCCTTCTTTTTAGTGTTAATCTGTTTGTATAAATGCTTTTTATTGTCCTTCACAGAGGTGTTCAGCCTCAGTTCCCACTGGGCCTTTGCCTCTCTAATTTTTTCCTACATAATCTAGCAGCTTCCTTGAACATATCAGGAGAAGCCTTCCCCTCCTTCCAGAGGTGACACAGCCTCTTTTTTTCCTTTAGTTCCTCCAGGAGCTGCTTGCTCACCCAGGCCCAGAGCCTTCCCCTCAGCTCATCTTTCAGCACATGGGAGCTGCCAGTTTCCTGTGCCTTCAAGAGCTCCTGTTTGAAGCAGCTCCAACCAGCCTGGACCCCTCGGTTCTTGAGGGCTGCTACCCAGGGAGCTTTGCAAATAGGTTTCTTAAACAGGCTGAAGTTGGCCCTCTGGCAGTCCAAGGTGAAGGTTCTGTTGGTGCTCCTCCCTAGCTCCCTGCATATTGAACACTTCACCATCTCATGGTCGCTGCACCCCAGGCAGCCTCTCCCTTCTCTATTGGAGAGCAGCAGGTCAAGCAGAGCCTGACCCCTGGCAGGCTCACTCAACAGCTGCATCAGGAAGCTGATGTGGCTGTGCTCATTAGGACACCAAAGTACAAAGGAGAGTAAATCACAGACTGCGTTGGGTTGGAAGGGACCTCTAAAGGGCATCCAGTCCAACCCCCTGCACTCAGCAGGGACATCCTCCACTGGAGCAGGTTGCTCACAGCCTTCTCCAGCCTCACCTTGAATAGCTCCAGGCATGAGGCCTCAACCACCTAACCCCTTCCCCATCCCACTCACTATTCTGAACTGACCCCATGGCTGTGCTGGCATTTCTCAGCCTCTTAGTGTTTGAGCTTAACTTCTTTTGAAGGGTGAAATGCACACCCAGGGGCACTGCATGCACCCAGGCAATCCTTCCACAGAAGGCACAGTGCACACAGAGCAAAAGCAGCACAGGTCTCCAGCAGACTCATTGAGCTGCAGAAGTCTTCTCACCCTGAACCCAGCAGTAAATATGCTGAAAGATCATAGAAGCCTAGAGGGGTTTGGGTTGGAAGGGACCTCCAAAGGGCATCCAGTCCAACCCCCTGCACTCAGCAGGGACATCCTCCACTACAGCAGGTTGCTCACAGCCTTCTCCAGCCTCACCTTCAACATTCAACTTGCCTCAACCACCTCCCTGGGGAACCTGTTGCAGTGTCCCAGCAGCCTCCTGGTGCAGAACTTGTTGCTCACATCCAATCTCAATCTGCTCTGCTCTCATTTCAAACCATTGCCCCTGCTCCTGGCCCTGCAGGCCTTTGCAAGCAGTCCCTCTGCAGCCTTCTTGTAGCCCCCTTCAGGTCCTGGCAGGCTGCTCTTAGGTCTGCCTGGAGCCTTCTCTTCTCCAGCCTGAACCCCCCAGCTCCCTCAGCCTGGCCTCCTGGCAGAGCTGCTCCAGAGCCCTGATCATTTTTATGGCCAACTTGATATGTTTCAGCTTTCTAGCTCAACAGGGACAGTGCTCAGGCAGTGATGGGAAAGGTGCTCTGAGGCAGTGGCTGCTGCTGTGAGGCCATGTTTGTGAGGGTGCATGAGCTGCAACGGGAGAACATCACCTCCTGGGAGGGATTCAGCCCTGCCCAGCTGCCACAACAGCCCCTCCAGCCTTTTGCAGGGATCTCAGCTGGAGTTAAGACAGAAAGGAAGGCCTGGCCTTGCCTCTTTAAGAAAAAGAGCTGGTAGTTACCAAGTGTTGAGATGAGAGAGTAGGGAAATAGACAATTAAGGGAAGTAAGGAGCAGGAGAGTACTAAGGAAGCAGCAGGGCAATTTGGTTGGCTGTGAAATGCAGCTCCTGCACTCATGAAGAAACCAAAGAGGAGTATGGGAGCCATAAGAAAGAGCAAGTGGGATAGTGCCTGGATGTTTGTGTCATAACTCCTACCTCCTGGGGCCATTCTGCCCTGGCAGTGGTGTGCACCAGCTGCAAACAGAGTGTAGGACATTGAAATCATGCCCTTGAGCTCAGCAACAGGGAGCCTGTGAGGGAGCTTGCTCAGGGATGTGGCAGTGTCAAACCCTCCTGGAGGGACAAACCCTTGGAATGAACTTTGAGGGGGAAGAGAATGAAAGAGACAGCACTGAAAGGTGCTTTGTGATTCTAGCACACCTGCAGAATCGTTTTAAAGCTACCCCAAGGCACTGCAAGCAGTCTGTGTGCTGGCACCCAATCCTTTTGTGAACACCTCCAGGGATGGGGACTCCACCACCTCATAGTATCACAGTATCAGTCAGGGTTGGAAGGGACCACAAGGATCATGCAGTTCCAACCCCCCTGCCATGGGCAGGGACACCCCACACTAGAGCAGGCTGCCCACAGCCTCATCCAGCCTGGGCTTAAACACCTCCAGGGACAGGGCCTCAACCACCTCCCTGCACAACCCATTCCAGGGCTTCAGCACTCTCAGGGGGAAGAACTTCCTCCTCACCTCCAGCCTGAATCTCCCCACCTCCAGCCTGAATCTCCCCACCTCCAGCTTCATTCCATTCCCCCTAGTCCTATCACTACCTGAGAGCCTGAGAAGTCCCTCCCCAGCCTTCCTGTAGGCCCCAAGAAGGTCACCTGGGAGCCTTCTCTTCTCCAGACTGAACAGCCCCAGCTCTTTCAGTCTTTCCTCCTCACATCCAGCCTGAGCACCACCTTCCTGAGCAGCACATCCCAAGGGCCAATCTCTCTTGCTGGGAAGAACTTTCTCCTCCCCTCCAGCCTAAACCTCCCCTGGCACAGCTTGAGACTGTGTCCTCTTGTTCTGCTGCTGGGTGCCTGGGAGAAGAGACCAACCCTCACCTGGCTCCAACCCCCCTTCAGGGAGTTGTAGAGAGCAATGAGGTCTCCCCTGAGCCTCCTCTTCTCCAGGCTAAGCAACCCCAGCTCCCTCAGCCTCTCCTCCCAGGGCTGTGCTCCAGACCCCTCCCCAGCCTCATTGCCCTTCTCTGGACACCTTCAAGAGTCTCAATGTCCTCCTTCAATTGAGGGGCCCAGAACTGGACATCCCATCACTCCACACTGCAAGGAGATTCTGCAGGGAGAATCCTGTGGATGGTTTTGTCACCAAAGCCTGGGAGCAGACTGAGGGAAGAGCTCAGGATGGATTTGGGTTGGGGCAAGTGGAGATTCCCTATGAATCCATTCATCTGTTTTAGATGCACACCTCCTTTCCTATGCCAGGGCTGTCTTGGGGTGGATGACATGAACAGAGAAATAGCTTCTGATTTATTTAGCTGATAGCACTGCCTGGGGCTGTGCTGTGAGGAGGATACCCTCAGGGGGTTACAGCCTTCCACTTTCTGAAGAACTGGAGGCAGGATTGGAGGTGGGGGTCTCAGCAGAGCAGAGTCAAGGGGCAGAATCATAGAACTGCAGAACTGTTAGGGTTGGAAGGGACCTCAGGGACCATCCAGCTCCAACCCCCCTGCCATGGGCAGGGACACCTCACACCACAGCAGGTTGCTCACAGCCACATCCAGCCTGGCTGCAAACACCTCCAGGCAGGAGGCTTCCACCACCTCCCTGGGCAGCCTGTGCCAGGCTCTCACCACCCTCATGGGCAACAACTTCTTCCTCACAGCCAATCTCAATCTCCCCACTTCTAGTTTTGCTCCATTCCCCCCAGGCCTATCGCTCCCTGACACCCTCAAAAGTCCCTCCCCAGCTTTCTTGTAGCTCCCTTCAGATCCTGGAAGGCCACAATAAATCCCTCTCTGCTGCCCACACTGCTCTGGCTGCAGCCCACCACACACAGCTGCCTGCTGGGCAGCATGAGGGCACTGCTGGCTCCTGGGGAGCTGCTCAGCACCCAACACCTATCCAAGTCTCTTTCTTCAGGGCTGCTCTCAACCCACTCTGCACCCAGAGAATCTTTCTGACAAAGTTGGAACAAGGTTCCCTTAGAAGACTGCAGGACATGCCCATGGCCAGGTAACAAAACCAGGTTTAATGTCCAGAGCCTTTGCCCAGTGCTTGCCCCTGGCCTCTGCTGGGATTGAAAGGCTGCCTTGCCTGGGCCAGGCGCTGAGAGCTGGGCTCAGTTCTCCCATAGCAGAACAAGGCAGGGGTGGGGCAGTGCCTGAAATATGCCACTCAGCCTGCTGAGGGCCTCCTGAAGAACCAGCCCAGGCCACAGCTCGAGAGGGCCAAGTAGGATGGACAGGGATTAGATCTGCAGCGGGGAAGGGCCTTAAAGCTATATTCAGAGGCCACCTGGAGCAGGGGAAGGGCAGCCCTAGCAACATCAAAGGCTGCAACAAGGAGCTGTATTATACAGCTTAGCCTGTGGGGTTGGGTCCTTCATTAGGATGCGGCAGAAACCTCTTCTTCTTGGCAGACAGGAGCGAGGAAGAGGCTCAGAATGGCGCTGGGATCTGCGCCCCGAGCTGCCCATTCAGCCGAGTTCCTCCTGCGGCCGCCGCGGCTCCGCTCCGCCGCCTTTGTTCCAAAGAAAGGTAACAGGAAACCCCAGGGCAGGAGGAGGTGAAGGGCCCTGCGCTGCAGCCAGCGAGCCCTGGGAGGACTCGTGGGTCGGAACACTCTGTCCTAGCAGGAGGACAAGCAGAGGGGGAGAGCATTTGCCATGGGGCACCAGCAGCACTGTCTTGCTACAGCTGCGTCTTCAGCAGGCAAAGCCGGCGCCGAGCCTCTGGAAAAGACCTTGCAGAGCTGGAGGTGAAGAAGCAGCTGTCACCCTGTGCAGTCACCGAGGTGCAGAGTCACCGAGGTGTGACACTTGAGTGGCTGCTTTTCAGCACGCAGAGAGCTGGGACAAGGCCACTCAGTTTGGCACTTTGTCCCTAATGTGCGTCTCTGGGGGCAGTTGCTGCTCTGTGGCAGGGCACCACAGGCTACACGAACAGGATCAGCTGGACTTGTGGGTTCAGGGTTTCTTTAATGCCTCCAAGAAGGACACTGAGGGGCTGAAGCATGGAATGTGCTGCCCAGGGAGGTGGTGGAGTCCCCATCCCTGGAGGTGTGCAAGAGGGGATTGGATGTGGCACTTGGAGCCATGGTTTGGTTGTCAGGAGGTGCTGGGTGACAGGTTGGACGTGATGATCTCTGAGGTCTCTTCCAACCTTATAGATTCTCTGATTCTGTGTCTGCCCTTTGGATAGGCTTGCTGGACAGGATAGTTTCATAGTTTCAGTTAGGGTTGGAAGGGACCACAAGGATCATCTAGTTCCAACCCCCCTGCCATGGGCAGGGACACCCCACACTAGAGCAGGCTGCCCACAGCCTCATCCAGCCTGGCCTTAAACACCTCCAGGGACAGGGCCTCAACCACCTCCCTGCACAACCCATTCCAGGACCTCACCACCCTCACGGTGAAGAACTTCCTCCTCACCTCCAGCCTGAATCTCCCCACCTCCAGCTTCATTCCATTCCACTCCCCCATCCTGCTTTTTCGCTTTGTATACCAACAAAGAGAAAAAGCAGGATGGGGGAGTGGAATGGACCACCTTTGACCCAGGGGACCCCTTCTCCTGGGAGGGGGCTCTCTCTCTCTGCCCCCCTGGATCAAGTTTGGTTTGTGCACCTGGGGGCTGGGTTCTTTGAGCCCCCATGGAGGGTGGGTGTAACCCAGCACAAGCTGTGCCTCCCTCAGTCTGCAGGCAAGGAGGGTGAAGCATGGGGAGCGTGAGAGCATTGCCCACTGTGCTCAGCAGACAGCTGTGCTGTGCAGGGCAGGGAACATTCCTCACTGACTGACTGCCTTCCCCAAGAGAGGGATTGGACCTGGAGGGTCAATGGTAAGCCTGCTTCAGCAGCCTGTCTGTCTTCCAGTCAAGCAAATCCATGTGGAGCCAAGGATGAGGAGAAGAACAACAACATGTTTTGTTTGACAGTTGCTCTTCCTTGAGTCCTGTGAAAGATCTCAAACCAAAATCCCTGACTTGTTTTTCCTTGTTGAGTTCTGCTGGCAGTCTGCATGCAGTGCTCCTCAGCTTGCTTTTCTGCTCTCAGTGCCATGGTGCTTTCAAAAGCCTGAGCCACCTGAGCTTAGCCAGGTCTGTGTGCTGGGCATCACCTGCTAAACCTGCCTGAGAGACTACTGAGAGGGCTGAGTAGGCAAAGGCACACCAGGATGCTGGTGGCATGAGCAGACAGGATGGGGCTGGTTGGTGACTCAGGGCTTGGGAGGGCTGGAAAACAACCTGCAGCCCACTTGCCATGTGTGCTGGGCCTGATTTCTCCGAGCTGATGGAGGCTGTCCAGCCTGTGTGGCTGAGAACTGGCAAAGCCAAGGCGACCTTGAGGTCCTCATGTCTCAGGTAGGTCAAAAAGTGCTGCTGGAGGGAGAGGCAGGGAGTCTGCTTGTGGCAGCTGTCTCAAGGACTTGCATTTCTTCTGGTTTAGTAGACATGAGGTCTTGGGTGACAGGTTGGACCTGATGATCTTTGAGGTCTTTTCCAACCTTATTGACTCTATGATTCTGTGATTCTATGCCTAGAGAAGGGCAGTGAAGCTGGGCAGGGGTCTGGAGAACAGAGCTGGTGAGGGCAGCAGAGGCAGCTGGGGTGGTTTAGTCTGGAGAAGAGGCTGAGGGAGACCACCTGGTTCTCTGCAGCTCCCTGAAAGGAGGTTGGAGCCAGGTGGTGGTTGGGCTCTTGCCCCTAGTAACAAGTGATAATGGAAAGGAAATGGCCTCAAGTGGCACCAGGGGAGGTTTTGGTTGGACACAAGGAAAAACTTCTTCACTGAAAGGGTTCTCAACAACTGGCACAGGCTGCCCAGGGAGGGTGTTGAATCCTCATCCCTGCAGGTGTTCCAACAAGGTGTAGATGTGGTGCTGAGGGACATGGGTTAGCAGTGGACTTGCTAGTGTTGTGTTAATGGTTGGACTCATGACCACAAAGGTCTTTCCCAACCTAAATGATACTTCAGTGACTGTCAGCATGACCAAGGGCTTGCTGGCAGGGGCATGCAGGTACACTGAATTCAGTTTAAGACCAGAAAGAAGCTCAAGTATTGAAAACAGGAATTAGTTACCTACTGCAGCATCATCACAGAGCAGCTTGCTTGTAAGGAGGGATTTGTTGCTGCTGTCTAGCATGTGTCTTCACTGTGTTCCAGTGCAGATGCTGGAGAGATGTGGATTTGGTGGGTGAGCTGTCCAGTGGGTAAGGAATTGGTTGGGTGATGGCATCCAGAGGGTAGTGGTCAACAGCTCAATGTCCAGGCGGAGATGGGTGACAAGTGCTGTCCCTCAGGCTCTGTACTGGGAGCAGTGCTGTTCAACATCTGCATCAGTGGCACAGAGAGTGAGACTGAGGCACCCTCAGCAAGTCTGCAGATGACACCAAGCTGAGTGCTGTGGTTGCCAAGTCTGAAGGAGAGGATGGAGGCATTCAGAGGCACCTGGCCAGGCTGGAGAGGTGGCTGAGGAGAACCTCAGGAGGTTCAACAAGGCCAAGTGCAAGGTCCTGCACCTGGGTCAGGGCAATCCTGGAGATCAATCCAGGCTGGGGGAGGATGAGATTGAGAGCAGCCCTGCAGAAAAGAATTTGGGGGGCTGGTGGGGGAGAAGCTGGGCAGGAGCCAGCAGTGTGAGCTTGCAGCCCAGAAGGCCAATGGCAGCCTGGGCTGCATCCAAAGCAGTGTGGCCAGAGATGGAGAGAGAGGCTTCTGCCTCTCTGCTCTGCTCTGTGAGACCTCACCTGCAGGGCTGTGTCCAGCTCTGGAGCCCTCAGCACAGCAAGGACATGGACCTGATGGAGAGGTCCAGAGGAGGCCACCAAGATGATCAGGGGCTGGAGCAGCTCTGCCTGGAGGCCAGGCTGAGGGAGCTGGGGGGGTTCAGCCTGGAGAAGAGAAGGCTCCAGGCAGACCTAAGAGCAGCCTGCCAGGACCTGAAGGGGGCTACAGGAAGGCTGCAGAGGGACTGTTTGCAAAGGCTGCAGGGCCAGGAGCAGGGGCAATGGTTTGAAATGAGAGCAGAGCAGATTGAGCTTGGATGTGAGCAACAAGTTCTGCACCAGGAGGCTGCTGGGACACTGCAACAGGTTCCCCAGGGAGGTGGTTGAGGTGAGTTGAATGTTGAAGGTGAGGCTGGAGAAGGCTGTGAGCAGCCTGCTCTAGGGAAGGATGTCCCTGCTGAGTGCAGGGAGTTGGACTGGATACCCTTTGGAGGTCCCTTCCAGCCCAAACCATTCTATCATTCTGTGGTTAGTCCCTGAGTTTGCAAAGCAAGAGACCATTTCCAGGCTGCCATCCCAGAGGACAAAGCAGACTGCTCCTTACAAGCAACCTGTGCCTTTAATTGTTTTATTAGTGCTGCAGATTGTAACTGACAGAGCAATGAGGATTGACTCTTGCTGCAGGAAAGCAGCTTGACCAGTGCTGCTTGTCCTGGTAAATACATGGAATTTAGTTTAAGAGCAGGGGGGAAAATTAGGCTCCTTGTGGTTTATCTCACTGAGGTGCTTTCCATAATTCCAAGAGTGATTTCCCACATCTTTAATCTGGGTAAGAGACAAAAAAGACAGAGCTGCATTGGGGTGGTGTGGGACTCGGAAGAGCTCTGATTCTGTCATTGCTGAGCTTCTATCATTCAGCCTCAACTCACTCCACAGGGATATAATCCCACAGCCTCCCTCTGGTCCTTGGATTTCCTTAACCCCCTCCTGTCTTTCTGAGGGCCTTCTGCTGCAGCACCTCAGATCTTCTCCATGCACTTTCCATCAAGGGGCTCCATTTCTCCTCTTCCTTACACCTGACTTGCTCCAAGAGAACCAGACTGAGGGAATCAGCCTCAGAGGGCCCACAGCTGCAGTCAGTACTCCCTACACGATGAGCTGATGATGGCTTTCTGCAGAAAGCAATGGATTTCCCTGGGCTCCACCTCACAGGGCAGCCCTGGTGCTGCAGGCAGAGGGATTCTGAGCGTGCCACCAGCTCCTTGTGGCATTTAACCTGCAATGCTGCTCAGGAAATCACACCACCAACTTGTAAAGAGTAGCAGCCATAAAGTTGGTTGGGTGGTTGTTTTTTTCCTTGTGCTCTTGAAAAAGAATTCAGAGTTTTTCTACCTCTTTCTCCCCATACACTGGGAAACACTTAGGATATGCTTTGGCAAAACTGAAGGCAATCTCTCAAAGGAAAAGCTTCTTTGGAGCCAGAGGGAACAGATTTGCCATGATGTTTTCCCACATACAAGAGAAAACAGCCAACCTTTCTCTGTGCTGTGGAAGGCAGCAGCATAGGTGCTGGAAAAAGCATTTTCTAAGGTCAGCAAAATGCCAGCCCATAGCCACAAGCATTTTATCCACCTAGAGTGTGCTTTCACAAATCAAACTACAGGATGCCTGCCAAGTTAGAAATCTCTCTGAGCAGCTTTTGAAGTGCCTCCTCCCTTTTCTCCTGGTGCCACAGGTACCCTGCATGCTTTACACTAAGGCAGGAGCTTCATCCCAGCCTTTCGTCCTCTGTTGGCTGCTCTGCCTGCTGCATGCATGAAGTTTCTGCACTGGAACCACAAAAGCAAACCAGGAAAAGAATGTGAGCTTCACTTCTTGCCTGGACTGCAGTGCAGAGCCTGCCAAGGCTGCTGGAAATGCAATTCATTTGAAATTGAAGGTTGGGTTTGAAGCAGACAGGAATCTTTTCTTCTTTTTCTCTTTTGTTAACTCTCTCCTATTCTCACTGCGCAGTGCAGAGAGCTCAGGACTCCCCTGTGCTTGAATGACTGCCAGCAAAGAGGGGGCTGCCAGAAGAGCCAGCCACACCAGTGCTGGGGGCAGGAACCCTCAGTGCTCAGCAGAAGCCACCCCAGGAATCCCTGCAGTGTGGCAGAATGTGGCACGCAGCACCAAAACCACCTCAGCCTTACAGAGACTGTCAAACTACCTCTGGTCTGCTGGGAGGAAAGTCAAGTCTTAGGAGCTGCTTCTGGATCTGTAGGTCTTTCATCTCACAGTGGTGCCTGCAGGGAGGTGCTGCCACTGTGCTTTACCTCACTCCTGACACTGGCACGTGCTGGGGAAAGCTTCTGAAGCAGCGAGCTGGTGTGGGTTGAGGTTTGGCTGCTCCTGGCACAGAACTGAAACCTCTGGAAGCTGGCAAGGCATCATGTGCCTTGTGGCCAGAGTGATGCCACAGCAGGGCACAGCAAGCCATGCTTCTGGCTTGGGCCACATATGATCCCCAGTGGATTAGACTAGCATCACTGAAACCCTCCAGGGGCAGCTGGAGCTCTAGCTCAGTGACTTTCACTATTGCACAAAGCTCCTTTGGGCCAGCAGAGACGACACAGCCTTTCTCATAGCATGCAGTGCACACCACTTACCCCCTCTTGCTCTTTCAAGGCCTGCTAGATACAGACATCTGCTCAAGCATGAAGAACTAAAATCACTAGAACAGACAACTGACCTGAACTCCTTTGAACCCAGCTATTTTACAAGGGACTCAGCAGGACAGAACCAGCTGTGGTGGGGTATGCACAGAGTCCATTCTTTTTTGTCTGCTTTCATCCCAGGTCTCTGTCAACCATGCTGCCAGAGCCCTACCTTTCAGGTGGCTGTGAAGGAAGAAAAGCTTCCTAGGACTGCCTCTGCCCAGAGCTCAGCTGGGAGGTGTGCTGAGCCCCAGAGTGGAAGGCAGCAGGCAGGCCTATCTCTGTCTGATGAGGCCAGCCCATCCCCAGATTTCTGGCATGCTGTTTCCCAGCCCCAGCTCTGGTCTACAAGGCTCTGGAGTGGAAACCCTCGTGTCCCAGAGCGGGCCCCAAGAAGCTGAGTGTGCTCTCTGGCAGCATGCCTGACCTAAGCCACACATCAATGCCCCTGCTGCCAGCTGCTGGGCAGTGCCAGCTGCTGGGCAGTGCCAGCCCCTGCACAGGGGGCCTGTACTCACAGCTCTCACAGCGGCTCCCGGTGTAGCCAGCCAGGCAGGCACATCTGTAGGCACCACTCTTCTCCAGGATGCATGTCCCATCGTGCAGACATGGAGAGGAGGAGCAAGCTAGAAAAGAAAAGCAAGAAGATGCATGGGGCTCTCCTAGGCTGGGAGGCCTGCCTGGCTGTCCTCCCCACGGCTGTGCTTCACAGCACACATCCTGCAGGAGGGCTGGGGAGTCTGGAGGAGAGAAGGCTGAGAGGAGACCTCAGCAATGCCTCCAAATCCCTGCAGGGTGCCTGTCAGGAGGACAGAGCCAGGCTTCTCTTTGTGGTAGCCAATGATAGGGCAAGGCAACTGAAATGCAAACCTGTTCAGGGAAGATTATGGAACAGGTCATCCTGAGTGCAATCACACAGCACTTACAGGATGGCCAAGGGCTCAGGCCCAGCCAGCAGGGATTTAGGAAGGGCAGGTCCTGCCTGACCAACCTCATCTCCTTCCATGCCCAGGTGACTGCCTGGTGGGTGTGGGGCAGGCTGTGGATGGAGTCTGCCTGGGCTTCAGCAAGGCCTTGGACACCATCCCCCACAGCAAACTGCTGGCCAAGCTGTCAGCCCCTGGCTTGGACAGCAGCACTCTGAGCTGGTTTAGGAACTGGCTGGAGGCTGAGCCCAGAGAGTGGTGGTGAATGGTGCCACAGCCAGCTGGCAGCCAGGCACCAGTGGTGTGCCCCAGGGATCAGTGCTGGGCCCCATCATAAGCTTGCAGTGTGCCCAGGCAGCCCAAGAGGGCCAATGGCATCCTGGCCTGCATCAGGAAGAGTGTGGCCAGCAGGAGCAGGGAGGTCATTGTGCCCCTGGACACTGCACTGGTTAGGCCACACCTTGAGTCCTGTGTCCAGTTCTGGGCTACTCAGTTTAGGAAGGAGGTTGACTTGCTGGAAGGTGTCCAGAGAAGAACAATAACGTTGGTGAGGGGTTTGGAACACAGCCCTGTGAGGAGAGGCTGAGGGAGCTGGGGTTGCTTAGCCTGGAGAAGAGGAGGCTCAGGGGTGACCTTCTTGCTCTCTCCAACTCCCTGAAGGGAGGTTGTAGCCAGGCAGAGGTTGGTCTCTTCTCCCAGGCAGCCAGCACCAGAACAAGAGGACACAGTCTCAGGCTGTGCCAGGGGAGGTTTAGGCTGGAGGTTAGGAAGAAGTTCTACACAGAGAGAGTGATTGCCCATTGGAATGGGCTGCCCAGGGAGGTGGTGGAGTCACCATCCCTGGAGGTGTTTAGGAGGAGACTTGATGGGGTGGTTGGTGCCATGGGTTAGTTGATTAGGTGGGGTTGGATGATAGGTTGGGCATGATGATCTTGAAGTTCTCTTCCAACCTGGTCTATTCTATTCTATTCTATTCTATTCTATTCTATTGAATCACAGGAAATTCCAGCTCAACATGAGGGAAACCTACTTTACTGAGAGGCTGCTGGAGCCCTGGAGCAGGCTGCCCAGAGAGGTTGTGGAGTCTCCTGCTCTGGAGACATTCCAACCCCACCTGGATGTGTTCCTGTGTGACCTGCCCTGGGTGCTCTGCTCTGGCAGGGTCTTGGACTGGATGATCTCTGGAGGTGCCTCCCAACCCCTATGAGTCTGTGGTTCTGAGGCACAGTAAAGGGCCTCATGCACGCCCAAACCCCTCTGCTCTTTCTTACTGGAGAGGGGATCTTACAGGGCTGGGCAGCTCTTTTCCCCACGTTCCTCACTCACTCTTAACATTTCCTTTCAGCTACAGTCAAGTGGTGAGAAAGATTTGTGGAGGAAAAACAGTTTACAGCAAGTTCCAACAGTGTTTGAAGCTTCACCTAAATTAAAGCAGCTCAACATCAATTTATCCTCTTCCTGCCATTCACCCCAGAGCTTAGGATAAGTTCTGGGATCCCTGGTTCTGGTGAGGTTTTATTCTGGGCCTCAGATCTTGTCATCCCAGCCTTGCTCTGCCACCACAGACTTTGACAGTTGCTTTGCCCCTGAGGAGTGCTTTGGTGTTGGGCTAGGGAAGCTCTGACTGGCCATGCTGACCCCAAGCCTGCCAGGGAAGCCTTTGCACACCACAAATCTAGCAGATCAAGCTGTCCAAAGGAGGATGAGGGACTATCAGAATGTGCAGTGGTGCCATTGAACACCAGCAGATTCCAGTGGGCACTGAGCCAGGCTTCTTTTGTGTGCCTGCTCTGTGGGCAGATGAGCAGCTAGAGCAGCACTGATCCTCAAAAAGACAGATGAAGCAAGCAGTTACTCTTGGATTATTTTCCAAACTGAGTGTGGGGTTTAGCAGAGCTGAAATCTCTAGATTAAGAGCCAGTCTTTAAGTATCTCCAACACCAAGGGTCTCAGGATCTAGTGCCCTCCTTCAACTCTGTCTTAACACAAGAAGACTCTGCAGCAAACTTCACATCTTGATCCACAGCAGTTCAGTTTCACAGAATCATGGAATCACAGAATGGTTTGGGTTGGAAGGGACCTCCAGAGGCCATCCAGTCCAACCCCCTGCACTCAGCAGGGACATCCTCCACTGGAGCAGGTTGCTCACAGCCTTCTCCAGCCTCACCTTCAACAGCTCCAAGCATGTGGCCTCAACTCCCTCCTTGGGCAACCTGTTGCAGTGTCCCAGCAGCCTCCTGGTGCAGAACTTGTTGCTCACATCCAAGCTCAATCTGCTCAGCTCTCATTTCAAACCATTGCCCCTGCTCCTGGCCCTGCAGGCCTTTGCAAGCAGTCCCTCTGCAGCCTTCTTGTAGCTCCCTTTGGGTACCAGAATGTCACTATTAGGTCTGCCTGAAGCTTTCTCTTCTCCAGGGCTGAACATCCCCAGCTTCCTCAGCCTGTCCTCCTGGCACAGGTGCTGCAGCTCAGGCTGACTACAAAAACATACTCTCTGCCACCCTGAAGAACAATCTAAGCATGGTTGGTAACTTCCAGGCTCAATTTTGAAATGAGACTTGCTAGCAGGGTCTGTATTCCAATTGCTCTGCAGAGCAGCTTTGTCCTTCCACACCGAACACACCAATTACTTTGAGACGAATCTTGGCAGCAGCCATTGAGCTATGCAAGCACAACAAACCTGCCCTGGGGCACCTGTGCTGAGGTTGTCTACTGTTATATTTGAAGCATTCCATCTCTGCTGCAGTCCAGAATGACAGAGAGCAGAATCCTCAGTCTTCCTTGCAAAGCCTTTGATTCATCCTATATCCAGATAGCAAGAGGTAAGAAATACATAGCTACCACACATGGATTTCCCTGGGCTGCAGCAGGAGAAGTGTGGCCAGCAGGGCAAGGGAGGGGATTCTCCCCCTCTGCTCAGCCCTGCTGAGACCCCACCTGCAGTACTGCCTCCAGCTCTGGAGCCCCTATTGCAAGAGGGATCTGGAGGTGCTGGAAGGTGTCCAGAGCAGGGCCAGGAGGAGGAGCAGAGGGCTGGAGCACCTCTGCTGTGAGGACAGACTGAAGGAGTTGGGGCTGTTCAGTCTGGAGAAGAGAAGGCTCCGAGGTGACCTCATTGTGGCCTTCCAGGATCTGAAGGGGGCTACAGGAAGGCTGGGGAGGGACTTCTCAGGCTGTCAGGCAGTGATAGGACTAGGGGGAATGGACTGAAGCTGGAGGTGGGGAGATTGAGGCTGGAGGTGAGGAGGAAGTTCTTCCCCCTGAGAGTGGTGAAGCCCTGGAATGGGTTGTCCAGGGAGGTGGTTGAGGCCCTGTCCCTGGAGGTGTTTAAGCCCAGGCTGGATGAGGCTGTGGGCAGCCTGCTCTAGTGTGGGGTGTCCCTGCCCATGGCAGGGCATTTGTGATTCTGTGATCTCTGGCCCAACACTCAGTCACATTTGCCCACAGAACAGACTAGACTAGACTAGAATAGAATAAACCAGGTTGGAAAAGACCTTTGAGATCATTGAATCCAACCTATCACCCAGCACCATCTGATCAACTGAACCATGGCACCAAGGGCCTCAGCCAGGCTCTTCCTAAACACCTCCAGGGATGGGGACTCCACCACCTCCCTGGGCAGCACACCCCAAGGGCCAATCTCTCTTGCTGGCAAGAACTTTCTCCTCACCTCCAGCCTAAACATTGCCTGGCACAGCTTGAGACTGTGTCCTCTTGTTCTGGTGCTGGGTGCCTAGGAGAAGAGACCAACCCCCACCTGGCTCCAACCTCCCTTCAGGGAGTTGGAGAGAGCAAGAAGGTCTCCCCTGAGCCTCCTCTTCTCCAGGCTAAGCAACCCCAGCTCCCTCAGCCTCTCCTCACCAGGCTGGGCAATGAATGACTTCATTGAGGACTGAGGCCTGACTAAGGACAGGAATTCCTTTGTTGCAGGGAAAACTATGGCAATTGTACTGTATCCAACTGACCTCAAACCTCACTGAGGGAGGGGAGGAGAAGCAGAAGACCCTGTACAGGCTGACATGTTGCAGCTGATGGTCTGAAGCCAGGGCACTTTCAGCTTTGCCTCCTGATTCTGTGACAGTGAGCGTGTCCAAGTGCAGGAGGATGAGTGCCAGGCTGCCTGAACATGCCTGATGCTCAGGAGCACTAAATGCTTCTCCGTTGAGGGGAGTGTTGGTTTCCTGGCTCCAGGCAAACCACGTCGGACAGCACTGCCAAAGGCTGTGTCAGAGTTCACTGGCTTGGGGGTACACAAAGGAAAGTGCTGCTGAAATCAGCAACAGGCTTTTGTCTAACTAGATCCAGTAGACATCTGATCCCTGAGAGGCCCTCCCCATCTGGCTCCCCATCTGAAGTCTGATGGGGGGAAATCTAGTCACTCATGCCAATTACTGGGTGCCACTTGACCCTGGGAGTGGGATGGGAACTAGACCTGCTTCCAGAGCAGGCAGTGCAGCAAGCTGGCCTTTCGTAACTGCAGGTGCAGTGGCCTCCCCTAAAGGGGCTTCACAGCTTATTTTGCAGCAACAGAACCTTCCAGGCAGTTGAACCAGTGACCCCTGTGCAGTCAGGGGCCCCGCTTCAGCATGCAGAGAATCACAGAAACATTCAGGTGGAAAAGACCCTCAGGATCACCAAGTCCAACCATTAACCCTCAAAACATCTTTAAACACATCCAAGGTTGGGGACTCCACCACCTCCCTGGGCAGCACTTTCCAATCCCTGACCACTCTTGCCCTGAAAAAATGTTTCCTAATGTCCAGTCTAAACCTAAACAGTCACAACTTGAGGCCATTCCCTCTTGCTCTCTCACTAATTACCTGTGAGAAGAGACCAGCACCAACCTCTCCACAATGTCCTTTCAGGTAGTTGTAGACAGCCAGGAGGTCTCCAGCCTGCACACAGCTTAGGGGAAGGGAAGACATAAAGGGAAGGAAGTCTGACAGCACAAGACACTTCTTCAGCATTCTCCATCACACCACTGTGGTGCTGGGGACATCAGATCATGGGCTGCCCAGGGAGGTGGTGGAGTCATGGTCCCTGGAGGTGTTAAAAAGGGATTGGATGTGGCACTTGGAGCCACGGTTTAGTTGTCAGGAGGTGTTGGGTGACAGGTTGGACTTGATGACCTCTGAGGTCTTTTCCAGCCGGATTGATTCTATGATTGTACGATCACCTCCGTGGCCTGGTCCCCATCCCGTATGCAGCAGCTGCTGCTGCTGTCACCCACAGCACAGGGAATTGCTCTAGCAAGCTCTCTGCAGCCTGTTCCAGGGATCTCAGCTTATCCCCAGTGCTGTGCAGAGGGGGAAATTTCAGGAGCAATGCCTGAGGTTGCAGCGTGCTGCCCGAGCTTTCAGCGCTGCGCCGCCCCTGCTTCTCATTCCGTGCTGCTCCACGCACCCTGTGTTCTCCGCCTAAGCTGTCCTGCTGGCCAGGTTAGTGCTCCACATAAAGAGACGCTGCCAGTGTTTGAAAAGCTTTTCACGCTGGGCCAGAACAGCCTCATAATGAAGTGCACAGTGAGAGCCCCTCACAAACTCTCAGAAGCCCTCTGCAACGTGCTCTGTGTGGACTACCACACTTGCAGCCACCCTGCCTCAGAAGAATTACGGCTGAAAATGGGGCGGAAATAAAGTGCCGAGCAGCCTTTGAATACCAAGTGCTCCCTGCTGGGCAGGGGAAACAGGCCGGCTGCAGCTCCCACCATATGGAGAACCTCAGCTCCCGGAGCGTAGGCAGCCCTTACGCAACACAGCCCCCACCGCAGCCGCTGCTTCTCTGGCGCCTCTGCTGCTGCCAGCCCGGGCCAGCCATCCGCAGCTAACTGCTCTGCCCTGCTGCTAGCAGGTAGGAAGGGTTTACAGCTGGAGGCACTGCACCCGACGCTGCACAGCTGGCAGGGTGCTGCTCACACCCCCGATCTTTCCCAACATCTGATCTCTTTAGAGCTCTGTGTCTTGGCAGAAGGGTTATAGAAACCACCTGAGCTTCAACACGGCCAAGGGCCAGGTCCTGCACTTGGGTCACCACAACCTCCAGCAATGGAATAGAATGGAATTGGAATAGAATAGAATAGAATAGAATAGAATAGAATAGAATAGAATAGAATTAACCAGGTTGGAAAAGACCCCAGAGACCATCAAGTCCAACCTATCACCCAGCACCATCTGATCAACTGAACCACGGCACCAAGGGCCTCAGCCAGGCTCTTCCTAAACACCTCCAGGGGGATGGGGACTCCACCACCTCCCTGGGCAGCACATCCCAAGGGCCAATCTCTCTTGCTGGGAAGAATTTCTTCCTAACATCCAGCCTAAACCTCCCCTGGCACAGCTTGAGACTACAGGCTTGGGGCAGTGTGGCTGGAAAGCTGCCTGGCAGAAAGGGACCTGGGGGACAAGCAGCTGAACAGGAGCCAGCAGTTTGCCCAAGTGGCCAAGCAAGCCAAAGGCCTCCTGGCTGGGATCAGCAATGCTGTGCCCAGCAGCAGCAGGCAGGGGATTGTCCCCTGGCACTCAGCTATGGGCAGGCCACACCTGGAGTGCTGTGTCCAGCTTTGGACACCTCAATCCAAGAGAGATGTGGAGGTGCTGGAGCCAGGGCAGAGCAGGGCAAGGAAGCTGGGAAGGGCCTGGAGAAGAAATCTTGTGAGGAGCAACTGAAGGAGCTGGGGATGGTTAGTGTGAAACAGAGGAGGCTGAGGGGAGACCTCCTGGCTGTCCACAGCTGCCTGAAGGGAGATCGTGGAGAGGCTGCTGCTGGTCTCTTCTCACAGGTTGTTACTGACAGAACAAGAGGAATGGCCTCAAGCTGCCCCCTGGGGAGGTTTAGACTGGACAGTAGGGAAAATTTTTTCCCAGCAAGAGTGGTCAGGGATTGGAAAGTGCTGCCCAGGGAGGTGATGGAGTCCCCAGGCCTGGCTGTGTTTGAAGGTGGTTTGGCTGTGGTGCTTGGGGCTATGGTTTAGGGGTGAGCCTTGCAGAGCAGGGTCCTGGGTTGGACTTGGTGATCCTGAAGCTCTTTCCCAACCTGAATGTTTCTGTGATTCCCAAGCCAGATACACCCCAGAGGATGTCAGGAGATGGGGGTCAGCACGGTGTAGGGAAGGCAGGTGATGAAGGTGAGTTAGAGATCCTGGAGGGTTTGCCTACTGCAAAGCTGCAGGCTTGGCTCATCCTGCTGTGCCTGCGCTGTGGGCAGATCTGATCAAAATTCCCTACACAGCTAAACAAGGAAGATCCAGGAGAAGTGCAGAGGCTGCTACCAACGCAGGGGCAAACTGAGGAGCCAGCTACACCTCCAGGGTTACTTTGCAGCCAGCAAGAAGGATGGGAAGCGGTGTGGAGGACTCAAGCACTGAGTACTACCAAACCCACAAGAATTCTGGAGCCCTGCTTCTGTCATTCATAACGCTGAGTTCATCACAGAATGAGAAATGCCTCTTGCTTTTTTTCCCTGTTAAGGAAAAAAAGACTTTGGGCTTTTTGAGCCCTAATCGTAGGATAGAATGAGCCAACCCAGGAGTCACACCAGGGCATTCTCCCTCAGCTGACGGTGAGGCTTTGCATGAGGATTTTGCTCAGGGAGAGAGTGACCCTGCTCCCGCAGGCAGCGGGGGGCAGCCCCGCGACCGCAGGCGCACACACCGCCCCTTCCTCCCTCCCTCCCTCCCTTTCCTTCTGCGCTCTCAGACGGGAAAGCCTCACACAGCAGCAGCTCTTCTCTGCTGCCTGGCATGCCTGTTCCTCACGCAGGCAGAAGGAATTCAGCCCTCACACTCAACATGCCACCCCGCGGCTTTCCACTCTCCCCTGCGCTGCCTTGCCGTGGGCTGCCGCTGGCAGCGCAGCGTGGAAGTGTTCAGCGAGGGAGGGAGACGAAGCGACACTGACTTCCTGAGAACCCACCCGGGGCTTGCTTTACCTGTGATTTCCTCAAAGACAGCGTGGAATCCATCAAAGTTCTTGGATCCATCCGACTGGAAGAGGAGGTGGAGGGCAGAGCCAGTGCTGCGGATGGGCGGCGGCCTCTCGTTCCCGCAGAACTTCTTGATGATTCTGCTGTCCAGGTTGTCGCCGTCCCGCACCTCCACGTAGTCATACTGGCACATGTAGTCAAACTCCAGGCTCAGCATGGAGAACCTAGGGGAGCAAGGACAGGCAGACAGGCTGCACTCTCCCCTCTGTGCACCCTGGCTGGGGTTTGGTCAGATGTTTAGCTGTGTTAGTGCCTCCCCGCCACCCAGGGAAGCGACAAGTCCCTCATCGCACACAGTCCGCCTCATGTCATCTCAGATTTTGCAGTGTGACCCCTGGAAGCCAGCTCAGCTCCACACAGCTGCTCCAGAACATTCATAGAATCATAGAACCAATAAGGTTGGAAGACACCTCAAAGATCATCGAGTCCAATCTATCACCCAGCACCTCATGACTACTAAACCGTGGCACCAAGTGCCGTATCCAATCCCCACTTGAACACCCCCAGGGATGGTGACTCCATCACCTCCCTGGGCAGCACATCCCAATGGCTAACAACTCCCTCTGTGAAGAACTTTTCCTCATCTCCAGCCTAAACCTCCCAGGCACAGCTTGAGACTGTGTCCTCTTGTTCTGGTGCTGGCTGCCTGGGAGAAGAGACCAACCCCCACCTGGCTACAACCTCCCTTCAGGGAATTGGAGAGAGCAATGAGGTCTCCCCTGAGCCTCCTCTTCTCCAGGCTAAGCAACCCCAGCTCCCTCAGCCTCTCCTCACAGGGCTGTGCTCAAGGCCTCTCCCCAGCCTCATTGCCCTTCAAGAGTCTCAATGTCCTTCTTAAATTTAAGGGCCCAGAACTGGACACAGGACTCAAGGTGTGGCCTAAGCAGTGCTGAGTACAGGGCAGAATGACCTCCCTGCTCCTGCTGGCCACACTGTTCTGGATGCAGGCCAGGATGCCATTGGCCTTCTTGGCCACCTGGGCACACTGCTATGTGGCAGAACAGTGAAGGCTAGGTTGAAGTCATACAGTCTGTTCATGTGCACCACTTACAGTGCTAGAAGGTTCACCTGTCAGGGCCACGTTTCTGCTGTGGCTGTCTGGTAAGAGTTGCTCCACTTCCCCTAAATAAAGCTCTAAGGACTGAAAGAAACAGCAGCCAAGGTGAAGAAGGCTCAAAAGCTATTTGCATTGTGATGGCCAGAAGTCAGCAAGCAGGGGTAGGAGCAAAGCTCAGGGATGTGACAGCAGTAGGAGCAGGCAGAGAAAGAGAAGAGGAAATGCTGCAGTACATTGTTGTACCACAAAGTACAGGGGGAGTGAAGCCCCAGTGCCTGGCACTTGCCCTTCTTCTGAGCTCAGAAGGAAGGGATGCAAGCTAAGCAGAAGGAAGAGACTCCGAGGCTCTCCCAGCTGTGCTGCAGGCAGTGTGCAGGGCTCATGCTCAGCAGCAGTGACGTTAAGTGCTGCCCTTTGAATCCCTAGTAGCCCACGGGAACAGGAGGCAGGAACACCACCTGCCTCTGGAGAAGGAGCTGTGGCCTGGGCTGCCAGCCCCACCTGTGGCATGGCAGCCATGGGTGAGAAGGTGTGGGCCTGGGAGAGGCCACACAAGCACATGGAGCAGTATAGACTGGGGACTGAGCTGTTGGAGAGCAGTGAAGGGGAAAGAGACCTGGGGGTCCTGGTGGATGAGAGGTTGACCATGAGCCAGCAACGTGCTCTGGTGGCCAAGAAGGCCAATGGCATCCTGGGCTGCATTAGAAGAGCTGTGGTCAGTAGGTCAAGAGAGGTTCCCCTCCCCCTCTACTCTGCCCTGCTGAGGCTGCATCTGGAATATTGTGTCCAGTTCTGGGCCCCTCAGCTCAGGAAGGACCTCAGGGAACTGCTTAAGGGAGTCCAAAAATGATGAAGGGAGTAGAACATCTTCCTCAGGAGGACAACCTGAGGGAGCTGAGGGCTCTGGAGCTTGGAGAGGAGGAGCCTGAGGGTGACCTCCTTGCTGGTGCTAAAGCTGTGCAGGGTGAGTGCCCAGAGGCTGGAGCCAGGCTCTGCTGGGGGATGCCCAATGCCAGCACAAGGGGCAGTGGTAGGGGTTGAAGTATAGGAAGTTCCATGGACACAGGAGGAAAACATTTTTCCCTGTGAGGGTGACAGAGTCCTGGAGCAGGCTGCCCAGGGGGGCTGTGGAGTCTCCCTCTCTGGAGATATTCCAACCCCACCTGGATGTGCTCCTGTGTGACCTGCTCTAGGTGCTCCTGCTCTGGCAGGGGGGTTGGACTGGATGAGCTTTCCAGGTCCCTTCCAGCCCTTAATGTTCTGTGATTCTGTGAGCATTGCTCAGCAGAATGCTTCATAAATGGAGCCAGCTGTGTGCTTACCCTGCCCCAGAGCTCCCAGCACCACTGACAGCCACCTCTGGCATCAGGATGAGTCTCCTGTGCTGCCTGGTGCAGTGTGTGCTCAGGGACTTGCAGAGACTGCATTTTTACACCAAAGTTTTGGATCCACTGCTAGATCTCACAGGCTGAAGTGGCAAGGGAGTCCTGCAGCCTGTTTCCTGCTCTTCCCTTCCTGGGACTCAGGTCTCCTTGCTAAGGGGGCCACACATTACATGAAGCGGCCTTTCTTTGAAGGCTCCTGAGCTGACTTAAGAGGCCTCTTGACTCGGCTGCCTTTGTTCAGGTTATATGGCTGGGTTCAGAGCATCAGGGGGAGCACACAGAGAAATGAATGAGCAGTCAGAGGCAGCTGCACCAGTGCAGCAGGGCCTCTCATTCTTGAAATCATCTGCTGGAATGTGGAATGAGAACCAAATGACATCTGCTTCAAATATGCATCGGAGAGAGATTAACTCAGCGTAGCTCTGCATGACATGCATGAGCTGACTTCTAGCTCTGTCAGGCTTGCCAGAGACGTCCTCACAGCCATCAGGTTATACACTACATCGCCAAACCCCTCTTTCCCTGGCAGAACATACCCCAGGGGCCTACCCCGATGGAAGTCACAGAGCAATACAAATTAACCCATTCATCCTCGTCATGCTTCAGGGGCTGCAGTTTATCCTCACTCGACCCCAAAACCATTGCCCACTCCTCTGCATCAGCACCTTTCTGATGGGAATGAGGTGCAAGGACACAAGGGAAGAAGTAAGAATTCTGATGCTTGGGTCTGGTGTGACAGGGAATGCAGCCAGGTCCTGCCCTTCAGTCACAGCAACCCCGTCAACACTCCAGGCTAGGGGAAGAGCAGCTGCAAACTGCTCGGTGAAAAAGGACCTGGAGAGGTTTGTTGGGCAGCTGAAGGTGAGCCAGGGGGTGCCCAGGTGGCCAAGAAGGCCACCAGCATCTTGGCCTGGATCAGCAATGGTGTGGCCAGGCAGGACCAGGGCAGGAATTGTCCCCTAGTACTGGGCACAGCTGAAGCCACACCTTGAGTCCTGGGTTCAGTTTTGGGCTCCTCACTCCAAGAAGGACATGGAGGAGCTGGAGCAGGTCTAGAGAAGGGCAACAAAGCTGAGGAAGGGTCTGAAGAACAGGGCTAGGGAGGAGCAGCTGAGGGAGCTGGGGTTGGTCAGCCTGGAGAAAAGGAGGCTGAGGGGAGACCTCATTGCTCCCTACAGCTCCCTGGAAAGAGGCTGGTGTGAGGTGGGAGTTGGTCTCTTCTCCCTAGTATCAGGTGATAGGATGAGGGGAAATGGCCCCAAGTTGCACCAGGGGAGGTTTAGGTTGGATATGGGTTTGGAGATGGGATTGGAACTGGCTGCCCAGGGAGGTGGTGGAGTCCCCATCCTTGGAGGTGGTCAAGAAATGTGTGCCCAAGGCACGTGGGGACATGGTTTAATGGCCATGGTGGTGTTGGGTTGATGGCTGGACTCATGATCTCAGAGGGCTTTTCCAACCCAAACAATTCCACATTCTGTGAAGGGTTCTGGGCTGCTGGCTCTGTAGTGGCAGCAGTGTTATTTAGAGCTGGAAAGGTAAGCTCTGTGTGGCAGTGTGTTTCTGAGCCATGACTATCAAGAGGCACAGCCAGGGAAGGCACAGAAGGAAGGAGCCATACACATCATGTTGGTTTTAGTTGTTTGCTCACTCTGCTTCAAAGGGGCTTGAAAACAGAGTGGGAGATGTGAAAGGCACAGGGGGTCCTGGCCTGCATTCTGTTTAACTCAGCAGAGAAGCAGACACCCTGTGCTGATGACATGGGATCCCAGCGGTACCATCAGCGCTGGCAGCTCAGGACACCTGCCAAAGCTTTGAAAAACCTCCTGGTTACAGCCCAGGAGACAGGATCCTTCACAGAGCACGAGGTCTCTTGCTGTTTAAATCCCAGGTACAGGCAGTGCAGCGACCTCTGCTCCCCCAGCTGTGCAGCGGCTGGGGAAACGAGACAGTGCCAGCGGCAGGAGGCTCAAGGAGTCACAGTGCAAGGACAGAAGCACACAATGCCAAGGGCTGGAAGGGACCTACAGAGATCATCCAGCCCAACCCCCCCTGCCAGACCAGGGTCACACAGGAACACATCCAGGTGGGTCTTGAATATCCCCAGAGGGGGGGACTCCACAACCCCCCTGGGCAGCCTGCTCCAGGGCTCTGTCATCCTCACAGGGAAAAAGATTTTCCTCCTGCTTCCATGGCACTTCCTCTGCCTCAACTCCCACCCAGTGCCCCTTGTGCTGGCATTGGGCATCCCCCAGCAGAGCCTGGCTCCAGCCTCTGGGCACTCACCCTGCACAGCTTTAGCACCAGCAATGAGGTCACACTCAGGCTCCTCCTCTCCAAGCTCCAGAGCCCTCAGCTCCCTCAGGCTCTCCTCGTGAGGAAGATCTTCCACTCCCCTAATTATTTTGTGCCTCTGTGCTGGACTCTTTCAAGCAGTTCCCTGAGGTCCTTCCTGATCTGAGGGTCCCAGAACTGGACACAATATTCCAGGTGCAGCCTCAGCAAGGCAGAGCAGAGGGGGAGGAGAACCTCTCTAGATGTCCTAACCACAGCCCTTCTGATACACCCCCGAATGGGATTGGCCTTCTTGGCCACCAGAGCACGTTGCTGGCTCATGGTCAGCCTTATGCAGACCAGAAGGCAGCTCTGTGCTGGGCTGCAGCCAGAGGAGTGTGGCCAGCAGGGCAAGAGAGGGGATTCTGCCCCCTGCCACTCTGCAAGTCAGGAGGCACAGGACAAACACAGAACATGAGGAGCTCTCTCTACCTTACAAAAGGCAATCCTGGAGTGTGTTCTGAACCAGCAGCACTGCCTTTCAAGGTGGCCATTGAGGTATCTCAGCAGTCAGATCCTGTGGACAACTGGTACATTGCATCTAGAACTTCTCCTTCAGGCCCTTCCTACTCAGAAGGGCAGGTACCCCTCAACAGGGCTGCCAGAGTTTTGCTGCTGCTGGGTCTGCCATCCGGGCTGCATCGGTGCCTTCTCTGCCTCTGCAGGGAAAGGCAGGGTTCTCCTCCGTGGGGGCTAACTGCTCAGGACTGGAACACACAGCCAGCGTGGTGCTGAGTCAGCACAACTGCTCACAAAGCAGCTCCTGTCTCCTCTCTCTCTGCACAGCTCCTGCCTGCTGCAGCTCTGACAGCTTGCGAGGGCAGGGGTGGGGGCTGTGTGGCACAGATGGGGAGCAAAGTGATTTGTCTCTGCTTAGACAGGGCAGGAGAACTCTTAGGAGCACAGATAAATCTTCCTGCGTGCCACACAGCCCCCATGGGGGTGGCTAAGCAGAGGTGTTGTGATGAATGGTGCTCAGCTGGTGCTGGGTGAGTTGTTCTCCCTCTGTTAGGCTGTGATGTAGAGGTGCCCTCAGCCCCAGCCTCGGCGGGGTGGGTCACAGCACAGCAGGAGGCAGCTCCCAGCTTTCAGTCATTTTCTTTAATGCCTCAGCAGAGATGCAGTTATAAATATTTTCCTTTGGCTGGGAGCTCTCCCCAGAGGGGTTGGAGAATGTATTCATGCTGTGGAAGCTGATGAAATCAAGACAATGCTTAGCGTTCCATTTTGTATCTGATGATCCTGTAGCACCGAATCGCTGCGCTCAGCTTCAGCATGGCCAAGAGAACAGAGACACTTACAGTTTTCATAGGGTCCCAGAAGGGCTCAGGTTGGAAGGCACCTCAGAGATCATCTCCTCTAACCTCCTGCCTGTCCTGTCCTGGGCAGGGACACCTCTCAAGTGGACTCAGCTGCTCAAGGCCTCATCCAGCCTGGTCTTGGACACCCCCAGGCAGGAGGCAGCCACAGTCTCCCTGGGCAGCCTGTGCCAGAGCCTCACCACCCTGACACCAAAGAACTTCTTCCTCAGCTCCAGTCTAACCTGCTCTGCCTCAGCTTCAAACCATTCCCCCTTGGCCTGTCTCCAGAGACCTTCATGAAAGGTCCCTCTGCAGCCTTCCTGCGGGATCCCTTCAGGTACTGCAAGGCAGCTCTAAGGTCTGCCTGGAGCCATCTCTTCTCCAGGCTGAATACCCCAGCTCCCTCAGCCTGTGCTCACAGCAGAGCTGCTCCAGCCCTTGGAGCATCTTTGTGGCCTTCCTCTGGACCCTCTCCAGCAGCTCTGTGTCCTTCTCACACCGGGGACAGCAGAACTGGAGGCAGGATTGGAGGTGAGGTCTCAGCAGAGCAGAGTCCAGGGGCAGAATCCCCTCTCTTGCCCTGCTGCCCACACTGCTCTGGCTGCAGCCCAGCACACAGCTGCCTGCTGGACTGCATGAGGGCACTGCTGGCTCCTGGGGAGCTGCTCAGAAGCAAACAGCCCCAGGTCTCTTTCTTCAGGGCTGCTCTCAACCCACTCTGCATCCAACTTGGATGTGTGCCTGTGCTCAGCCTGAGCCAGCTGCAGGGCCTTGCACTGTCGCTTGTTGAGCCTCATGCACTTGGCACTGGCCCACTTCTCAAGGCTCTCAAGATCCTTCTGGATGGATCCCTGCCCTCAGGTGAGTCCAGCACACCCCACACTTCTTGCTGAGCTTTTCCTCCTTCCTTGGACCTTGTGCCTGGTGCCACCTGGCTGCCAACCTGCTGCCAGCTGGCTGCTCACCCAGAGATGGGTGCATCCACTCCGATGGACCTGCACAGGATCCCTTCCCACACCCAGCCAAATGCAGGCTCCCCTCTGCCCAGCTCTGCAGCCTGGCCAGGTGTGGCTGAATGGCAGCACAGTCTGATGGGGTGTCAGCCAGTGCTCCCAGTTTGGTAGCATCAGCAAACTGGCTGAGAGCCCACGCTGTCCCAGCTCATTGTTGGAAGATCCTGAATAACACTGGAACATAAGCCCTGCCAAGCTTCCTGCTGCCTGTGGGACCTCCCTGCTGCATGCAGTGGGAAGTGTCAGCTGTCCCAAGCTGGGGCTCTTCTGCACTGGGCAGGAGACCCCCTGGAGAACTGTGAGCCTGAGTCAGCAGTGGGGGTTAACAGGTGTAAGCATCCACAGGTCAGAGGAACAATGATGTGGCAGGAGGGCTGATCACATCTGGCAGACACAGGGATTGTAAGAGGAACAGCTGAGGCTGGGAGAGGACAGGGCTGGTAAGAGGAGTGAAAAAAGAATCTGAGAGGGAAAATAGAGGCTAAAGGCAGGGCAGGACCCATGGACAGCCCTCTCCTGGCATAAGACACCAGATCAAAATATTCCCACAGCTCTTCTTCAAAGACTGTCTTCATTCAGTCTGTAGAGAATACTGGGTGCTTTGGTGTCAAGGTCTTGAGGAGACCTCTAGAGAAGCAGATTGTGCCCAACATCTGTCAGACTCTCAGTATCCAGCTGTCCTACATGGGAACTGAGGGCACAGCATTGATGGGCTGTGCAGCGGGTGATCATCACAGGCAGCACCAAGGGGAAAGAGCTGGGGTGCCAAATGCAAAGTGGTGGCAGGACTCTTCACTGCCCCAGGGCTCCCAGCTCTTGGCCCTCACTGATTCTTGATCATCCACATGCCCCAGTGCTCACCTGCAACCAGTGCTGGCTGCAAATCAGTATGACCTACCTTAACTCAATGCTGAATCCAGCTTGCACGTGAATCGTCCATTCACATCGGGCGTTCAGGGGGTACCCCTCCAGCAGAATGTGACCTCTGGAAGCCCTAAGCACCTGTCCACACCCTGGGGAGCAAGAGAAGCAAGAACAAAGCTGTGTGAGGGACCTGCAAAAGGCATGTGAAGAAAATTCCTGTGGAAACAAGAGCAGAGTGGTGGTGAATGGTGCCACAGCCAGCTGGCAGCCAGGCACCAGTGGTGTGCCCCAGGGATCAGTGCTGGGCCCCAGCCTGTTCAATATCTTGATCTGGAGGAGGGGATGGAGTCCATCATCAGCAAATTTGCAGATGACACCAAGTTGGGAGCAGATGTTGATCAGTTAGAGGGAAGAAGGGCTCTGCAGAGAGACCTTGACAGGCTGGACAGATGGGCAGAGGCCAACAGGATGGCATTCAACAAGTCCAAGTGCCAGGGGCTGCACTTTGGCCACAGCAACCCCAGGCAGAGCTACAGGCTGGGGGCAGAGTGGCTGAGAGCTGCCAGGCAGAGAGGGACCTGGGGGTACTGATTGACAGCTGCCTGAACATGAGCCAGCAGTGTGCCCAGGTGGCCAAGAAGGCCAATGGCATCCTGGCCTGCATCAGGAACAGTGTGGCCAGCAGGAGCAGGGAGGTCATTGTGCCCTGTGCTCAGCACTGGTTAGGCCACACTTGAGTCCTGTGTCCAGTTCTGGGCTCCTCAGGTCAGGAAAGATGTTGAGCTGCTGGAAGGTGTCCAGAGAAGGGCAAGAAAGCTGGGGAGGGGTCTGGGGCACAGCCCTGGGAGGAGAGGCTGAGGGAGCTGGGGTTGCTTAGCCTGCAGAAGAGGAGGCTCAGGGGAGACCTTCTTGCTCTCTCCAACTCCCTGAAGGGAGGTTGTAGCCAGGTGGGGGTTGGTCTCTTCTCCCAGGCAGCCAGCACCAGAACAAGAGGACACAGTCTCAAGCTGTGCCAGGGCAGGTTTAGGCTGGAGGTGAGGAAGAAATTCTTCCCAGCAAGAGAGATTGGCCCTTGGGATGTGCTGCCAGGGAGGTGGTGGAGTCCCCATCCCTGGAGGTGTTAAGGAAGAGCCTGGCTGAGGCACTTGGTGCCATGGTTGAGTTGATCAGATGGTGTTGGGTGACAGGTTGGACTTGATGATCTCAAAGGTCTTTCCCAACCTGGTCTATTCTATTCTATTCTATTCTATTCTAGTCACTACTCAGTTGCTGCTTTCCTGACTCCATCCTTCCACATGGAACCTTGCACGTGGCTCTCTTCCCTGGTAGCCTTCTGCTGCTTTGCTGGGGGATGAGGCTGTACCCATAGGCCTGGAACTTCAGCTGAGCCTCACAGCACCACCCAACAAGGGGGTCTCCTATGCTCTGCACCACAGGCAACATGGGAAGGAGGAGGAAGACTGTGCTCCTCCTCTGCACCTCCCCCAAATGGATATTGGCACCCAGGCCACAGGTTGTGAGGGAAGCCACAGCCTTTCACAGGCAACAGGGGGCAACACTGACTATGGGGGGGTGAGGCGTGAGCAGGGTTTTGACCTGCTTAGCTGGTTGGCACAGCTCCAGGATGAGGTGATGAAGCTCAGCGAAGAGGTGAGCAGGTTAAGCAGCATCAGGGAGAGTGAGAAGGAAATCAATAACTTTCACAAACTGATCTTACAAACACATGACAGGAGTCAGCTCTCAGTGGAGCAGAGGACTCGATATCCCTCATCAGGTAGCCCCCAGCCCTCCTGCAGTAACTCACATGTGCAGGGTCAATGGGAACAGGCAGCTACCTGGTATCACAGGATCACCAAGGTTGGAAGAGACCTCAAAGATCATCAAGTCCAACCTGGCACCACAGACCCCATGACTAGACCATGGCACCAAGTGCCACATCCATCCCCTCTTGAACACCTCCAGGGATGGGGACTCCACCACCTCCCTGGGCAGCACATCCCAGTGGCCAATGACTCTCTCTGTGAAGAACTTTCTCCTCACCTCCAGCCTAAACTTCCCCTGGTGCAGCTTGAGACTGTGTCCTTTTGTTCTGGTGCTGGCTGCCTGAGAGAAGAGACCAACCCCTTCCTGGCTACAACCTCCCTTCAGGGAGTTGTAGAGAGCAATGAGGTCTCCCCTGAGCCTCCTCTTCTCCAGGCTAAGCAACCCCAGCTCCCTCAGCCTCTCCTCACAGGGCTGTGCTCAAGGCCTCTCCCCAGCCCTGCTGCCCTTCTCTGGACACCTTCCAGCAGCTCAACATCTTTCCTAACCTGGGGGGCCCAGAACTGGACACAGGACTCAAGGTGTGACCTAACCAATGCAGAGTACAGGGGCACAATGACCTCCCTGCTCCTGCTGGCTACACTTTCTGATGCAGGCCAGGATGCCATTGGCCTTCTTGGCCACCTGGGCACACTACGTACCGATGGAGCATACCTGCTCCTTTGAGAAGCACACCACCCACAGTGCCCTGGCAACCAGCACCAGAACAAGAGGACACAGTCTCAAGCCGTGCCAGGGGAGGTTTAGGCTGGAGGTGAGGAGAAAGTTCTTCACTGAGAGAGTTGAGGAATGTGCTGCCCAGGGAGGTGGTGGAGTCCCCATCCCTGGAGGTGTTCAAGAGGGGATTGGATGTGGCACTTGGTGCCATGGTCTAGTCATGGGGTCTGTGGTGCCAGGTTGGACTCGATGATCTTTGAGGCCTCTTCCAACCTTGGTGATGCTGTGAACAGGTATGAGGCTCTGCAGGAGGAACTGGTTGTGAGCAAGGCTGGGGGCTCATGAAGGCAAAAAGCACCACAAAGGCAGAGGTACCACCAAGGCTGACCTGCCTCAGGCCAGCCATGAAAACTGACTCTGAAAAGCCAAATGGAAGGGTCATTGTTGTAGCTGATTCCCTGCTGAGGGGAGCCCATGGCCCAAGATGCAGACCCAACCCACTCCATAGGCAGCTCTGCTGGCTCCCTGGTGCCTGGGTAAAGGATGTCGCAGGTCAACTTCCCACCCTTGGGAGTCCTTCAGACTGTTACCCACTGCTGGTTTTTCAGGTGGGCAGTGATGATGCAGCAGTGAGAGGCTCACAATCAATTTAAAGGGACTTCAGGACCTTGGGACAACTGCTAAAGGGATCAGGAGCTCAAGTTGTGCTCTCCTCCATCCCTCTGACATCAGCACTGGACAAGGGAATGTTTAGGAAGAGCCAGGAGGTCAATTCATGGCTCCAGGACTGGTGTCATTGACAGGGCTTTGGATTGTGTGATCACAGCACAGGCTAACAGACCACCAGAGCTGCAAGCAAGCAATGGGATGTCCCAGAGGGGCAAAAGGATTGTAGGGCAGGAGTTGGCAGGGCTCATTGATAGGGCCTTAAACCACATGGGAAGAGGAAGGGGGTGTTAATGTCATGCTTGCCTGAGACAAACATGGGGGCAGCTCACCAGAGGCAGAGGGATGGATGCAGGCAAGGGCTCTCCACTTGTTGCCCTGAGGCAAGCCAAGGATGAAGCACTGGGGCACCCCAAGGGAGCCAAGGGGGATTCACCTCAGAGGGTGGCACAGCCAGCACAGCTGAAGTGCCTCTGTGCCAATGCACACAGCTGGGGCAGCAAAGAGGATGGATGAAAGGGCACTGTGCTGCTGGAGTGCTATGACATAGAGGCTGTCACTGACACTGGGTGGGATGATTCCCATGAGTGGAAGGTAGGGATGGATGGGTTCCAGCTCTTTAGGAAGGACAGGCAGGGCAGGAGGGGAGGAGCTGTTGCTCTCTGCATCAGTGACCAGCTGGAATCAGTGGAGCTCCACCTGGGCAAAGATGATGAGCTGGTTGAGAGCATAGGGCTGAAGATGAAGGGGAAGCCAGGGGAAGGTGATGTGACTGCAGGGGTCTGCTGCAGGCCCCCTGACCAGCAGAACCAAGCAGATGAGGCACTCCACAGGCAAAGAGAAGTGGCTTCACAGTCACAGGCCCTGCTCCTCGTGGGGGATTTCAGCCACCCTGACCTCTGCTGGAGGGACAACACAGCCAGGTACAGCACTCCAGGATGGTCCTGGGATGGATAGATGACAACTTCCTCCTCCAAATGGTAGAGGAACCAAGGAGAAAAGGCTGTGTTGGACCTTGTGCTCACCAGTAGGGAAGGGCTGGTGAGCAGTGTGAGGGCTCAGGGATAACCTTGGCTGCAGGGACCATGAAGCAACAGAATTGAAGATCCTCAGGGCAACTAGGAGGACATATCCCAAGCTTGCAACCCTGGACTTGAGGCATGCAGACTTTGATCACTGCAGGGATCTGCTGGCCAAAGTATCATGGGACAAAGCCCTTGAGGGAAGAGGGGCCCAGGACAGCTAAAGCTCAGTTAGAATTCAATCCAGCCAGGGAGATCAGAGGGAATGGTAAACATTCTATAGGTATATTAATGGTAAAAAGAAAACTGGGGAAGGTGTGGGCCCCCTCAGAAATGAAACAGGTGAGCTGGTGACAAGTGACATGGAGAAGGCTGAGGATCTCAAAGACTTCTTTACCTCAGTCTTCACTGGCAAGGGCTCCAGCCACACTCCCAGAATGATGGAAGATAATGGCAGGGACTGGAAGAAGGAACTGCCCATGGTGAGTGAAGATCAGGTTGTGATCATCTGAAGAACCTGAAAGGCCAGCCTGCTCTAGTGTGGGGTGTCCCTGCCCATGGCAGGGGGGTTGGAACTGGATGATCCTTGTTGTCCCTTCCGACCTTGACTGAAACTATGAAAGTGTTCAAGTCCATGGGACCCAATGGGATACACCCAGGGGTGCTGAGGGAGCTGGGGAGGAGGTTGCTAAATCGTTCTCCATCATGTTCCAAAAGTCCTGGCAGTCCAGGGAGGTCCCCATGGACTGAAAAAGGGGAAACAGAACTCCCAGTTTCAAGAAGGGAAAGAAGGATGACCCAGGGAGCTATAGGCCAGGCAGTCTCACCTCTGTGCCTGGTAAGATGATGGAGCAGATCCTCCTGCAGGCACTGCTGAGGCAGAAGAATAAAGAAGAGGTGATTGGGCACAATCACCAAGGGCAAATCCTGCCTGACAAACCTGGTGGCCTTCTATAACAAGGTCACAATATCAACAGATGAAGGCTGAGCAACTGAGGTCTGAGCCACCTGGGCCTGAGCAAAGCCTCTGGCACTGTCCCGTACCACATCCTGGTCTCCAGGCTGCTGCAGGATGTGTTCCATGGATGGAGCATTCAGTGGATAAAGAATTGGCTTGATGGTTGCACCCTAAGGGTGGCTGTCAGTGGGTACTCCAAGTGGAGGGACCAGGCTCATTTATCATCTCTGTGGGTGC
>CM037646.1:2049464-2079310 GCA_015227895.2 Colaptes auratus | reverse complement strand
GGCCTGCTGTGCACTGAGTGCTAAACCTGTCCCAGTGCTCACTGCTGGCCAGCTGCTGGTAGAATAGAATAGAATTAACCAGGTTGGAAAAGCCCTCAGAGATCATCCAGTCCAACCTATCACCCAGCACCATCTGATCGACTAAACCACGGCACCAAGGGCCTCAGCCAGGCTCTGCCTAAACACCTCCAGGGATAGGGACTCCACCACCTCCCTGGGCAGCACATCCCAAGGGCCAATCTCTCTTGCTGGGAAGAATTTCTTCCTCACCTCCAGCCTAAACCTCCCCTGGCACAGCTTGAGACTGTGTCCTCTTGTTCTGGTGCCTCGTGCCTGGGAGAAGAGACCAAGCCCGACCTGGCTGCAACCTCCTTCATGAGTTGGGAGAGAGCAAGAAGGTCTCCCCTGGCCTCCTCTTTCTGCAGGCTAAGCAACCCCAGCTCCCTCAGCTCTCCTCACAGGGCTCTGTTCCACAACCCTCCCCAACTTCGTTGCCCTTCTCTGGACACCTTCCAGCAAGTCAACCTCCTTCCTAAACTGAGGGGCCCAGAACTGGACACAGGACTCAAGGTGAGCAGAGCAAGCCAGGGTGGATGTGCTGTGCACTACTTACAGACAGAAAAGCCAGCTCAGGGGGAGTTAAGCAAGCAGGAGGAAAGGAGGTGGTTCAAGACAGCCAGCATGGCTTCACCAAGGGCAGGTCACAGTTCACCAACCTGGAGGCTTCCTCCAGTGGTGTGACTATGTCAGTGGACAAGGGAAGACTAATGGATGTCATCTGGACTTCTGTACAGCCTTTGACACAGCCCTCCACAACATCCTGCTCTCTAAGCAGGAGAGATGTGGATTTAGTGGGTGAGCTGCCCAGTGGGTAAGGAATGGGTTGGGTGATGGCATCCAGAGGGTAGTGGTCAACAGCTCAATGTCCAGGTGGAGATGGGTGACAAGTGCTGTCCCTCAGGCTCTGTACTGGGAGCAGTGCTGTTCAACCTCTGCATCAGTGGCACAGAGAGTGAGACTGAGGCACCCTCAGCAAGTCTGCAGATGACACCAAGCTGAGTGCTGAGGTTGCCAAGTCTGAAGGAGAGGATGGAGGCATCCAGAGGGGCCTGGCCAGGCTGGAGAGGTGGCTGAGGAGAACCTCAGGAGGTTCAACAAGGCCAAGTGCAAGGTCCTGCACCTAGGTCAGGGCCATCCTAGAGATCAATCCAGGCTGGGGGAGGATGAGATTGAGAGCAGCCCTGAGGAAAAGGACTTGGGGTGCTGGTGGCTGAGAAGCTGGACAGGAGCCAGCAGTGTGAGCTTGCAGCCCAGGAGGCCAATGGCAGCCTGGGCTGCATCCAAAGCAGTGTGGCCAGAGATGGAGAGAGAGGATTCTGCCCCTCTGCTCTGCTCTGTGAGACCTCACCTGCAGGGCTGTGTCCAGCTCTGGAGCCCTCAGCACAGCAAGGACATGGACCTGATGGAGAGGCTGCAGAGGAGGCCACCAAGATAACAATAACAATACAATACAATACACCAGGTTGGAAGAGACCTTCAAGATCATCGTGTCCAACCCATCAACCAATCCAACCCACCTCAATACAACACAATACAATACAATACAACACAATACAATACAATACAATACCTACAATACAATACCATACAACCCACCTAAACAACTGAAAAAAAATGATCAGGGGGCTGGAGCAGCTCTGCCTGGAGGCCAGGCTGAGGGAGCTGGGGGTGCTCAGGCTGGAGAAGAGAAGGCTCGGGGAGACCTAAGAGCAGCATTTCCATATCTGAAGGTGCCTACAAGAAACCTAGGGAGGGACTGCTTAGAAGGACCTGTAGTGATAGGATGAGGGCACTGGTGTGGAACTAGAGATGATTTCTGGAGGTCCCTGCCAAGCCCTAACAGTCTGTGATTCTGTGGCCTGCTCTGAGGACAAAAGAGGTTCTATAGTGATGGAGGCTGCTGCATCCCTTCTTGTTGGTTACAGAGACTGTGCTGCACAGAGTGTGCAGGGAGAAAGAATGGGATGAGCTGGTTAAAGCCATTCCCTTAGTCAGTGCAGTGATTTCATCTTCCTTCCTCCCCCCAACACCTCACCGAGCACTTGAAGAGCCATTCTGATGAACCTTACATGAAGCAATTCTATCACTGAGACATCAGAGTCCTCTCCTTACACTTCCAAAGTGCTCAGCCTTCTCACTAGCTTCTGAGAAGCTCACACAGAGATGCTCCTTTCATTTGTGCCTCAGCTCTGAATGGGAGAAGGGGACCCTGCTGGGAGGTGATGTCCTTTTGTCCCTAACGCCAAGTCCTAATCTTGCTACTCCTTTGTCCTTGTGAGTAGACCTTGAACAGATGAGATATTTTCCCCTCATGTTTGCTGCTGGGCTCAAGCAGGTGGAGGTAAAGGAGGAAACCAGATCAAACCTGTTTTGCTAAGTCTCTGTTCTTTGCCAGCCTCTGCTCTGGGGAGCACTGCAAACCCCTCTGAGCCAAGGCCAGGCTGCTTTTGTCTGTGCATTCATCCCTCAGTCCCAGCATCTGAAAACGCACAAAATGCTCTAAGAGCCATGAAAGTCACTCAGAGTTCACTGAGGGAAAGTGGTGGTGCTTGGTCCTTAGTGGTGTTCCATGTGGAATGTGTTGCACCAGGGCCTGGCACTGTGTTAGCTGAGTGGTCTTTGGATGAGAGGATGTTTTTGGCTTGACAGAGAGAGCTGCCTAGGGCTGGGTTCCTGAGTTCCTTTCTTTCTTCTGGTGCTGGAGAGCAGGGAGATTTCTGGTTTTACCCTTGCACCAGAGTTGCTTTTCCCTGGGAGTTACCCACTTTTGACCAGTAGATGCTGGTCCCACCAGCAGCACACCAGTAGAACCTCGTCCCAGGATAATGTGGAGAGCTTCCTCTCCAATGCTGAGCTCACCATCAAGGACAATGCTGTGAGCATTGTTTCTTGATAGAGAAGTCTGAGTTCAGAGGGTCAGAAGAAGTGCTGTTGGCTACAAGCTCTTGCTCTTCTTACAGAGGAGAATCCAAGGCTGGGCACGTCTAGGACAGGCCCCAGTGCCTGTGGGAGGAAAGGTGGCCACAGGGTGGCAACTCCCCTCTAGGGCCTGGGGTAAACAAAGAAAGGTTTCTGAGTGCTCACCACGTTCTGTGCTGGATCTGTCCAGCAGAGCCCTCAGAGCAACCTACTGGTTAGAAACGGTTTTACAAGCGAGCAGCTTACAAATAAGCCACTCACAGAAGCACAGAACTGTCAGGGTTGGAAGGGAGCTCAAGGCTCAGCCAGTCCCAACCCCCTGCCATGGGCAGGGACACCTCACACCACAGCAGGTTGCTCACAGCCACCTCCAGCCTGGCTGCAAACACCTCCAGGCAGGAGGCTGCCACCACCTCCCTGGGCAGCCTGTGCCAGGCTCTCACCACCCTCATGGGCAACAACTTCTTCCTCACATCCAATCTCAATCTCCCCACTTCTGGTTTTGCTCCATCCCCCCAGTCTATCCCTCCCTGAAACCTCAAAAGTCCCTCCCCAGCTTTCCTGTATCACCCTGCAGATGCTGGAAGGCCACCAGAAGGTCTCCTGGGAGCCTTCTCCTCTCCAGCTGCCACAGCCCCAACTCTCTCAGGCTGTCTCCAGGGCAGAGCAGCTCCAGCCCTCTGCTCCTCCTCGTGGCCCTTCTTGGACACCTTCCAGCACCTCCAGAGCCTTCCTGGCACAGAGGCGTCCAGAACTGGACCAGAGCTCCAGCTGTGGTCTGAGCAGAGTGGAGCAGAGGGGCAGAATCCCCTCCTGGCCTGCTGGCCACACTTCTCCTGCTGCAGGCCAGGCTCTGCTTGGCTCTCTGGGCTGCAAGTGCTGACTGCTGGCTCCTGCTGAGCTACTCCTCCCCCAGCACCCCCAAGGCCTTTTCCTCAGGGCTGCTTTCTATCCCCCCAGCCTTTATTGATAGTGTGGGTTGTTCCAGCCTAGGTGAAACTGAGGTTTGAAAGAGCCCAGCAAGCCAGAGCTGAAACTTGAACGGGTTTTTTTGTGTGTGATGGCCCAGGGAGAGATTAATTCTGCTCAATCATTTTGATTCACCTGCAGCATAAAGGGAAGTGCAGACACTTTAGCAGCTGAATAGGAAGGTTGTTGAGTCACCACTCTATCTCTGTAGTATTTGTTCACTTGCTGTTTTGTACCTGCTTTTACCTTCCTTCACTGAGCTGCCACAGCTCCAGCTCTGGGAGGGGGAGAATGTTCTTTCCTGGCAGTGGGAGAATGGCAGTGCTAATCCAGACAGAATAGAATAGCATAAACCAGGTTGGAAGAGACCTTCAAGATCACCGTGTCCAACCCATCAACCAATCCAACCCACCCAAACAACTAACCCATGGCACCAAGCACCCCAGCAAGTCTCCTCTGAACACCTCCAATGAAGGTGACTCCACCACCTCCCCCGGGCAGCCCATTCCAATGGGCAATCACTCTCTCTGTGTAGAACTTCTTCCTAACATCCAGCCTAAACCTGCCCTGGCACAGCCTGAGACTGTGTCCTCTTGTTCTGGTGCTGGCTGCCTGGGAGAAGAGACCAACCTCTGCCTGGCTACAACCTCCCTTCAGGTAATTGGAGAGAGCAAGAAGGTCTCCCCTGAGCCTCCTCTTCTCCAGGATAAGCAACCCAGCTCCCTCAGCCTCTCCTCACAGGGCTGTGCTCAAGGGCCTCTCCCAGCTTTGTTGCCCTCTCTGGACACCTTCCAGCATCTCAACCTCCTTTCTAACCTGAGGGGCCCAGAACTGGACACAGGACTCGAGGTGTGGCCTAACCAGTGCAGTGTACAGGGGCAGAATGACCTCCCTGCTCCTGCTGGCCACACTGTTTCTGATGCAGGCCAGGATGCCATTGGCCCTCTTGGCAGATGGGCACACTGCAGGCTCATGTTCAGCCTACCATCAACCAGTACCCAGGTCCCTCTCTGCCTGGCTGCTCTCAGCCACTCTGACCCCAGCCTGTAGCACTGCCTGGGGTTGCTGTGGCCAATGTGCAGCACCTGGCACTTGGATGTGTTCAATCTCCTGCCCTTGGCCTCTGCCCATCTGCCCAGCCTGTCGAGGTCCCTCTGCAAAGCCTCTCTGCCCTCCAGCAGATCAACTCCTGCCCCCAGCTTGGTGTCATCTGCACATTTACTGATGATGGACTCGATGCCCTCCTCCAGATCATCAGTAAAGATGTTGAAGAGCATGGGGCCCAGCACTGATCCCTGGGGCACAGCACTGGTGCCTGGCTGCCAGCTGGCTGTGGCACCATTCACCACCACTCTCTGGGCTCAGCCTCCAGCCAGTTCCTAACCCAGCTCAGAGTGCTGCTGCCCAAGCCAGGGGCTGACAGCTTGGCCAGCAGTTTGCTGTGGGGGATGGTGTCCAAGGCCTTGCTGAGGTCCAGGCAGACTCCATCCACAGCCTGCCCCACATCCCCCAGGCAGTCACCTGGGCATGGAAGGAGATCAGGTTGGAGAGGCAGGACCTCCCCTTCCTAAATCCATGCTGGCTGGGCCTGAGCCCTTGGCCATCCTGTAAGTGCTGTGTGACTGCACTCAGGATGACTGCTCCATCACCTTGCCTGGCACTGAGGTCAGGCTGACAGGCCTATCATTCCCTGGCTCGTCCAACCGGCCCTGCTTGTGGATGGGCACCACGTTGGCAGCTTCCAGTCTTCTGGGACCTCTCCAGTGAGCCAGGACTGCTGAAAATGGTGGAGACATCATTGCTGCTGCCACTGGGGGGGCTTTGCATTTCAAGTGCAGGTCACAGAGGAGGATTTGTAAGGAGCAACTGATGGCCTCCAAGTGCTAGGGAAGAGTATCCTAGGTTTTGTCTGGGGAAATCCCTGCACTTCCGAATCAGGCTTTAGAGCACTTGTGGGAACTGTGCCTCACCTGGGACTTGGGACCTAGGGTACTACCATATTACAGGTCATTAATAACTCTACAAGTACCTTGCTGTATCTCTGCATTTCAGCTCTAGGAGCTGCACTGGATTCTCCTGTGCAGACAGCTGGCCTGCAGAGCTGGCAGATGGAGCCAGGGAGCAGCACAGTATCCCTGTGTTCCAGGAGGGGGTAGTTAGAGCTCTCCTCAGCCTCTTGGATCCCCACAAGGCCATGGGACCGGATGGGATCCATCCTAGGGTGCTGAGAGAGCTGGCAGATGAGCTGCCAAGCCGCTCTCCATCATTTTTCAGCAGTCCTGGCTCACTGGAGAGGTCCCAGAAGGCTGGAAGCTGCCAACGTGGTGCCCATCCACAAGCAGGGCCGGTTGGACGAGCCAGGGAATGATAGGCCTGTCAGCCTGACCTCAGTGCCAGGCAAGGGTATGGAGCAGTCATCCTGAGTGCAGTCACACAGCACTTACAGGATGGCCAAGGGCTCAGGCCCAGCCAGCATGGATTCAGGAAGGGCAGGTCCTGCCTGACCAACCTGATCTCCTTCCTGCCCAGGTGACTGCCTGGGGGATGTGGGGCAGGCTGTGGATGGAGTCTGCCTGGACTTCAGCAAGGCCTTTGACACTGTCCCCCACAGCAAACTGCTGGCCAAGCTGTGGCCCCTCAGTTTAGGCAGGAGGTTGATTTGCTGGAGCATGTCCAGAGAAGGGCAACAAAGTTGGTGAGGGGTCTGGAGCACAGCCCTGTGAGGAGAGGCTGAGGGAGCTGGGGTTGCTTAGCCTGGAGAAGAGGAGACTCAGGGGAGACCTTATTGCTCTCTCCAACTCCCTGAAGGGAGGTTGTAGCCAGGCAGAGGTTGGTCTCTTCTCCCAGGCAGCCAGCACCAGAACAAGAGGACACAGTCTCAGGCTGCACCAGGGAGGTTTAGGCTGGAGGTTAGAAGAAGTTCTACACAGAGAGAGTGATTGCCATTGGAATGGGCTGCCCAGGGAGTGGTGTGGAGTCCCATCCCTGGGAGGTGTTCAGGAGGAGACTGATGGGGTGCTTGGTGCCATGGGTTAGTTGATTAGATGGTGTTGGATGATAGGTTGGACATGATGATCTTGAAGGTCTCTTACAACCTGGCTCTTCTCTTCTCTTCTCTTCTCTTCTCTTCTCTTCTCTTCTCTTCTCTTCTCTTCTCTTCTCTTCTCTTCTCTTCTCTTCTCTTCTCTTCTCTTCTCTTCTCTTCTCTTCTTCTCTTCTCTTCTCTAAATCAGGAGCAGCTCCAGGTCAAAGAACATCACCCAATTCCTTCCTCAGGGGTGACCCTGGCAAGGTATCGTGGTCCTGCTGCACCTTGGAATGGGACAGCCTGGGGTGCCAAGGAAAACCAGGACAGAGCCAAGAATCACAGAATCCTTTTCATTGGAACAGGCCTTCAAGATCACCAGCTCCAACCATTCTCTAACTCTATCCAGCCTGCTGCTAACCCATGGCAACCAGCTGTCACACTTAGGGCTTCAGACAACACCAATTCTCTTGTGAGGCTTGTTTTGCACATCCGTTGGGGTTCACTTGAGTGGAGTTCACAGCATCAAGGTACATTAGAGGGACCTCCAGAGATCATCCAGTCCAACCCCCCTGCCAGAGCAGCATCACCTAGGGCAGTCTGCACAGGAAGGCATCCAGGTGGGGTTGGAAAGTGTCCACAGCAGGAGACTCCACAACCTCTCTGGGCAGCCTGCTCCAGGGCTCTGGCACCCTCACTGCAAAGAAGTTTCTCCTCATGCTGAGCTGAAACCTTCTCTGTTCAAGCTTGTAGCTCTTGTTCCTTGTCTTATTACTGTGCACCATCAAGAAGAAGAGCTTGGCCTCCTCCACTTGCCCCCCAGCCCTCAGCTATTGATAGACATTGATCAGATCCCTCTCAGCCTTCTCTTCTGCAGACTAAACAGCCCCAGGGCTCTCAGTCTTTCTTCACAGGGGAGATGCTCAGGTCCCCTGAGCATCCTCCTGGCTCTCCCTTGGGCTCTCTCCAGCAGGTCTCTGTCTCTCTGGAACTGGGGAGCCCAGCACTGGACACAGGATTGCAGCTGTGGTCTCAGCAGGGCAGAGCAGAGGGGGAGCAGAACCTCCCCAGCCCTGCTGGCCACACTTTTCTTGATGCCCCTCAGGATCCCATTGGCTCTCTTGGCCCCCAGGGAAAGTTCATTCTGACTGTAATGGTTTGGGAGAAGAAGAACCTGTCCCTCTGTGCTTTGGGGCTTTTTTTTTTTTGCAGTATTTGCAGTTTAATTTAAGCTGTGCTGTGGCAAAGAAATGAGGTCTCTGAGATGCTAGGACATTGTTAGGCTCCTGGTATTTACACACCACTGGCTTCAGCACACAATGGAGAGCTGATCAGCTCCTTCCTGTGGCAGGAGCTACACTGGAGCTACTGACAGGGGATAGAATTGGTCCCAGTTCTCTACTAGTGTAAAAGGGGAGTAAACAGGGCATCCACTTTGATCATAGAATCATAGAAGTGTCAGGGTTGGAAGGGACCCCAAGGATCAGCCAGCTCCAACCCCCCTGCCATGGGCAGGGACATCTCACACCACAGCAGGTTGCTCACAGCCACATCCAGCCTGGCTGCAAACACCTCCAGACAGGAGGCTTCCACCACCTCCCTGGGCAGCCTGTGCCAGGCTCTCACCACCCTCATGGGGAACAACTTCTTCCTCACAGCCAATCTCAATCTCCCCACTTCTAGTTTTGCTCCATCCCCCCAGTCCTATCACTCCCTGACACCCTCAGAAGTCCCTCCCCAGCTTTCTTGGAGCCCCCTGCAGATACTGGAAGGCCACAATGAGGTCTCCTCATAGCCTTTTCCTCTCCAGCCTGCACAACCCCTACTCCCTCAGGCTGTCTCCAGAGCAGAACAGCTCCAGCCCTCTGCTCCTCCTCCTGGCCCTTCTCTGGACACCTTCCAGCACCTCCAGAGCCTTCCTGGCACAGAGGCTCCAGCACCGGACCCAGAGCTCCAGCTATGGTCTGGGCAGAGTGGAGCAGAGGGGGAGAATCCCCTCCCTGGCCCTGCTGGCTAATGCTTTGTCAAGAGCTCTGATTATGTATTGTTGTGCCACCTAAATGAGGTAGTAAAAGCATTTGGCCTGTTGGGTCCTTTTTGGTCCAGCATAGATGGCCCTCAGCCATCAGACTGCAGGGTCTTGGCTCCCCTGAGGAGAGCAGGTGGGAGCCTCTTCTCTCTCCAAGTATTTGTTTCAGAAAGGGTGGGTTTCTGAAGTGCTGAATCTAGCCCCCTTCTCTTCCTTTTTTTGTTCTCTTTTCTTTCTTCTTTTCTCCCTTTTTATTAAATCCTTTTATTTTTAATGCTGCTTTGCTGCAGAGCCCAGATGAGGCACTCAGGCAAGAGTGCTTCCTCCCCACCCCCTGCTTTGCTAAGCTTGCCTTCACTGAAATTCAGTTCTGAGAGCAGATACTTTGAGTCATTGGTGTGGGCTGGTAGGGACTGGTCACAGCATTCCCCTGCTGAAAACCCTCCTTCTGAGCCAGCTTGTGCCAGAAAGGTGCTTGCTGTCCAACTGCTCCAGCCCCCCTGCCTGACAGCATCCTGAAAGGGGCTGCTCTCAGCTTGTGACATGCATCCACACCTCCTGCCCTCTTTTATTGGACCTCTGCTTTTACTTCTGTTTGTTTAGGAACCAGTTTTAACAGTACCTTCTTCTCTGCCTGTCAAGCCCATTTACAGAACAAGAGGACACAGTCTCAAGCTGTGCCAGGGGAGGTTTAGGATGGGTGTTAGGAAGAAGTTCTTCCCAGGAAGAGAGATTGGCCCTTGGGATGTGCTGCCCAGGGTGGTGGTGGAGTCCCCATCCCTGGAGGTGTTTAGGCAGAGCCTGGCTGAGGCACTTGGTGCCATGGTTTAGTTGATCAGATGGTGCTGGGTGATAGGTTGGACTGGATGATCTCAAAGGGCTTTTCCAACCTGGTTAATTCTATTCTATTCCATTCTATTCTATTCCATTCTATTCTATTCCATTCTATTCTATTCTATTCTATTCTATTCTATTCTATTCTATTCTATTCCATTCCATTCCATTCCATTTAGGCTTCAGTGGAGAAGAAAGCTTGCAAACATGAGATCACAGAATCATGGCATGGTTTGGGTTGGAAGGGACCTCATCCAGACCAACCCCTCTGCACTCAGCAGGGACATCCTCCACTAGAACAGGCTGCTCACAGCCTTCTCTAGCCTCATCTTGAATACCTCCAGGGCCTCAACCACCTCCCTGGGCAACCTGTTGCAGTGTCCCAGCAGCCTCCTGGTGCAGAACTTGTTGCTCACATCCAAGCTCAATCTGCTCTGCTCTCCTTTCAAACCATTGCCCCTGCTCCTGGCCCTGCAGGCCTTTGCAAACAGTCCCTCTGCAGCTGCCCAGCCATGTCTAAGCTCTGAGCTCAGGAGCTTACATCTCTTTCTGCTCTTTTTTCTAGTTCTTTTCTGAGATTTCTACTGGGTCCTTAGAATCCTTTGCTGCCTGGCTTCATTCTGCACTGACACCCAGTGTTCTTCAGATTGCCTGAGGAAACCTGCTGTAGTCCAGCTGAGACTCAGGAGGGATCACAGAAATCACAGGATCTCAGAAACATTCAGGTTGGAAAAGAGCCTCAGGATCACCAAGTCCAACCCAGAACCCTGCTCTGCAAGGCTCACCCCTAAACCATAGCCCCAAGCACCACAGCCAAACACCTCAAACACAGCCAGGCCTGGGACTCCACCACCTCCCTGGGCAGCACTTTCCAATCCCTGACCACTCTTGCTGGGGAAAAATAATCCCTAATGTGCAGTCTAAAGTTACCCAGGGGCAGCTTGAGGCCATTCCTCTTGTTCTGTCACTAACTACCTGTGAGAAGAGACCAGCAGCAGCCTCTCCACAATGTCTTCTCAGGTAGCTGTAGACAGCCAGGATGTGTCCCCTCAGCCTCCTCTGTTTCACACTAACCATCCCCAGCTCCTTCAGTCTCTCTCCATCAGATTTCTTCTCCGGGCCCTTCCCAGCTTCCTTGCCCTGCTCTGCCCTGGCTCCAGCACCTCAGCTTCTTCGAAGGACCTCCCTTCTCCTTGCTGGATGACATCTTGCAGTGTTGTGGATAGACTGAGCTGACTGTTGTGGTGAGAATGAGCCTATGGCTAGTGGGGAGGAAGCAGATCTTCTTGCTAGATGGTTGTTGGACTCTTGGTCTGGTGACATATGTTTCAATGTCATTTTGAGTCAAAACCCAGGAAACAGGGAAGAGTGCTAACTTGGGAGAAGCTGGTGATGGAGTGCTGCCTCCACACAGCTACCCTGTTACACTTGTTGGTGCTAATTAGTTTGTGTCTGTTGAGCTTCCTTGTGACTCAGTCTGTTCTAATTAACACTTCCCTGCAGATTGCTGCTGAACTCCAGAATTCTCATTCATTTTGTGGCACAGATTTCACCATCCCAGGGAGACAAATATATTTCGTGGTTAATGTGTGTGTGTGTGTGTGTGTGGTGTGTGTCTCAGAGATGGAGAGAGGTGACAAGACAGCTTGAGTGGGAGAGAGTGGAGTTAAAAATAGCGGGGAACTGCTGCTGAAGCTTGTCTAACAGTTGGAACTGAGCCCCAGGCTATGCAATACCCTACCTGATTCAACCAGGGGAATACACAACAGACCTGAAGCTGCTGCAAAGTTTGCAGCAGGGGCTGCAGCACCCAGGAGCCTTGCAACAGGTTTCAGAAATACTTTGCAATTTAGTCTAGGAAGACCTTTCTCACTTGGGGCTGCGCCAGCTGTCAGCCAGGCTGCCTGCTGCAGCAGAGAAAGGAGGAACTGCAAAAGGCAGGCTGGCTCCACAGGTGCCAGTGAAGCAGTGCTGCCTGGCTGGGGGCACTAGTGACACACAACTCTAGAACTGCTGGAAAGTCTTCCCCTCACCCCATAACTCTTCTTTCACCCTCTCCATAGAGTGAAGCCTCTCTGAAAGGGGGAAGTGCCAGCCCAAGCTAGGGCATTCGGTTCCTTCTAGTAGGAGGAGGCAGCAGCTAGAAGGCTCCATCCTTCTAGTTTACAGAGTCACAGATTGCATTAGGACCCTCAAAAGTCATCTTGTCCAATCCCCCTGCACTTCAGCAGGGAGTAGATTCAGGCTGCCCAGGGCCACAACAAGTCTGATCTTGAATGTCTCCAGGAATGGGGCCTCGACCACATCCCTGGGCAGCCTGTTCCAGTATTTTCCCACTCTGGTGAAGAGCTCCCTCCTGATGGTCAACCTAAATCACAGAATCACAGGAACATTCAGGCTGGAAAAGACTCTCAGGATCACCAAGTCCAACCCAGAACCCTACTGTACAAGGCTCACCCCTAAACCAGAGCCCCAAGCAGCACACATGGCATTTACATGAGCTACTCTGTGTAAAACTCCATATCTTACCGGCAAAACCTAGGGAGTCAGGAGTTTGGATGGATGTGATTTGAGCCCCTATTGCAGGGAGGCTCTGGAGGTGCTGGAAGGTGTCCAGAGAAGAGCCACGAGGAGGAGCAGAGGGCTGGAGCTGCTCTGCTGTGAGGACAGACTGAGAGAGTTGGGGCTGTGCAGGCTGGAGAGGAGAAGGCTCCCAGGAGACCTTCTGGTGGCCTTGCAGGATCTGAAGGGGGCTACAGGAAAGGTGGGGAGGGAGTTTTGAGGGTGTCAGGGAGGGATAGGACTGGGGGGGATGGAGCAAAACTAGAAGTGGGGAGATTGAGATTGGCTGTGAGGAAGAAGTTGTTCCCCATGAGGGTGGTGAGAGCCTGGCACAGGTTGCCAGGGAGGTGGTGGCAGCCTCCTGCCTGGAGGTGTTTGCAGCCAGGCTGGAGGTGGCTGTGAGCAACCTGCTGTGGTGTGAGGTGTCCCTGCCCATGGCAGGGGGTTGGCACTGGCTGAGCCTTGAGGTCCCTTCCAGCCCTGACAGCTCTGTGATGCTGTTATTCTATAAGCATAGGATGAGCCTCAATCACTGTGCAGCATGGAGCCTGCCTGGAGCCCTCTGAATATTGGTGATAGCAAACTCTAATCCTGGGGTTTGGGGTTTGGTTTAGGGTTTGTTGGCTGTGGGTTGGTGATTATTTGGTGGCTTTTTTGTTTGGTTTGTTGTTGGTTGTTTTTTTCTCCTGGCCATGGGTTGCTTTTTCCTCCTCACTCCCACAGAGCCTTTAACTTTCCTGCCTCAGGGTTGATCTCTGTGGTTAAAATGACTTCCAAATAAATGTAAATAAGTGGCTTTGGGCACCCATTCAACCCTGGGTTGCCCCTGGGGGATCTAAGCTGAGCTGAAGCTGCCTCCATCCCACTAAAGACATGTTAACAGGCTCCCAGCAGAAGAATAAAGCAGAGCAATCTGCTCACCTTCCCCAGCCCAATCCCGAACTAACAGCTCAGCTTCGCCACCGGGGAGCTGTTGCCCATTGTCTTCCCATCTGCCCATCTTCTGTCTTGGCTTGATTCGAAGGGGCTTGAGCCAGGGCACAGAGAGTGGCTGGGAATGGAGCTGTAACTAATGCTCAATCATTTGAACAGGGCTGTGCAAAGAATGGGTTTGAAGGGTGGCTGCTGAAACAGGAAGCTGCCTGCTGTGCAGAAACATTTTCCCTAATCTCTTTCTGCTCTTCCTCACTTCCAGCTGGGCTTTACCCTTTCCCCTGCTTAAGCTGAAGGGAAAATATTAAAGGCTGGCAAATGTCGTGGATAGCAACGAGCCAAGCACCAAATCTTCCTGGGATCACCAAAGAGAAAGTTGTTGTTTGCTTAATCTGAGGGGCAAGTATTTACCCTGCCTTTTACACATAAACCCCCTCAGGGTGACAGCTGGGAGGCTCCACACAGCCCTCAGGCATGAAAAGCAGCATGGCCAGCTGATGGGGAGAGGGGCTTCTGCCCCTCTGCTCTGCTCTGCTCTGCTGAGACCTCACCTGCAGTGCTGTGTCCAGCTCTGGAGCCCTCCACACAGCAAGTGGGTTTTGTTTCTGAAGAGTCCAACAAGCAAGTGCAAATTCAGTTCAGTGGCAGAGGCAGGCAGTGCAAAGATGTGAAGTTAGGCTGGGAAGCACTTTGCAGTTTGCTGTGAAGGAATCACTCACAGAATCACAGCATGCCAGGGGCTGGAAGGGAGCTGGAAAGCTCATCCAGCCCAACCCCCTGCCAGAGCAGGAGCACCCAGGGCAGGTCACACAGGAACACATCCAGGTGGGGCTGCAATGTCTCCGGAGAGGGAGACTCCACAGCCCCCCTGGGCAGCCTGCTCCATGGAACCTGAGTTCTCCCCCCTTGCAGGCAGCAGCTGCACAGAGAGCCTCAGGAGAGTGCTGTGAATGAGAGCATCTCTGTGCTGCTCTCCAGTGCTGAGCTCCTCGTGCTGCACAGCTCCCTGGGCATGCCATGCTGCTGTGCCAGGAGGGAAAAACAGGAGTGGAGCCTGCAGGCCAATGGGGAGCCTGTTACCCCTGCAGTTGTTCTTACAGACCTGGCATCCAGGAGCCACTCAGAATGCTTCTGCAGAGTACAGGTGGGGAATGACCTCACCTGCAGCACTGCATCCCCCTCTGGAGGCCTCCACACAACAAGGACATGGACCTGATGGAGAGGCTCCAGAGGAGGCCACCAAGATGATCAGGGGGCTGGAGCAGCTCTGCCAGGAGGCCAGGCTGAGGGAGCTGGGGGTGTTCAGGCTGGAGAAGAGAAGGCTCCAGGCAGACCTAAGAGCAGCCTGCCAGGACCTGAAGGGGGCTACAAGCAGGCTGCAGAGGGACTGTTTGCAAAGGCCTGCAGGGCCAGGAGCAGGGGCAATGGTTTGAAATGAGAGCAGAGCAGATTGAGCTTGGATGTGAGCAACAAGCTCTGCACCAGGAGGTTGCTGGGACACTGCAACAGGTTGCCCAGGGAGGTGGTTGAGGCTCCATGCCTGGGGATGTTCAAGGTGAGCCTGCAGGAGGCTGTGAGCAGCCTGCTCTGGTGGAGGATGTCCCTGCTGGCTGCAGGGGGGTTAGACTGGATGCCCTTTGGAGGTCCCTTCCAACCCAAAGCATTCTGTGATTGTAGGTGACTTCTGTCCCCAGTCCAGGCACACTCTGCTCTCATTGCAGGCCATGCAGCAAACCCTCCATGAAACAGTTGGATGAGATTTGAGCAGTTTGCCGTCGCTCGAATACAAACCTCCAGGGTTTCCTCTGCCAGGACCCAGGAGGGGGTAGCATAGCTTCAGCTACGCCCCTTGCTCTTGGAGGGCTGATCAGCTTTCCCACACTGGGAACAGAGGCCTGGTTGCCCTCCTGCTGAGGTGAGAACAGTGTCATTAATGGGAGGAGTGCCCAGTTTCCCTTGGGCAGCCCTGGCAGGAGTCTCTGGCTGCTCTTCCCGCTGTAACATCAGCATTTCATTAGAGAGAGGTGATTGAAGCACCCACCCTGCTGACCTGAGCAACAGCCCCTGCCTGAAGCATCTGCCTCTCTGATCCTGTGCCGCTGCTGCTCGTATCGCACACACACAAAGCTCTTCTCCAGCCCCTCCAGAGCACCAGGAGCACGAGCAACGCTTCAGCCCCTTCCTTCCTTCCTTCCTTCCAACTTCCTTCTGACTTCCGACTTCCTTCCTTCTGAATCCTTCCAACTTCCTGCCTTCCGACTTACTTCCAACTTCCTTCCTTCCAACTTCCTTCCTTCCGACTTCCTTCCTTCTGACTTCCTACCTTCCGACTTCCTTCCGACTTACTTCCTTCCATCCGACTTCCTTCCAACTTCCTTCTGACTTCCTTCCAACTTCCTTCCAACTTCCTTCTGAGTTTCTTCCTTCCTACTTCCTTCCTTCCAACTTCCTTCCTTCCGACTTCCTTCTGAATGCCATCCTTCCGACTTCCTTCCTTCCAACTTCCTTCCTTCCTTCCTTCCAACTTCCTTCCTTCCAATTACTTCCTTCCAACTTCCTTCCTTCCTTCCTTCCAACTTCCTTCCTTCCAAGTTCCTTCCTTCCTTCCGAGTTCCTTCCCCTGCTGCCCCCTTGCCCTGCTGCTGCAACACTCCTCACTCTCAACACGGGCTGGGGGAGGAGGTGACAGGAAGCAGCCCTGAGGAAAAGGTCTTGGACATGCTGATGGATGAGAAGCTGGACAGGAGCAGGCATCAAGCTGGGGGCAGGAGCTGATCTGTTAGAGGGCAGGAGAGCTCTGCAGAGGGACCTTGCCAGGCTGGACAGATGGGCAGAGGCCAAGGGCAGGAGATTGAACACATCCAAGTGCCAGGTGCTGCACATTGGCCACAGCAACCCCAGGCAGTGCTACAGGCTGGGGGCAGAGTGCTGGAAGGTGTCCAGAGAAGGGCAAGAAAGCTGGGGAGGGGTCTGGAGCACAGCCCTGTGAGGAGAGGCTGAGGGAGCTGGGGTTGCTTAGCCTGGAGAAGAGGAGGCTCAGGGGAGACCTTCTTGCTCTCTCCAACTCCCTGAAGGGAGGTTGGAGCCAGCTGGGGGTTGGTCTCTTCTCCCAGGCACCCAGCACCAGAACAAGAGGACACTGTCTCAAGCTGTGCCAGGGGAGGTTTAGGCTGGATGGGAGGAGAAAGCTCTTCACAGAGAGAGTTGTTAGCCATTGGGATGTGCTGTCCAGGGAGGTGGTGGAGTCACCATCCCTGGAGGTGTTCAAGGGAGGCTTGGATGTGGCACTTGGAGCCATGGTTTAGTCATCAGGAGGTGTTGGGTGTTAGGTTGGACTTGATGATCTCTGAGGTCTTTTCCAACCCTATTGATTCTGTGATTCTATGATTCTACAAGGGTGCTGAAGGGACTGCAGCACTGCCTGGGGAGGAGAGGCTGAGAGCCCTGGGGCTGTTCAGTCTGGAGAGGAGAAGAATGTAAGGGATCTGATCAATGTCTATCAATATCTGAGGGCTGGGGGTCAGGAGGGAGGGGACAGGATCTGCTCAGCTGCACCCTGGGATAGGACAAGGGGCAATGGATATAAACTGCAGCACAGGAGGTTCCAGCTCAGCATGAGGAGGAACTTCTCTCCTGTGAGGGTCCCAGAGCAATTGGAGCAGGCTGCCCAGAGAGGTTGTGGAGTCTCCTCTGGAGCCTTCCCAGCCCTGTCTGGATGTGTTCCTGTGTGACCTGTGCTGGGTTCTCTGCTCCTGCTCTGGCAGGGGGTTGGACTGGAAGATCTCCAGGGGGCCCTTCCAACCCCTAACCTCCTGTGAGCCTGTGGCATCGCTCCTCTGTGCAGCTGCTTTTAAGCCACACCAGGATGCCAGGAGGTCTGCTGGCTGGGAGAGGAATGATTCCAGCTAAGTGTGTGCTGTGCCTGGGTGGGACAGGCACTGAGGGGCACTTCTGAGTTCTCAAAGGAGAGTTTTCACAGGGTGAGCTTTAATGAAGAACCAGCCCTCTGCTTTTGGCAGAGCAGGACCTCAACTACTCAAGTGGACTGGAAACCACTTAGCTGGCTTCTTTGTCCCCTTTCAGAACAAAGCTGTTCCTTGCTGGGGAGTTTTTCTTGCTTCTATTTCTTCTCTTCCTTGTCCCTTTTCAAGTGTCTCAGTGGTAGGGGTCCCTTTTTCCCTTCCTCTCAGGCAGCTTTTTCAGGATCCCTACTGCATGGCCTTCCCTCCAGGGCAGCCCTTAGTGTTACTTGGGTGCTTTCTGCTCATTAATGTTTTGCAGGTGTTTCCTGTTTTCACCCTCAGTGAAAAATGATTGCAAAGGCTCCATCCACTTTCTTATTCCTCCTTCAGGTACTGCCTTTCTCTGATGCACATACCTTGGTATTTTTCATCCCTGCAGCAAACACCTGACAAATGATTACTGCCCCAAAGCTGCTGCTGTTTCACCAAGGCACAGCCTCTCACTGTGTGTTTCCCTACACTCTTGTCCTTAAAGCCCCATTTAGAATCACAGAAGCACAGAACTGTCAGGGTTGGGAGGGACCTCAAGGCTCAGCCAGTCCCAACCCCCTGCCATGGGCAGGGACACCTCACACTGCAGCAGGCTGCTCACAGCCACATCCAGCCTGGCTGCAAACACCTCCAGGCAGGAGGCTGCCACCACCTCCCTGGGCAACCTGATCCAACCTGTTTGCTGGCAGGGGCTGTGGCAGAGCAGGGTTGCATTGTTTTGCAGACAAAGTTTGTGCAGGTGAAAGGACAGAGAAGCCCTGGCTGTATTTTGTCACAGACAAGTTGTCAGCTTCAGCCTCCTCCTGCGCACTTCCCTGTGTTTAGTTGCTGGAAGATCTCTTCCCCTCCCCCTTGTTAGCAGGTGCCAAGCTGGGAGGCCACCACCTTTGAAGTGGATTTATTTAAGAGAAGCTGGGAAAGCCTCCAGCTTAAGAAGGGAGCTGAGCACCCTTCCCGAGTGCAAGCAGCTGGATGGCAGGGCTGCAGCTGGCAGGTCACCACCCTGCCATCGGGGCACGAATTCTCTGGCTGTTGTAGGGTCTTCTTCCCCCTCTGGCACCTCACCTGCCACCTCTGCAGCATCCCTCCTGGCCCTCCCTGCACCTTCCCTGCCCCAAGTGGGTGTTAAGGGTAATAGGTTGGACTTGAGGATCTTAGAGGTCTGTTCCAGCTCAGTTTAATTCTGTGAGTCTGTAAGCCCTCCCAGGGAAGGAGCATCTCTGTGTGTTATGTAGGAGATAGCACTTACCCTGTTGTCCTTGGTTTAGTGCTGAGCAGAAGGACACAGGTGTCTCCTTCCAGCTTACTAATTGTGGCCTTCCAGTATCTGAAGGGGCCTACAGGAAGGCTGGGGAGGGACTGCTCAGGACATCAGGGAGTGATAGGACTAGGGGGAATGGACTGAAGCTGGAGGTGGGGAGATTCAGGCTGGAGGTGAGGAGGAAGTTCTTCCCCCCTGAGAGTGGTGAAGCCCTGGAATGGGTTGTGCAGGGAGGTGGTTGAGGCCCTGTCCCTGGAGGTGTTTAAGCCCAGGCTGGATGAGGCTGTGGGCAGCCTGCTCTAGTGTGGGGTGTCCCTGCCCATGGCAGGGGGGTTGGAACTAGATGATCCTTGTGGTCCCTTCCAACCCTGACTGATACTATGATACCACGATACCACACTCCCCAGCAGTGATTCTCCTGGGACAGTCCTCACAAGGTGTGCCTGGGTTTAGCCCTGTCTCATGAGTGTGAGACTTGGCAGCTTGCAGGGAGAGAGGTTTGGCCTCCTGGGCCACTGCCGGGGATGACCTCTGCTGCCTGTCACTCTGGTGCCCCAAGGGCTGCAGCTGAGGTGGGCTGGGCAGGAGGAGTCATGGGCAGGTGTGGCAGATGGATGTGCCCAAACAAAGTGATCTGCTGACCAACCTGAATCAGAGAATCAGAGAATCAATAAGGTTGGAAGAGACCTCAGCGATCATCAAGCCCAACCTCTCACCCAGCACCTCCTGACGACTAACCCATGGCTCCAAGTGCCACATCCAATCCCCTCTGAAACACCTCCAGGGATGGGGACTCCACCACCTCCCTGGGCAGCCGATTCCAATGGGCAATCACTCTCTCAGTGAAGAACTTTCTCCTCCCCCTCCAGCCTAAACCTCCCCTGGCACAGCTTGAGACTGTGTCCTCTTGTTCTGGTGCTGGCAGCCTGGGAGAAGAGACCAACCCCCGCCTGGCTACAACCTCCCTGCAGGGAGTTGCAGAGAGCAATGAGGTCTCCCCTGAGCCTCCTCTTCTCCAGGCTAAGCAACCCCAGCTCCCTCAGCCTCTCCTCACAGGGCTGTGCTCCAGATCCCTCCCCAGCCTCGTTGCCCTTCTCTGGACACCTTCCAGCAGCTCAACATCTTTCCTAACCTGAGGAGCCCAGGACTGGACACAGGACTCAAGGTGTGGCCTAAACAGTGCTGAGCACAGGGCACAATGACCTCCCTGCTCCTGCTGGCCACACTGCTCCTGCTGCAGGCCAGGATGCCCTTGGCCTTCTTGGCCACCTGGGCACACTGCTGGATGTCTGCAGCTCCCTCTGCTAAAGCATCAGACTCCAGCCAGGCAAAGCCTCCCAGAGCCACCGTTGGCTTTCCTGCCTGGGTTTCTTGCCCCTCCTCTTCCTGCAGTTTCAACTGCTTGACAAGGAGCTGCTGGAATCTGGAGAAAAGCAACGAATGGCAGAGGTGGGGGTGGGGTTTTTTGAGTGACATAGTAATTATCCTGGAAAATGTAATTTCCCCTGCATGTTAGAGATGGGATTATTTCAAGGAGATCTCATTAATGTGCTGTTCCCCAACAAAGAGCCCAGCCACCTCTCTCTTTAATAAGATTAGTGTGGGGGTCATCCTGCAGCAGGCTGCAGGGTGAGAGATGCAGGGATTTGCTCTGAAGAAAGAATTTCTCCTCTGCTGTCTGATAAGGGCACCCAGGAATGGCTTTCATCCTTCCAAGATGAAGACCTGACATTTGCTGATGTGCTGATAGCTGCTGGAGAGCCTGTGCCCAGCTGCTGTGCAGCAGCAGTGCAACCCTGCAGCAGGGCTCAGAGCAGTGGGCAAGTAGCTCCCTTGGCATCCCTCCTTAGATCTGTGACTCACCTCCTCCCTGGCTGTAAGCCTGACCTTCTGCTCTCTGCCGCTCCTTGTCTCTCTCAGGTGGATCATGGCTGCCCAGAGCTCATGTAAGGTCCCTCACAGCATCACAGAAGGCACAGCCTCTGACTCTGTGTTTCCCTAAACTCTTGTCCTTAAAGCCCCATTTAGAATCATAGAGTCACAGGATTGTCAGGGTTGGAAGGGACCCCCAGAGACCATCCTGCCCAACCCCCTGCCAGAGCAGCATCACCCAGGGCAGTCTGCACAGGAAGGCATCCAGGTGGGGTTGGAAAGGCTCCAGAGCAGGAGACTCCACAACCTCTCTGGGCAGCCTGCTCCAGGGCTCTGGCACCCTCACTGCACAGAAGTTTCTCCTCATGTTGAGCTGAAACCTTCTCTGGTCAAGTTTGTCTCCATTGCTCCTTGGCTTATTACTGTGCACCATCAAGAAGAGCTTGGCCTCCTCCCCTTGCCCCCCAGCCCTCAGCTATTGATAGACATTGATCAGATCCCTCTCAGCCTTCTCTTCTCCAGACTCAACAGCCCCAGGGCTCTCAGTCTCTCTCCACAGGGGAGATGCTCAGGTCCCCTAAGCATCCTCCTGGCTCTCCCTTGGACTCTCTCCAGCAGGTCTCTGTCTCTCTGGAACTGGGGAGCCCAGCACTGGACACAGGATTGCAGCTGTGGTCTCAGCAGGGCAGAGCAGAGGGGGAGCAGAACCTCCCCAGCCCTGCTGGCCACACTTTTCTTGCTGCCCCCCAGGATCCCACTGGCTCTCTTGGCCCCCAGGGCACATTGCTGTCCCATGCAGAACTTGCTGCCCCCCAGCACTCCAAGGTCTTCCTCCATGGAGCTGCTCTCCGGCAGGGCAGTCCCCAGCCTGCCCTGGTGCCTGCTGTTAATCCTCCCCAGGTGCAGGCCCCTCATGGCTTTGTGCAGTGCTCCAGCTCTGAGTGAGGTCTGCACCCCTGCTGAGGCAGCAGAGGCATTGCCATGGTGCAGGGCCCCTGGAGGAGAGTGGGATGCAGAGGAGTGGGAAGAGGTGCTGTGGGCTTGGTGGTGGTTTGCTCAAGGTGTTCAAGTTCAGGCCCTTCTGGGACACCATGCAGACAATGAAGATGCTTGGTCTGGCTGTGCAAGACTTCCTCCACTCCCTGCTGACGCCTGGGTGGGGGCTGGGGTGGGTTTGGGGTAAGCCAGAGTGACACTGCTGGGAACATGTTGAGGCAGCTTTGTCCTTCCAACTCCACTCACATCTGTCTAGCAGCTGCTTGGAATTTGCCCATGTGTAAACATCCTCTGGAAGCACTGGGGGCACGGGTGGCCTGGGGGCTCCCCAGCAGTCAGCAGGGACACCCTCCCCTCATAAAACATGAGAGGCACCCAGAACCAGCAGAGCAGAACCAGCTGGGGCTTATCACCAGCACTGCTGCTCGGCAAAGGCACCTCAGGGACGGGCCAGGAGTCCCTGGCACGGAGCTGGATGTGCAACCACAACAGAGGCCAGCCCTGCAGCCTCTGTGCTCACCCTTCCATAGCAAGCTTTGCCACTGGCTGGAAGTGCTGCCTCCAGTTCTGGTGTCCCCAGCATAAGGACACAGAGCTGCTGGAGCAAGTCCAGAGGAGGGCCACAAAGGGCTGGAGCCGCTCTGCTGTGAGGAGAGGCTGAGGGAGCTGGGGGTGTTCAGCCTGGAGAAGGGAAGGCTCCAAGGGGACCTTAGAGCTGCCTTGCAATGCCTGAAGGGATCCTGCAGGAAGGCTGCAGAGGGACTTTTCCTGAGGGTGTCTGGAGACAGGCCAAGGGGGAATGGTTTGAAGATGATGCAGAGCAGGGTGAGACTGGAGCTGAGGAAGAAGTTCTTCAGGGTGAGACTCTGGCACAGGCTGCCCAGGGAGGCTGTGGCTGCCTCCTCCCTGGGGGTGTTTGGGCCAGGCTGGATGAGGCCTTGAGCAGCTGAGTCCAGTTGAGAGGTGTCCCTGCCCATGGCAGGAGGTTAGAGGAGATGACTCTGAGGTGCCTTCCAACCTGAGCCCTTCCAGGATTCAGTGATTCCCTTATGCATGGGCTGTTTCAGGGGCTACTACCTGGTGTTGCTTTTTGTAGGAGGCAGTTCACAATGAATTATTTCTGCTGCTTCATATCTACAGGGGAAAATGCCAAGTATCTCCATACTGAAGGTCTGGCATCCTTCCTGTCTCATGTTTTCAGTGACTACTTCAGATGAAGTTCAGGTAAATTGCACCTTCAGTACAGGCTGGGAGATGCTCTGTTGGAAAGCAGCTCTGGGGAAAGGGACCAGGGGGTCCTGGTGGGCAGCAGGATGCCCATGAGCCAGCAATGTGCCCTTGTGGCCAAGAAGGCCAAGGGTGTCCTGGGCTGCATTAGAAGGGCTTTGGTGCACAGCTCCAGAGAGGTTCTCCTGCCCCTCTGCTCTGCCCTGGTCAGGCCACATCTGGAATATTGTGTCCAGTTCTGGGCCCCTCAGTCCAAGAAGGACCTCAGGGAACTCTGAGAGAGTCCAGCCCAGGGGCACAAAGTGCTGCAGGCAGTGGAACATCTCCCTGTGAGCACAGGCTGAGGGAGCTGGGGCTTGGAGCAGAGGAGCCTGAGGGCTGCCCTCAGTGCTGGGGATAAAGATGTGCAGGGCAGTGCTGGAGGACAGAGCCAGGCTCTGTTCAGGGATGGCCAAGGACAGCACAAGGGGCACTGGGGGCAAGCTGGAGCAGAGGAGGTGCCAGGGGAACAGAAGGGGAAACTTTGTGCCTGTGAGGCTGCTGGAGCCTGGAGCAGGCTGCCCAGAGAGGTTGTGGAGTCTCCTGCTCTGGAGCCTTTCCAACCCCCCCTGGATGTGCTCCTGTGTGAGCTGCCCTGGGTGCTCTGCTCTGGCAGGGGGCTTGGACTGGCTGATCTCTGGAGGTGCCTCCCAACCCCTGACATCCCTTGAGTCTGTGTGAGATTGGATGAACCTTGGTGGGGTTTCTATGAGTTGTTTTTATGGTTGGGTTTTTGTTTCTGAAGAGTCCAACAAGCAAGTGCAAACTCAGTTCAGTGGCAGAGGCAGGCAGTGCAAAGATGTGAAGTTAGGCTGGGAAGCACTTTGCAGTTTGCTGTGAAGGAATCACTCACAGAATCACAGCATGCCAGGGGCTGGAAGGGACCTGGAAAGCTCATCCAGCCCAACCCCCTGCCAGAGCAGGAGCACCCAGGGCAGGTCACACAGGAAGACATCCAGGTGGGGCTGCAATGTCTCCAGAGAGGGAGACTCCACAACCCCCCTGGGCAGCCTGCTCCATGGAACCTGAGCTCTCCCCCTTGCAGGCAGCAGCTGCACAGAGAGCCTCAGGAGAGTGCTGTGAATGAGAGCATCTCTGCGCTGCTCTCCAGTGCTGAGCTCCTCGTGCTGCACAGCTCCCTGGGCATGCCATGCTGCTGTGCCAGGAGGGAAAAACAGGAGTGGAGCCTGCAGGCCAATGGGGAGCCTGTTACCCCTGCAGTTGTTCTTACAGACCTGGCATCCAGGAGCCACTCAGAATGCTTCTGCAGAGTACAGGTGGGGAATGACCTCACCTGCAGCACTGCATCCACCTCTGGAGGCCTCAGCACAGCAAGGACATGGACCTGATGGAGAGGCTCCAGAGCAGGCCACCAAGATGCTCAGGGGGCTGGAGCAGCTCTGCCTGGAGGCCAGGCTGAGGGAGCTGGGGGTGTTCAGGCTGGAGAAGAGAAGGCTCCAGGCAGACCTAAGAGCAGCCTGCCAGGACCTGAAGGGGGCTGCAAGAAGGCTGCAGAGGGACTGTTTGCAAAGGCCTGCAGGGCCAGGAGCAGGGGCAGTGGTTTGAAATGAGAGCAGAGCAGATTGAGCTTGGATGTGAGCAACAAGTTCTGCACCAGGAGGCTGCTGGGACACTGCAACAGGTTGCCCAGGGAGGTGGTTGAGACCCCATACCTGGGGATGTTGAAGGTGAGGCTGGAGAAGGCTGTGAGCAACCTGCTGTAGTGGAGGATGTCCCTGCTGAGTGCAGGGGGTTGGACTGGATGCTCTTTGGAGGTCCCTTCCAACCCAAAGCATTCTGTGATTGTGTGAAGCAGAGGGGCTTCTCTTTCAGAGCCTGCCAAAGGGGAAAGCTGGAACTGCTGGGAAAGCCAAGGAGAGGAGGCCTGGTTTGAACCAGAGCAGCACAGTCAGGGAGTGCTGAGCTGAGCCCTGCAGGAGGCCTGTCTTGGCTAAGACAGTCACGATCTCACCGTGAGTCAAACAATGTGTCTCACCTGACCACCTAACGAGGCCTTGCCTGCAGTGGAGCCTGGCCTTTTCCAAGCTGTGAAAGCTCTGCATCACCTTGAGAGAGAGGCAGCCAAGAAGGCCAATGGCATCCTGGCCTGCATCAGGAACAGTGTGGCCAGCAGGAGCAGGGAGGTCATTCTGCCCCTGGACACTGCACTGGTTAGGCCACACCTGGAGTCCTGTGTCCAGTTCTGGGCCCCCTCAGTTTAGGAAGGAGGTTGACTTGCTGGAAGGTGTCCAGAGAAGGGCAATGAAGCTGGTGAGGGGTCTGGAGCACAGCCCTGTGAGGAGAGGCTGAGGGAGCTGGGGTTGCTTAGCCTGGAGAAGAGGAGACTCAGGGGTGACCTTCTTGCTCTCTCCAACTCCCTGAAGGGAGGTTGGAGCCAGGTGGGGGTTGGTCTCTTCTCCCAGGCAGCCAGCACCAGAACAAGAGGACACAGTCTCAGGCTGCGCCAGGGCAGGTTTAGGCTGGATGTTAGGAAGAAGTTCTATACTGAGAGAGTGATTGCCCATTGGAATCGGCTGCCTGTGGAAGTGGTGGAGTCACCTTCATTGGAGGTGTTCAAGAAGAGGCTTGATGGGGTGCTTGGTGCCAGGGTTTAGTTTTTTAGTTGTTTAGGTGGGTTGTGTTGTACTGTATTGTACTGTATTGTACTGTTTTGTACTGTATTGTATTTAGGTGGGTTGGGTTGGTTGATGGGTTGGACGCGATGATCTTGAAGGTCTCTTCCAACCTGGTGTATTGTATTGTATTGTATTTGACCCCTGTGTTTATTTGCAGGTACATGACAGCAGCTTCTAAGGGCCACCACAGCAGGGCTGTGGCTGCTCACATTCCTGATGCAGAAGGCAGGCTTCTCCTCAGGTTTATTGGTACTGACAGCTGGCTGAGAACCCCTGGTTTCAAGCAGCTCTTCTGCCCCTGTCCTGCTGGATGCTCTTTTTCCACTCTGGGAAGGCTCCTGTGTGGTCTGGGTCTAATCACTTCAGACACTGAGGTGCAAAGAAGATGAGGAGAGGCTGCAAAGTGGCTGTGGAGCCTCAGGCACAGATTCTTAGCTGGTTTTGCAATGGTTTTGATATACTCCCCTCATGAACCCTCAGCAGGTTTGGGGGTGACACCAAACTGTGTCCAAGCCCCTGCCAGAGCAGATTGAGCTTGGATGTGAGCAACAAGTTCTGCACCAGGAGGCTGCTGGGACACTGCAACAGGTTGCCCAGGGAGGTGGTTGAGACCCCATACCTGGGGATGTTGAAGGTGAGGCTGGAGAAGGCTGTGAGCAACCTGCTGTAGTGGAGGATGTCCCTGCTGAGTGCAGGGGGTTGGACTGGATGCTCTTTGGAGGTCCCTTCCAACCCAAAGCATTCTGTGATTGTGTGAAGCAGAGGGGCTTCTCTTTCAGAGCCTGCCAAAGGGGAAGGCTGGAACTGCTGGGAAAGCCAAGGAGAGGAGGCCTGGTTTGAACCAGAGCAGCACAGTCAGGGAGTGCTGAGCTGAGCCCTGCAGGAGGCCTGTCTTGGCTAAGACAGTCACGATCTCACCATGAGGCAAACAATGTGTCTCACCTGACCACCTAACGAGGCCTTGCCTGCAGTGGAGCCTGGCCTTTTCCAAGCTGTGAAAGCTCTGCATCACCTTGAGAGAGAGGCAGCCAAGAAGGCCAATGGCATCCTGGCCTGCATCAGGAACAGTGTGGCCAGCAGGAGCAGGGAGGTCATTCTGCCCCTGGACACTGCACTGGTTAGGCCACACCTGGAGTCCTGTGTCCAGTTCTGGGCCCCTCAGTTTAGGAAGGAGGTTGACTTGCTGGAAGGTGTCCAGAGAAGGGCAATGAAGCTGGTGAGGGGTCTGGAGCACAGCCCTGTGAGGAGAGGCTGAGGGAGCTGGGGTTGCTTAGCCTGGAGAAGAGGAGACTCAGGGGTGACCTTCTTGCTCTCTCCAACTCCCTGAAGGGAGGTTGGAGCCAGGTGGGGGTTGGTCTCTTCTCCCAGGCAGCCAGCACCAGAACAAGAGGACACAGTCTCAGGCTGCGCCAGGGCAGGTTTAGGCTGGATGTTAGGAAGAAGTTCTATACTGAGAGAGTGATTGCCCATTGGAATCGGCTGCCTGTGGAAGTGGTGGAGTCACCTTCATTGGAGGTGTTCAAGAAGAGGCTTGATGGGGTGCTTGGTGCCAGGGTTTAGTTTTTTTAGTTGTTTAGGTGGGTTGTGTTGTACTGTATTGTACTGTATTGTACTGTTTTGTACTGTATTGTATTTAGGTGGGTTGGGTTGGTTGATGGGTTGGACGCGATGATCTTGAAGGTCTCTTCCAACCTGGTGTATTGTATTGTATTGTATTTGACCCCTGTGTTTATTTGCAGGTACATGACAGCAGCTTCTAAGGGCCACCACAGCAGGGTGTGGCTGCTCACATTCCTGATGCAGAAGGCAGGCTTCTCCTCAGGTTTATTGGTACTGACAGCTGGCTGAGAACCCCTGGTTTCAAGCAGCTCTTCTGCCCCTGTCCTGCTGGATGCTCTTTTTCCACTCTGGGAAGGCTCCTGTGTGGTCTGGGTCTAATCACTTCAGATACTGAGGTGCAAAGAAGATGAGGAGAGGCTGCAAAGTGGCTGTGGAGCCTCAGGCACAGATTCTTAGCTGGTTTTGCAATGGTTTTGATATACTCCCCTCATGAACCCTCAGCAGGTTTGGGGGTGACACCAAACTGTGTCCAAGCCCCTGCCAGAGCAGATTTGGATTGGATGTGAGCAACAAGTTCTGCACCAGGAGGCTGCTGGGACACTGCAGCAGGTTGCCCAGGGAGGTGGTTGAGGCCTCTTGCCTGGGGATGTTGAAGGTGAGGCTGGAGAAGGCTGTGAGCAGGCTGCTGTAGTGCAGGGTGCCCCTGCTGAGTGCAGGGGGCTGGTCTGGGTGCCCTCAGACCCGCCAGCCCCTGGCGCTGGGTTTGCCAGCTGGTGCTGCCTCAGGCTGGTCTCTCTGCTGCTCTGCAGGCATGCCCTGTCAGCTCCGTCCTGGCTCCTGGCACAGGGAGCTGCAGCTCACTTGTGATCAACGATTCTGACTAAATGAAAGCTTCAGGGGTTAGAAGAGCCCTGCTTCCTTTCTGATGGCTCTGGGGTAGGTGATTTTGAGGTCTGGTCTAGAAATGGGGGCGGGGGGGAAACTTGCAGTGCTCCTTTTTTATTTATGGTCCCAGATGGAAGCACTCAAGGCCTGAAATCCCTCCAGATGCCTCTGTGGCACATTTTCCCCTACTCTTCTGAGGGTGGATGAAAGAGGGGACTCTCCCTCCTGCATGTAGATACAAATGCTGCCCACTTTCCTCGTGGCTTAAATGCATTCCTTGGATACACACTAGCTGGGGGGGGAAGGCTGTTAGACTTTTCATCCCTGCTTACTGCTTGAGGTGAGCTGTCAGAAGAGGCTTCTGCTGCTACAAAATTAAAGTCACTGCTCCAAAAGGAGGTTGAGGAAGAGCAGGCTGAGAGCCATTTCAGGAGGCAGTTCAACTCTCTCCTTGGAGCTGGTGATTCGTAAGAAGCAATGGAGGAGCATCAGAGCTCAGGGCAGGAGAGCTGCTCTGGACTGGCACCAGGCTCTACACCTTGGCCACAACATCCCCAGGCAGTGCTACAGGCTGGGGTCAGAGTGGCTGAGAGCAGCCAGGCAGAAAGGGACCTGGGGGTGCTGGTGGACAATAGGCTGAACATGAGCCTGCAGTGTGCCCAGGGGGCCAAGAAGGCCAATGGCATCCTGGCCTGCATCAGGAAGAGTGTGGCCAGCAGGAGCAGGGAGGTCATTGTGCCCCTGTCCACTGCACTGGTTAGGCCACACCTTGAGTCCTGTGTCCAGTTCTGGGCTCCTCAATTCAAGAAGGACTTTGAGACACTTGAAGGTGTCCAGAGAAGGGCAACAAGGCTGGGGAGGGGTCTGGAGCACAGCCCTGTGAGGAGAGGCTGAGGGAGCTGGGCTTGCTTGCTCTGAGGTCTTTTCCAACCTTATTGATTCTATGATTCTATGGTGACTCCACCACCTCCCTGGGCAGCACATCCCAAGGGCCAATCTCTCTTGCTGGGAAGAATTTCTTCCTCACCCTCCAGCCTGAACCTCCCCTGGCACAGCTTGAGACTGTATCCTCTTGTTCTGGTGCTGGGTGCACACATCCATCTAAGACAGGGCAGTGTGCCTGACAGGAGAGAAAAGATTACTCCTGGATGAGGTTTCACACCAGGCACCTTTTGTATAGCAGAGGGGACTGTGAGTGTTACACCAGGGGTGCAGAGGGATCACAGGATCACAGAATGTGAGGGACTGGAAGGGACCTCCAGAGCTCATCCAGTCCAACCCCCCTGCCAGAGCAGGAGCATTCAGAGCAGGTCACACAGCAACACATCCAGGTGGGGCTGGAATATGTCCAGAGAGGGAGACTCCACAACCCCCCTGGGCAGCCTGCTCCAGGCCTCTGTCACCCTCACAGGGAAATATTTTTTCCTCCTGTTTCCATGGCACTTCCTCTGCCTCAGCTTCCACCACTGCCCCTTGTGCTGGCCTTGGGCATCCCCAGCAGAGCCTGGCTACAGCCTCTGGGCATCACCCTGCACAGTTTAGCACCAGCAATGAGGTCACCTCAGGCTCCTCCTCTCCAAGCTCCAGAGCCCTCAGCTCCCTCAGGCTCTCCTCCTAAGGAAGATCTTCCACTCCCCTAATAATTTTTGTGGCTCTGTGCTGAACTCTCTCAAGCAGTTCCCTGAGGTCCTTCCTGAGCTGAGGGGCCCAGAACTGGGCACAATATTCCAGATGCAGCCTCACCAGGGCAGAGCAGAGAGGGAGGAGAACCTCTCTCGACCTCAAAGAGAGCACTCAAAAGACAAAGGCTTCATTCACAGATGACCAAGCCAGCCTGGTTTGTCCCCAGCTGCACTCACAGTATCACAGCATCACAGTACGTTAGAGGTTGGAGGTGACTTCCAGAGATCATCCAGTCCAACCCCCCTGCCAGGGCAGTCTGCACAGGAAGGCATCCAGTGGGGTGGAAAGGCTCCGAGCAGGAGACTCCACAACCTCTTGGGCAGCCTGCTCCAGGGCTCTGGCA
>CM037646.1:2005683-2048964 GCA_015227895.2 Colaptes auratus | reverse complement strand
AGGTCCCTTCCAACCCAAACCATTCTATGGTTCCATGGAAGAGAAGTGCTGCAGTGGAGACTTTCCCCACCCCTGTGCAGCCCTGATGAGCCTCTCTGCTCATTTAGCTTCTGAGACTGTTGATTTGAGTTAAATCCAGCTGGTGGCTGGGCACCAGTGGCATTCCTCAGGGCTCAGTGCTGGGACCACTTCTGTTGAACATCTTTGTTGATGTGAACATCTTTGATGATCCACACCAGGGTAGGGGGCTGTACAGAGGGTCTTGGGTACACTGGATCCATGGCCAACATTCACAGGGTGAGCTTCAACCAGGCCAAGTGCCAGGTTCTGCCCTTGGGCCACCACAACCCCAGGCAGTGCTCCAGGCTTGGGGCAGTGTGGCTGGAAAGCTGCTGGCAGAAAGGGACCTGGGGCCTCTAATGGACAAGCAGCTGAACAGGAGCCAGCAGTGTGCCCAGTGGCCAAGCAAGCCAAAGGCCTCCTGGCTGGGATCAGCAATGCTGTGCCCAGCAGCAGCAGGCAGGGGATTGTCCCCTGGCACTCAGCTCTGGGGAGGCCACACCTGGAGTGCTGTGTCCAGCTTTGGGCACCTCAATCCAAGAGAGATGTGGAGGTGCTGGAGCCAGGGCAGAGGAGGGCAAGGAAGCTGGGAAGGGCCTGGAGAAGGAATCTGATGGAGAGAGACTGAAGGAGCTGGGGCTGGTTAGTGTGAAACAGAGGAGGCTGAGGGCAGACCTCCTGGATGTCTAGAGCTGCCTGAAGGGAGATCATGGAGAGGCTGCTGCTGGTCTCTCCTCACAGGTAATCAGTGACAGAACAAGAGGAATGGCCTCAAGCTGCCCCTGGGGAGGTTTAGACTGGACAGTAGGGAAATTTTTTCCCAGCAAGAGTGGTCAGGGATTGGAAAGTGCTGCCCAGGGAGGTGGTGGAGTCCCCAGGCCTGGCTGTGTTTGAAGGTGGTTTGGCTGTGGTGCTTGGGGCTATGGTTTAGGGGTGAGCCTTGCAGAGCAGGGTCCTGGGTTGGACTTGTGATCCTGAGGCTCTCTTCCCACCTGAATGCTTCTGTGGCCCTGTGAACTCCAGCTGATTTCTGTAGAGACCACAAGCCAAGCCCTGTCAGAACCAGGGAGCATGCTGCTGTATCCTTGTGGCTTAGCTCTGAAGGAACCTGGAAAGCAAGGTGATCAATCCTGACATCATTGCCACTGTCACCAGTTCATTGTTCCTGAGCCACTCAGGACTCTTCCACAGGCAGCCTGTCAGGCTCAGGGGCTGCAGTGAAGTTTGCCAGCCCGGGGGGGCTGAGTGTCCACCAAATGTCACCCCTGGCAGCAGGCTGTCCTTGCAGGGCTGTGCTGCACACCACAGCCAGGCAGAGGTGCCCTGCACTAAAGCAGGAGTTTGCATGGCACTGAGCTCAGAATTAGCCAGGTGCTTAAGGGCTTTGTTCAAAAAGCACCCGAAGAAAACCTCTTGTTGCTCAGCTCGAGCCCCAGAGGCTGCAAGGGAGTGGAACCATGACAGCACAGAGCCCTTTCATTTGGAGAGCCTGCTGAGATTAACCAGATCAACCATTCCCTAACTCTGCCAGGGCTGGTGCTCAACCATGGCCCTCAGCACCACATCTCTGTCTTTTAAGAACATCCCTGGGCAGCCTGTTCCAGGGTTTCAGAAGCCTTTTAGTGAAGAAGTTTCTTTGCATGTCCAACCTGAACCTCCCCTGCTGCAACTTGAGGCCTTTTCCTCTCCCTGTCACTTGCCACTAGGGAGAAGAGCCCAACCCCCACCTGGCTCCAGCCTCCTTACAGGGAGGTACAGAGAGCAATGAGGTCTCCCATCAGCCTCCTCTTCTCCAGACAGCAACCCCAGGTCCCTCAGCTGCTCCTCCCCAGCCCTCTTGTCCAGACCCTTCCTCGGCTTTGTTGCCCTTCTCTGGACCTGTTCCAGCACCCCCACGTCCTTTGTGGAGTGAGGGGCCCAAAGCTGAGCCCAGGGCTCATGGTGTGGCCTCAGCAGTGCAGAGGAACCACAGGGAAGCAGCATCTGAGCTGAGAGGAAGTAAAATCACACAGAAGGTTATTTATAGAGGGGGTTTAACCTTGGGGGTTTGGCCACCCTGGTGGATGTGGGGCAGGCTGTGGCTGTGGTCTACCTGGACCTCAGCAAGGCCTTGGACACCATCCCCCACAGCAAACTGCTGGCCAAGCTGTCAGCCCCTGGCTTGGGCAGCAGCACTCTGAGCTGGGTTAGGACCTGGCTGGAGGCTGAGCCCAGAGAGTGGTGGTGAATGGTGCCACAGCCAGCTGGAGGCCAGGCACCAGTGGTGTGCCCCAGGGATCAGTGCTGGGCCCCAGCCTCTTTAACATCTTTATTGATGATCTGGATGAGGTCATTGAGTCCATCAGCAGTAAATTTGCAGACGACACCAAGCTGGGGGCAGGAGTTGATCTGCTGGAGGGCAGAGAGGCTTTGCAGAGGGACCTCGACAGGCTGGGCAGATGGGCAGAGGCCAAGGGCAGGAGATTGAACACATCCAAGGGCCAGGTGCTGCACATTGGCCACAGCAACCCCAGGCAGTGCTACAGGCTGGGGTCAGAGTGGCTGAGAGCAGCCAGGCAGAGAGGGGACCTGGGGGTGCTGGTTGATGAGAGGCTGAACATGAGCCTGCAGTGTGCCCAGGCAGCCAAGAGGGCCAATGGCATCCTGGGCTGCATCAGGAAGAGTGTGGCCAGCAGGAGCAGGGAGGTCATTGTGCCCTGTGCTCAGCATGGTTAGGCACCAAACTTGAGTCCTGTGTCCAGTTCTGGGCCCCTCAGGTTAGGAAAGATGTTGAGCTGCTGGAAGGTGTCCAGAGAAGGGCAAGAAAGCTGGGGAGAGGTCTGGAGCACAGCCCTGTGAGGAGAGGCTGAGGGAGCTGGGGTTGCTTAGTCTGGAGAAGAGGAGGCTCAGGGGAGACCTTCTTGCTCTCTCCAACTCCCTGAAGGGAGGTTGTAGCCAGGTGAGGGTTGGTCTCTTCTCCCAGTCACCCAGCACCAGAACAAGAGGACACAGTCTCAAGCTGTGCCAGGGGAGGTTTAGGCTGGAGGGGAGGAAGAAATTCTTCCCAGACAGAGAGATTGGCCCTTGGGATGTGCTGCCCAGGGAGGTGGTGGAGTCCCCATCCCTGGAGGTGTTTAGGAAGAGCCTGGCTGAGGCACTTGGTGCCATGGTTTAGTTGATCAGATGGTGCTGGGTGATAGGTTGGACTGGATGATCTGAAAGGTCTTTTCCAACTTGGTTTGTTCTATTCTATTCTATTCTATTCTAGTCTAGTCTAGTCTACTCTAGTGTATTCTAGTCTATTCCATTCTATTCTATTCTACTCTACTCTAATGAGAGTGGCCTTAGCAGCCATGAAGTGAACTCCAGCCCTGATTGCAGTGAGCCCTGGTTTCTCCCTCTGCACGGTGGAACCAAGAGCAACAAAGGGCTTTTAACCTGCTCCCCTCTGTGAGATTTGGGTTGGTTTCACCCTGGGCCATGTTGCATCCTTCCACCTGTTGGACACAAACCATTCCTGCCCCAGGCTTACCGAGAGGAGGTCACTGTCTCAGAACCTCTCTGCTTAGAACCACAAAACCAAACACACAAACCCCTTCAGGTTATGCCCTGCACTGCAGTTTCACTGCAGCTCCCAGCCAGGCAGTCCTGCAAAGTATCTGTGCTTGCAAGCAGAGTAACTGCAACACCAACCCCTTGCAGGGCAGCAGAGGAATGTGGGGGATGCAGCTGCTGGTGGCTGTAGCTTCCTGGGCTGTAGTCAGCTGGAGCAGACAGACTGCTGCCCTTAGGCAGACCTCTCCTGGTGCCACGACTGACACACACAAAAGATCCACCTGCAGGATGAGAGGACAGATTCTGATGTCCCCCCTCATTTTCACAGTCACAGAATGGTTTGGGTTGGAAGGGACCTCCAGAGGGCATCCAGTCCAGCCCCCTGCACTCAGCAGGGACATCCTCCACTAGAGAGGTTGCTCACAGCCTTCTGCAGCCTCACCTTCAACATCCCCAGGCATGGAGCCTCAACCACCTCCCTGAGCAACCCCTTGCAGTGTCCCAGCAGCCTCCTGGTGCAGAACTTGTTGCTCACATCCAAGCTCAATCTGCTCTGCTCTCATTCCAAACCATTGCCCCTGCTCCTGTCCCTGCAGGCCTTTGCCAACAGTCCCTCTGCAGCCTTCCTGTAGCCCCCTTCAGGTCCTGGCAGGCTGCTCTTAGGTCTGCCTGGAGCCTTCTCTTCTCCAGCCTGATCACCCCCAGCTCCCTCATCCTGGCCTCCAGGCAGAGCTGCTCCAGACCCTGATCATCTTGGTGGCCTCCTCTGGCACCTCTCCCTCAGGTCCATGTCCTTGCTGTGCTGAGGGCTCCAGAGCTGGACACAGCCCTGCAGGTGAGGTGTCACAGAGCAGAGCAGAGGGGCAGAATCCTCTCTCTCCATCTCTGGCCACACTGCTATTTCACTGGATCTCAAACCCCAATGTGTTGTACATAGCCTTGATGCTGTCTGTGCTAAGCAGAGGAAGAGGCTCTCGTTCCCAGCCCAGCCCAGCTGGAGCAGCCCCACTGGTGTTGAGAGCCTGCAAGGAGTTCCCCCTGAGCTCAGTGCCCTTGGGTGAAGCTCTGGATCCTGGCTCTGCAGCACTGCAGCCCTCCCTGCAGCCTGTAGTTACACTGCCAGGCGCCTGCCTGCCTCCTCTGCTCTCCCTCCCCTCCTCCCCAGGCTCTGGCTGGGACTGCAATAGGAGCTGACACTCTCCCGATGGCCACATCCAATCTCTTTAAGGCACTGGAAGCTGAATGCTGGCTGGGAGGGCTTCCCTGGCTGACAGCCTTCAGCCTCTTCTCTCCCTGAGCCTCCAGCAGTGGCATCTTGTGGCAAAGCCCAGCGCTCTGGGGCTGCCTGTGCAGCCTTCCTCACTGCCCCTTGCCTCAGAAGGCCTTTCTCAGGGCAGCTGTAAGGGAGGGTTGAGCTCATTATACAAATGTAAAGTGCCAGCTACCACTTGCTGCCTCTGCAGCCTCTCTGGCTGGAGTCAGAGCAGGGAGATAAGCGGCACTGAGGCGTGCGTGTGCCCTGCCCCTTGGCCACTGCTGATGGGGGCAGCACAGGCGTCCCTCAGAGGCCAGTGCCTGCACAGCCAGCTGGCAGCAGGCTGCTGCCATGGAAGGAGGCTGCTGGCATGGCAGGGGCCTGCTCTGCCTCCCTCCTCTGCGTGGCTGCAGGTCCTGCCTGAACAACCTGGTCTCCTTCCATGCCCAGGTGACTGCCTGGTGGGTGTGGGGCAGGCTGTGGATGGAGTCTGCCTGGACCTCAGCAAGGCCTTTGACACCGTCCCCCACAGCAAACTGCTGGCCAAGCTGTCAGCCCCTGGCTTGGGCAGCAGCACTCTGAGCTGGGTTAGGAAGTGGCTGGAGGCTGAGCCCAGGGAGTGGTGGTGAATGGTGCCACAGCCAGCTGGCAGCCAGGCACCAGTGGTGTGCCCCAGGGATCAGTGCTGGGCCCCAGCCTCTTTAACATCTTTATTGATGATCTGGAGGAGGGCATTGAGTCCATCAGCAGTAAATTTGCAGATGACACCAAGCTGGGGGCAGGAGTTGATCTGCTGGAGGGCAGAGAGGCTCTGCAGAGGGACCTTGACAGGCTGGACAGATGGGCAGAGGCCAAGGGCAGGAGATTGAACACATCCAAGTGCCAGGTGCTGCACATTGGCCACAGCAACCCCAGGCAGTGCTACAGGCTGGGGTCAGTGTGGCTGGAGAGCAGCCAGGCAGAGAGGGACCTGGGGGTGCTGGTTGATGGTAGGCTGAACATGAGCCTGCAGTGTGCCCAGGCAGCCAAGAGGGCCAGTGGCATCCTGGCCTGCATCAGGAGCAGTGTGGCCAGCAGGAGCAGGGAGGTCATTCTGCCCCTGTCCACTGCACTGGTTAGGCCACACCTTGAGTCCTGTGTCCAGTTCTGGGCCCCTCAGGCTGACTTGCTGGAAGGTGTCCAGAGAAGGGCAACGGAGTTGGTGAGGGGTTTGGAACACAGCCCTGTGAGGAGAGGCTGAGGGAGCTGGGGTTGCTTAGCCTGGAGAAGAGGAGACTCAGGGGTGACCTTTTTGCTCTCTACAACTCCCTGAAGGGAGGTTGTAGACAGGTGGGGGTTGGTCTCTTCTCCCAGGCAGCCAGCACCAGAACAAGAGGACACAGTCTCAGGCTGTACCAGGGGAGGTTTAGGCTGGATGTTAGGAAGAAGTTCTACACAGAGAGAGTGATTGCCCATTGGGATGGGCTGCCCAGGGAGGTGGTGGAGTCCCCATCCCTGGAGGTGTTCAGGAGGAGACTTGCTGGGGTGCTTGGTGCCATGGGTTAGTTGTTTGGGTGGGTTGGATTGGTTGATGGGTTGGATGTGATGATCTTGAAGGTCTCTTCCAACCTGGTCTATTCTATTGTATGGTATTGTTGCCAGTTCTGGAGCGATCCCATGGCCTTACAACACTCTGCAGTTGTCATTGGGCAGGATATAGACTGCTAGAAGGGCTCAGAGTGGAAAGGACCTCAGAGATCACCTGCTCCAACCTCCCCGCCGTGGGCAGGCACACCTCTCAACTAAACTCAGCTGCTCAGGGCCTCATCCAGCCTGGCCTTGAGACTCGAGGAGTTTTTAGCTCCCCAGTTCCAGAGAGACAGAGACCTGCTGGAGAGAGCCCAAGGCAGAGCCAGGAGGATGCTTAGGGGACCTGAGCATCTCCCCTGTGAAGAGAGACTGAGAGCCCTGGAGAAGACTTAGAGGGGATCTGATCAGTGTCTGAGGGGTGGGGGTCAAGTGGAGGGGGCCAAGCTCTTTTCAGTGGTGCACAGTAATAAGCCAAGAAACAACAGGTTCAAGCTTCAACAGAGAAGGTTTCAGCTCAATATGAGGAGAAACTTCTGTGCAGTAAGGGTGCCAGAGCCCTGGAGCAGGCTGCCCAGAGAGGTTGTGGAGCCTCCTGCTCTGGACACATTCAGACCCCACCTGGATGCCTTCCTGTGCAGGCTGCCCTGGGTGCTCCTGCTCTGGCAGGGGGGCAGGGCAGGATGATCTGTGGAGCTCCTCCCAACCTCTACTGTAGTGTGGTACTGTGGTACCTTTGCAGTGAAGATGAAGACAGTTGGGTTTCTAAAATGCTTTGCACAGAGAGGGGTGGGTGTGGGCTGATGGAGAAATGTAGTGCTGGGAAAAGGCACCAGAGGGGAGCAGGACAGCTCTACCCAAAAGGAGCTGCACAGCTGAGCCTGCTTTGCACCCTGGTGTGTGAGAGCATGAGAGGAGGGAGGAGATGAAGCTCAGGCACCAGCTCAGCAAACAGTGGGGTCAGCCCCAGCCTGCCCTGCCTGGGGAGATCACAGATTTCCCAGGGATTCATCTTCATGTCAACCCCCACTGCAGAGCAGGGTTTTTTTTCCCAGCTCATCACAGCCCAACAACTGCTGTCCCAAGCAGACCAGCAGGTCAGCTGGGGCAGCATCCTACCAGCAAGACCCACAGCTCCAACTGCTCTGAAGGAAGATGCAGCTTCCTCAAGAGCACATTTATCCTGCCTCGAGCTCCTGCTCAGCCTGAAGCCTGAGAGCTGATGGACTTCTTCGTGCCCATCTGAGCCAGCAGAGCTGCAGGTCCTGCTCTGAGCAAGACCCACAGCTCCAGCTGCTTTGAACCACAGAATCACAGCAACATTCAGGTTGGAAAAGACCCTCCAGATCACCAAGTCCAACCCAGACCCCTACTCTGCAAGGTTCACTCCTAAGTCATACCCCCAAGCACCACACCCAAACCACCTCTAAACACCTCCAGGGCTGGGGACTCCACCACCTCCCTGGGCAGCACTTTCCAATCCCTGACCACTCTTGCTGGGACTTTTTTCCCCTAATGTCCAGAAGGAAGCTGTAGCTTCCTCAAGAGCTCATTTGTCCTGCCTCTAGCTTGTAGTCAGCTTGAAGCCCTGAAGCCTGAGAGCTGATGAACTTTTTCATGCCCATCTGACCCAGCAGAGCTGCAGATCCTGCTCTGAGTCACCAGGGTGATGGATCATAGAATTGCCAGGGTTGGAAGGGACCTCAAGGATCATCTTCGTTTGAAACCTGCCCCTCTTGTAGGTGCTGGCTGCCCCTGGTCACAGCAATCATCTGCTCCAGCAGCAGTCCCCTTGGTCTTTAGTGCCCCCAGCGTGTCTGGCAGCCTGGCAGCAGCTCCCCTCGGTCTTTAGTGCCCCCAGCGTGTCTGGCAGCCTGGCAGCAGCTCCCCTCACGGCTGCTGATGGGGAGGCAGGCAGGGAGCCGATCACAGGAGGCTGCAGGGAAGAACAAGGCCAGGCAGGAGAGTCACACTTGCCTCCGCTGCTGTTACAGCCAAGAGGGAAGAGGAACATACCCTTTCCCCGCAGGCAGCTGGGGAAAAAGAAACCAGGGAGGGCTGCAAACCCATCCCAGGACAACATCTGCAGTGCCTTTGGCAGGCCAGGACATAAGCACGTGGAGACAAAGAACTTGTGTGGCAGCCTTGCACAGTTGTTCTGTGGTTTGCTTTCACATGAGAGGAGTTAAATGGAAGCTGACACAAGATCAGAGCTGACAGAATGCTGTTTGCAGAGGCAAATAACCTCCACAGAACATCTCACAGACGTCTCCCTGCTCACCCAGCCCCCAGCCCACACAGCCCTCTCCCTCCACCAGCAGAGCAGGACTGCCAGGGAGCAAGCTCTGTGCACCTGAGGCAGCTGGAGGACAGCAGAGCCTTCCTAGACAGCAAGAGCTCAGCTGGGGAAAGCTTTTCTTAGGCTAAAATTCTTCAAGTCCTTTATTTCTCTTAAAGAAAAAAACAAATCAGAGTTTTTATTCCTCTTCCTCTCAGCCTGACCTTAGCAGAGCAGGAGCTGATGAAGGAATATGGGAAGGATATGGACCTGGTGGAGAGGCTCCAGAGGAGGGCCAGAAAAATGATCAGGGGGCTGGGGCAGATCTGAGGGAGCTGGCGGGGTTCAGACTGGAGAAGAGAAGGCTCCAGGCAGACCTCACAGCTGCCTGCCAGGACCTGAAGGGGCTGCAGGAAGGCTGCAGAGGGACTGTTTGCAAAGGCCTGCAGGGACAGGAGCAGGGACAAGGGCTTCAAACTGGAGCAGAGCAGATTTAGAGTAGAGTAGAGTAGAGTAGAATAGAATAGAATAGAATAGAATAGAATAGAATAGAATAGAATAGAATAGAATTAACCAGGTTGGAAAAGACCTTTGAGATCATCAAGCCCAAGCTATCACCCAAGACCATCTGATCAACTAAACCATGGCACCAAGGGCCTCAGCCAGGCTCTTCCTAAGCACCTCCAGGGATGGGGACTCCACCACCTCCCTGGGCAGCACATCCCAAGGGCCAATCTCTCTTGATGGGAAGAATTTCTTCCTCACCTTCAGCCTAAAAATTTAGATTGGATGTTAGGAACAAGTTCTTTACTCTGAGGGTGGTGGAGCCCTGGAACAGTTGCCTAGGGAGGTGGTAGAGGCCCCATCCCTGGAAATATTCAAGGTGAGTCTCCTGGCTGTGAATCCAGGCAGAGCCCCAGCTGGTTATTGCCTCTGTCTTCATTGAATCATAAAATGGTCCAGGCCAGAAGGGAGCTCCAAACCTCATCCAGTCCTACCTCCCCGCAGCCAGCAGGGACATCCCCACCTGGATCAGGCTGCCCAGGGCCTCGCAGAGCCTCACCTGGGGCAGGACTGAACTGAGATGAGCTTCCTCCACCACTTCAGAGGCTCTGATCTTCCCACCTGTGTGACCAATGCTGCAGCCAACAAAGCGAGAGGCATGGCTGTGCAGCTGCTGAAGTTCTGCCCTGCCCTTCTTGTGCTGTCTTGGGTCACACTGGGTGTTTCTGGAGGTACCCAGATGTTATGTTCAGAGCTACTGCCCTTACTCTTTTTGTGGTTGTACTCCCAAATGTGGTTTAGGAGTTGGGTTTGTTTCTTTGGTTGGTTTGTTTCTTGTTTGTTTCCCCCACAAAGCTCCTGGTCCATGAATAGTTCTCTCCAAGGGACCCACAGAGAAAGATATCCTGGTTTCAGAGAGGCAGCTCAGGGGAATGGGGCAACAAGTTTCAGCTCCAGGACAGGAATTTGAGGTTTTAAAAGCTGGTTGAGTGCCTGAAGCAGGCCAGAGCAGCTGCTGAAGCCGTGGGAAGCAGGGCTGGGGGTCTGCCCGGGTTCACAGGCATGCCCAGCTCCTCCTGCTGCTCCCAGCGCTGCCAAGGATTAATCCTCTGTGGGCTGAGACTTGAAAAGGTTGTGTTTGACCTCCTCTGAACGAGACAGGCTCCTGATGGGCTGCAGCAGAAGCCAAATGAAGTTCAAAGGAACACAGGAATGTGGCTTCCTAGACCTGGGATTAAGCTGCATGCATTTATGAAGGGGTAGCCCACGCTGCTGGTTGATCACTGCCACGCTGCAAGCGGGGCTGAGCAGCACCTGCCTGTGGTCACTTCTCCTTCTGCAGCAGGGAGGCTCCAAGCAGCCCGTCAGGAAGCCCTGCAGAGCACAGCAAAGGGAGTGCAAGGTCCTGCAGCTGGGGCAGGGCAATCCCAAGCACAGATACAGCCTGGGCAGGGACTGGCTTGAGAGGAGCCCTGAAGAAAAGGCCTTGGGGGTGCTGGGGGAGAAGAAGCTCAACAGGAGCCAGCAGTGAGCACTTGCAGCCCAGAGAGCCAAGCAGAGCCTGGGCTGCAGCAGCAGAAGTGTGGGCAGCAGGGCCAGGGAGGGGATTCTGCCCCTCTGCTCCACTCTGCTCAGACCACAGCTGGAGCTCTGGGTCCAGTTCTGGAGCCTCTGTGCCAGGAAGGATCTGGAGGTGCTGGAAGGTGTCCAGAGCAGGGCCACGAGGAGGAGCAGAGGGCTGGAGCTGCTCTGCTCTGGAGACAGCCTGAGAGAGTTGGGGCTGTGCAGGCTGGAGAGGAGAAGGCTCCCAGGAGACCTCCTTGTGGCCTTCCAGGATCTGCAGGGGGCTACAGGAAAGCTGGGGAGGGACTTCTGAGGGTGTCAGGGAGTGATAGGACTGGGGGGGGTGGAGCAAAACTAGAAATGGGGAGACTGAGATTGAATATCAGGAGGAAGTTGTTGCCCATGAGGGTGGTGAGAGCCTGGCACAGGCTGCCCAGGGAGGTGGTGGCAGCCTCCTGCCTGGAGGTGTTTGCAGCCAGGCTGGAGGTGGCTGTGAGCAACCTGCTGTGGTGTGAGGTGTCCCTGCCCATGGCAGGGGGTTGGAGCTGGCTGAGCCTTGAGCTCCCTTCCAACCCTGATGATTCTATGACTGTATGATTCTTGCTGGCAAGGCAGGAAGTGTAGCTCAGCACTTGCCCACTCCAGTCAGGAGTGAAACAGCCATTTGTCCCCCTCCAGGGCTGAAGGAGCAGATGCTGCATGAGCTGTGCTAATGCATCCCCATGGATCTTTCCTGGGAGGCAGGAAAAGCAGCGAGGACCTTCCCAGCTGGGAGAGTGTCTGCCTGCGTGGCTGAGGCAGGGGGGGTCTGCTGGCTGCTGATGCTGCTCTGAGGGAGAATGTAAAGCAATCCCCTTTGGGTGTAAAAAGGAGCATAATGATGAGTTCTAAATCACCCCATGGGGCAGATATCTGCCATAACAGGTAGTTTTGTACACTCATTTCTCTCTTTTCAACTCCTTCACTCTGGCAGATAGCAGCTCTGGCTCCTGCTGGCTTTGCTGACCTTGGCTGCATTGCTTTATTGTGGCTGAGTATTAACAAACAGCTCTCTCTGCTTGTCTCTTGTCAGAGAATCACACAACAGAACCATTCAGGTTGGGAAAGAGCCTCAGGATCTCCAAGTCCAACCCAGAACCCTGCTGTACAAGGCTCACCCCTAAACCATAGCCCCAAGCACCTTCAAACACAGCCAGGCTTGGGGACTCCCTGGGCAGCACTTTCCAATCCCTGACCACTCCTGCCATGAAAAAATGCTTCCTAATGTCCAGTCTAAAGCTACCCAGGGGCATCTTGAGGCCATTCCTTTTGTTCTGTCACTAACTACCTGTGAGAAGAGACCAGCAGCAGCCTCTCCACAACCTCCTTTCAGGCAGCTGTAGACAGCCAGGAGGTCTGCCCTCAGCCTCCTCTGTTTCACACTAACCATCCCCAGCTCCTTCAGTCTCTCTCCATCAGATTCCTTCTCCAGGCCCTTCCCAGCTTCCTTGCCCTGCTCTGCCCTGGCTCCAGCACCTCCACATCTCTCTTGGACTCAGGTGCCCAAAGCTGGACACAGCCCTCGAGCTGTGGCCTGCCCAGAGCTGAGTGCCAGGGGACAATCCCCTGCCTGCTGCTGCTGGGCACAGCATTGCTGATCCCAGCCAGGAGGCCTTTGGCTTGCTTGGCCACTTGGGCACACTGCTGGCTCCTGTTCAGCTGCTTGTCCATTGGAACCAAATGCAACCTTTCTCCAGGGTTTTGTTGAGGTACTAAATCTCTGTTGATGTTTCCAGTCAGTCAGTTCCACACAGCACAAGAAAGGAGATGGTTCTCTGTTGCAAACTCTTGACAAAAGAGCAACCCTGCTGGCTTTGTACCTGCAAGCAGCTCCTTAAAGCTCCCTTGAGGGCTTCCAGAGTGGCAATATGTTCTGCACACAGGAGGGAGGGGAGCCAGCAGGGAGGGGGAAGCTGTTGCTAGCCCCCTGGTTTTGTCCAGGTGCTGTTTATAGACTGTAAATATTGCATATTTTGTACATATTCAGGGCATTTCTCACTTTGGATGCTAGTGGTGCTTGTAAATGCAGCCCCAGCTGCTTTCTCACTCAGCTGCTCTGCCAATTTTATGTTGGGGGGGGTGGGGTGGGTTGTTTCAACCCACCACAGTATGCCAGAAGCACTGGGAGGGCAGGGAGGTGGGGCTGGCAGGGTCAGGCAAGGGGAGCTGTGCTGGCACTTAGAATCATAGAATCATAGAATCAGTAAGGTTGGAAGAGACCTCAAAGTCCAACCTGTCACCCAGCACCTCCTGACAACTAAACCATGGCTCCAAGTGCCACATCCAATCCCCTCTTGAACACCTCCAGAGATGGGGACTCCACCACCTCCCTGGGCAGCACATCCCAAGGGCCAATCTCTCTTGCTGGGAAGAACTTCCTCACCTCCAGCCTGAACCTCCCCTGGCACAGCTTGAGACTGTGTCCTCTTGTTCTGGTGCTGGCTGCCTGGGAGAGGAGACCAATGCCCAGCTGGCTCCAACCTCCCTTCAGGGAGTTGTAGACAGCAATGAGGTCTCCCCTGAGCCTCCTCTTCTGCAGGCTAAGCAACCCCAGGCTAAGCTCCCTCAGCCTCTCCTCCCAGGGCTGTGCTCCAGACCCCTCCCCAGCTTTCTTGCCCTTCTCTGGACACCTTCAAGTCTCTCAATGTCCTTCTTAAACTGAGGAGCCCAGAACTGGACACAGGACTCAAGGTGTGGCCTAACCAGTAATGAGCACAGGGCACGATGACCTCCCTGCTCCTGCTGGCCACACTGTTCCTGATGCAGGCCAGGATGCCATTGGCCTTCTTGGCCACCTGGGCACACTGCTGGCTCATGTTCAGCCTACTGTGATCAGGTTCAGCCTTCTATGCCCAGGTGACTGCCTGGTGCATGTGGGGCAGGCTGTGGGTGTGGTCTACCTGGACTTCAGCAAGGCCTTTGACACTGTCCCCTACAGCAAACTGCTGGCCAAGCTGTCAGCCCCTGGCTTGGGCAGCAGCACTCTGAGCTGGGTTAGGAACTGGCTGGAGGCTGAGCCCAGAGAGTGGTGGTGAATGGTGCCACAGCCAGCTGGCAGCCAGGCACCAGTGGTGTGCCCCAGGGATCAGTGCTGGGCCCCAGCCTCTTCAATGTCTTCACTGATGATCTGGATGAGGGCATTGAGACAGTCATCAGCACATTTGCAGATGACAGCAAGCTGGGAGCAGATGTTGGTCAGTTAGAGGACAGAAGGGCTCTGCAGAGGGACCTCAACTGACTGTACAGATGGGCAGAGGCCAACAGGATGGCATTCAACAAGTCCAAGTGCCAGGGGCTGCACTTTGGCCACAGCAACCCCAGGCAGAGCTACAGGCTGGGGTCAGAGTGGCTGAGAGCTGCCAAACAGAGAGGGACCTGGGGGTGCTGATTGACAGCTGCCTGAACATGCAGCTCCTCAGCACAAAACCTGGGGCTCAGTTTTCCTTCTGGGCCCGGGCACGTGATGGATGTGGCTGTCAGAGCCGTGGGGAGCAGCCGCGGAAGGCAGCCCCCGGCCCGGCGGGCAGTGGCTGGGAGCTGCCTGCCAGCTCCCTTCTCTCCCAGGCGCTCGGCTGCCTGCCAGTGGAATTTGTAGTTTGGGATTTCGTGCCCCTGCCCCTGTGACAAACGGGAGCAGCACTGCCATTCCCACTGGGAGAAAGCTTCAGTGCCATCGTTCCTCCTCCCTCACCTCTTCCTGAAGCGGGGAGCATGGGAAATGGGCCCTGTGCCCCTGGCACCTGGGGCTGGCCCCTCTGCCCCGGCTCACCGCTGGCAGCGAGGACGCTGTGCCCCTCATTAGCTTTCACAGCACTCCGAGCTTTAATGAATACCAGTTGGTTGCTTGCTGGCCCTCATCCCCTCCCTGCCATTTGGGTTCACACTTCATTAGTGAGAAGTGCTTTTTCCTTGGGGGATCATACTTCTTCCTCCTTTCAGCCCAGCTCTCAACTCATTTCCAGTCTGCATCTTGCCTGGCCCTGGGAAAAAAACCAAGAGGTTCACAGAGTCACAGAATGCTCGGAGCTGGGAGGGACCTCAAAAGCTCATCCAACCCCACCCCCATGCCAGAGCAGGAGCACATAGAGCAGGTCACACAGCAACACATCCAGGTGGGGTTGGAATATCTCCAGAGAGGGAGACTCCACAGCCCCCCTGGGCAGCCTGCTCCAGGCCTCTGTCACCCTCACAGGGAAATAATTCTTCCTCCTTCTGTCCTGGATCGGTGGCCATGGCAGGAAATCAGTATTGGGGATGAGATGCCCTCAGGTTTGGTGACTAATGGATGCAGCTTTAGAAGTGAAAGGAGTCCTGGCCTTGCAGAGGAAAATGGCACCTGCCAGGGCAGCACCTCTCAAGCGGCTGGAGATCGGCGCTGCGCTCCGAGTCCTCTCTCCTACCAGGGAGCGCAGCAGCAGCAGCCAGTCCCTGAGCCTGCCGGAGGCAGAGCCAATCGCCAGATGAATTCCCCGTTCCCTTTGGATACCCTTGTCAGCAGTGAAGTCCATTAAACACCCTGTAAGCAGAAGGCCTCGTGCTACCCAGGAAAATACATTCATGTGGGGAAGTGCTTCGTGCCAGCAGGCTTCCGGCGTCTGCAGTTCCCGCTGGCTGGAGGCGGGTCACAGCCGCCGGCAGATCGCTTGAGCCCCACGGAGGAGCTTGCTCTCATAACCAAACAGCATTTTCAGGTAACTGAAGTCAGGAGGACCTCACCATCCTCTCTGAAACCCGGAGGATGCTGGCAGCAGAGGCGATGCTGGAGCAGCCGCAGAGCGCCTCGTACAACCCAGCACTCCCCGCTCCAAACTCCCGTGCAGGCCAGGGCTCCCCAGAGCTAACCTGCTGCTGCCCTGAGGTGCCCAGACACGTGCTGGCACCTGTTGGTGTGAGGTGTCCTCCAACAGCACTGCGGCTCCAGAGGGAGCAGCCCGGCGCTGGCAGTGCCTGGGCAGCGGGGCATGCACGGTGGCTCTGGGAGCTCTCTTCCGTCGAGCTCGCAGTATCACAGGCTCACAGTATCGCCAAGGTTGGAAGAGACCTCAAAGATCATCGAGTCCAACCTGGCACCACAGACTAGATCATGGCACCAAGTGCCACATCCAATCCGCTCTTGAACACCTCCAGGGATGGGGACTCCACCACCTCCTGGGCAGCAAATCCCAATGGCCAATGACTCTCTCGGTGAAGAACTTTCTCTCACCTCCAGCCTAAACTTCCCTGGTGCAGCTTGAGACGTGTCATCTTGTTCTGCTGCTGGTTGCTAGAGAGAAGAGGCCAACCCCACCTGGCTACAACCCCTTCAGGGAGTTGGAGAGAGCAATGAGGTCTCCCTGAGCCTCCTCTTCTCCCAGGAAGCAACCCCAGCTCCCTCAGCCTCTCCTCACAGGGGTGTGCTCAAGGCCTCTCCCCAGCTTGTTGCCCTTCTCTGGACACCTTCAAGTCTCTTCAATGTCCTTCCTAAACTGAGGGGCCCAGAAGTGGACACAGGACTCAAGGTGTGGCCTAACCAAAGCAGAGTCCAGGGGCACAATGACCTCCCTGCTCCTGCTGGCCACACTGTTCCTGATGCAGGCCAGGATGCTCCAAACACCGAAATGCAAAGCTCCTCCAAAAGGCAATGAGCTGTGGCAGAGCTCTGGAGCACAGCAAGGGCCTGGGTGGGACTTCAAGGGGGAGTGCATGCAGATGCCCATGGACAAGCCTGAGGAGAGGGCTCAGAGCTGCTTCCTCAGGCTGTGCTCCTTAATGTGACTCAGCTCCCGGTGGCTGTGGGACCCACACCTGGCAGTGGTTTTTTGCTGGCTCCTGAGACTGGAATGGGCTGCTCAGGGAGGTGGAGGGGTCGATGTCCCCAGAGGTGTTGAAGAAGAGACTGAATGAGGCACTCAGTGCCGTGGTCTGGTTGATTAGATAGGGTTGGTGATAGGTTGGCCTTGATGATCTTGGAGGTCCCTTCCAGCCTGGCTGATTCTGTGATTTGGTGAGAAAGAATCTGAATCTCCAGAGAGGACTTGGGAGATGAGTTTGCCATGGACACAAGTGCCACCTTGGGTCAGACCCACGCTGGCATTTGGACTTCCCCACTAAGACATTTAACCCACTGAGATACCAGCCTGGCCCCACCTCCCATTGAGCCTTTATGGTGCTCTGGTGGCTTCCCAAGCTTGCCTGGGGCAGGCCTGGGGCAGGCCTGGGGCAGTGGGGATTTGGGGTGTCATGGGACAGTGTTGCCTGAGGACTTCTGCCACAACCAGGGTGGACACAGCCGTGGTGTTGCTCACAGCTTATGGGGAATAAGTGGTTCTGCAAGACCATGGCAAGCAACGGGGAGATACCAAGGACAGCCCAAGGTGTGCTCCCAGCAAACACCACTTCCCTGCTGGCTGGCAGCAAAGCAGGGGTGATACCAATGGGATCCTGGGCTGCATTCAGAGCAGTGTGGCCAGCAGAGCCAGGGAGGTTCTCCTCTACTCAGCCCTGGGGAGACCTCCCCTGGAATATTGCATCCAGCTCTGGGCTCCCCAGTTCAGGAGGGACAGGGATCCGCTGGAGAGAGTCCAAGGGAGGGCTGCAAGGATTCTGAAGGGACTGCAGCACTGCCTGGAGTGGAGAGGCTGAGAGCCCTGGGGCTGTTCAGTCTGGAGAGGAGAAGGCTGAGATGGGATTTAATCAATGTCTATCAATGTCTGCGGGCTGGGGGTCAGGAGGGAGGGGACAGGCTCTGCTCAGCTGCACCCTGGGGTAGGACAAGGGGCAATGGATATAAACTGCAGCACAGGAGGTTCAACCTCACCATGAGGAGGAACTTCTTCCCTGTGAGGGTCCCAGAGCCCTGGAACAGACTGCCCAGAGAGGCTGTGGAGCCTCCTTCTCTGAAGACCCATCTGGATGTGTTCCTGTGTGACCTGTGCTGGATTCTCTGCTCCTGTTCTGGCAGGAGGTTGGACTCGATGATCTCCAGAGGCACCTTCCAACCCCTAGCATCCTGTGAGCCTGTGAAAGGAGGGTCCTGCCTAGCTACACTCTGCCCCCAGCAGGCAGCTGGGCCTGTGGCACAACTGGGCACACAGGCAGCTTTCAGCCTACACGAGGGCAGGACAAGGCAGTGGCAACCCTAAAGGACACGGAGCGAACCCTTCCTGTGCCTCTCAGCTCTGGATCTTGTGGGAATATCAGCAGAGAGAGAAGCAATGCAGCTGACAGCTCCCCCAGACAGAGCCAAGAAATAAATTGCCAAGCACAAGGTGTGTTTCCATGGCTTCATCCCCGTCTGCAGAGCAGACAAGACAAACATGGCCTGTTTTCCACAGGTGCTGGGCACCCATGAATGCCCCCAGGTTCAGCAGGTGCTGTGGATGCTGGCTGCCTCCAGGCAACAGGCAGCAGCTCATCATTCTGACTGACTCAGAAGAATAGTGAGGAGGTGATTGGGAGCAGTCAGCATGGCTTTGCCAAGGGCAAATCCTGCCTGACAAACCTGGTGGCCTCCTCTGAACAGGTCACAACATCAATAGCTGAGGGGCCAGCAGCTGATGTCGTTTGCCTGGCCCTGAGCAAAGCCTTCGGCACTGTCCTGCCCCACATCCTGGTCTCCAGGCTGGTGACACATGGGTGTGATGGGTGACCACTAGATGGATACAGAACTGGCTGGATGGCTGCACCCAGAGAGTGGCTGTCCATGGGTCCATGTCCCAGTGGAGGCCAGGGACAAGCAGAGTCCCTCAGGGATCAGTCCTGGACCAGGCTTGTTCAACATCTCTGTGGGGCATGGGCAGTGGCAGTGAGTGCAGCCTCAGCAAGGTGCTGCTGACACCAAGCTGTGTGGTGCAGCAGACAGCTGGAGGGAAGGATCCATCCAGAGGGACCTGGACAGGCTGGAGAGGTGGGCACAAGCCAACCTCAGGAGCTTGAGCAAGACCAAGGGCAGGGTCCTGCAGCTGGGTGGAGGCAACCCCAGGCACAAATGCAGGGCTGGGCAGGGACTGGCTGGAGAGCAGCCCTGAGGAGAGAGACTTGGGGGTGCTGGGGGAGGAGAAGCTCCCCAGGAGCTCTCAGGGTGCACTTGCAGCCCGGAAAGCCAATCAGATCCTGGGCTGCAGCAGGAGAAGTGTGGCCAGCAGGGCAAGGGAGGGGATTCTCCCCCTCTGCTCAGCCCTGCTGAGACCCCACCTGCAGTACTGCCTCCAGTTCTGGAGCCCCTATTCCAAGAGGGATCTGGAGGGGCTGGAAGGTGTCCAGAGCAGGGCCAGGAGGAGGAGCAGAGGGCTGGAGCACCTCTGCTGTGAGGACAGACTGAAGGAGTTGGGGCTGTTCAGTCTGGAGAAGAGAAGGCTCCCAGGTGACCTCATTGTGGCCTTCCAGGATCTGAAGGGGGCTACAGGAAGGCTGGAGAGGGACTGCTCAGGCTATCAGGTAGTGATAGGACTAGGGGGAAGGGAATGAAGCTGGAGGTGGGGAGATTGAGGCTGGAGGTGAGGAGGAAGTTCTTCCCCATGAGAGTGGTGAAGCCCTGGAATGGGTTGTGCAGGGAGGTGGTTGAGGCCCTGTCCCTGGAGGTGTTTAAGCCCAGGCTGGATGAGGCTGTGGGCAGCCTGCTCTAGTGTGGGGTGTCCCTGCCCATGGCAGGGGAGTTGGAACTGGATGATCCTTGTGGTCCCTTCCAACCCTGACTGATACTATGATTCCTTCTCCTTCTACCTGCAGCATCTGCAAATTTGTTAATTAAAACTCTGCCTTGTGCTCTTGCTGAGGCCTGGAAATTCATAGTCCTTAATGAAGTTGAAGGCTCTGTGGCTCGGATCCTTGTGTCCTTCAGGTGTGTGCTGCGATCAGAAACCTGGAGCACACCGAACCCTGCTGCCTTGAGGGGAGAACAACCCCTCCAGGCTTGGAGCTCCCTTTGCGAGGCTTGGGAGCCTGGTGTAAGCTCAGTGCTGCTGCAGCAGCTCCCCTTTGGTGTCTGGGTCCCTGGGGGTTGTGTGGGGGTGCTGAGTGAGCCCTACCCCACTGCTGCTGCTAAAGCACAGCCCTGTGGGTGAGTGGGGAGAAGGCAAAGGAAAGGAGAGGAGATTGCAGTGCAGGCACCTGGATGAGCATTTCCTATCCATATCCATCTCTCTCTTTTTCTCTCTCTTTCTTGTCCTTTCCACACACACATGCAGGCACTCAACAGCTCTTTCGTTGTTGCTTGGCTCCTTCCTCTCTGCCTTTGCTTGTCAACAGCTCCCAGGCAGAGGACTCCCTCTGACTTCTTTACCCCAGCACTGAATAGCATATAACAGCATGGCATAGCATAGCATAGCATAGAATTAACCAGGTTGGAAAAGACCTTTGAGATCATCCAGTCCAACCTATCACCCAGCACCATCTGATCAACTAAACCATGGCACCAAGGCTCTTCCTAAACACCTCCAGGGATGTCAATGCAACCACCTCCCTGGGCAGCACATCCCAAGGGCCAATCTCTCTTGATGGGAAGAACTTTCTCCTCACTCCAGCCGAACCTCCCTGGCACAGCTTGAGACTGTGTCCTCTTGTTTCTGGTGCTGGGGCCTGGGAGAAGAGACCAACCCACCTGGCTACAACCTCCCTCAGGGAGTTGGAGAGAGCAAGAAGGTCTCCCTGAGTCTCCTCTTCTGCAGGCTAAGCAACCCCAGCTCCTCAGCCTCTCTCACAGGGCTGTGCTCCAGACCCCTCCCCAGCTTTCTTGCCCTTCTCTGGACACCTTCCAGCAGCCTCAACAGCTTCCTGACCTGAGGAGCCCAGAACTGGACACAGGACTCAAGGTGTGGCCTAACCAGTGCTGAGCACAGGGCAGAATGACCTCCCTGCTCCTGTGGCCACACTCTTCCTGATGCAGGCCAGGATGCCATTGGCCTCTTGCTGCCTGGGCACACTGCAGGCTCATGTTCAGCCTACTATCAGCCAGTACCCCCAGGTCCCTCTCTGCCTGGCTGCTCTCAGCCACTCTGCCCCCAGCCTGTAGCACTGCCTGGGGTTGCTGTGGCCAATGTGCAGCACCTGGCACTTGGATGTGTTCAATCTCCTGCCCTTGGCCTCTGCCCATCTGTCCAGCCTGGCAAGGTCCTCTGCAGAGCTCTCCTAACCTCTAACAGATCAACTCCTGCCTCCAGCTTGGTGTCATCTGCAAATTTACTCATGCTGGACTCCATCCCCTCCTCCAGATCATCAATAAAGCTATTGAACAGGCTGGGGCCCCGCACTGATCCCTGGGGCACACCACTGGTGCCTGGCCTCCAGCTGGCTGTGGCACCATTCACCACCACTCTCTGGGCTCAGCCTCCAGCCAGTTCCTAACCCAGCTCAGAGTGCTGCTGCCCAAGCCAGGGGCTGACAGCTTCTCTAGTAACCTCTGTGTATCCATGGCCTGGCACGCTTCTGCCCCAGCTGTGTGTGGTCCCTGTGGGATGTGGCCCTTCCAGCCTCCTGCCTTTGCTCCAGAGCAGCTGCTGAGCAAAGAGCTCCACAGCATGCACTGGGTGCATCTCAGCTCCTCTCCTACTGTCATAGGAGGACTTCTGATTTGCAGGATGCGTGCCTGCAGGCTGTGCAAGTAAGACACATGGCCAGGTGAGAGAGCCTTCTGTTTACTGCATTTCCTGCAACTTCATCTGAAATCCAGCAGAAGAAACCCCCCAAAACCACCTCAAAAGCAAGTGCCTCCTTGGTGTTTCTCCTCCAGACACAGCGTTGCTACAGCAAGTTTTCCCTCTTGCTTTGTGCTGCCTTCTTATCCCGCTTGTGGGAGTTTTAGGCTGTGCCTAGAAACCTTCCCCCAGGTCTTGAACAGAAAGTGGTAGAATGTCAATAAATTACTGTTGGGTATGAAAAGGGAAATGATGGTAAGGTCTGGATCATCCCCTGGGACAGATAACAGACACAAAAGGGAGGCCTGCACACTGACTTGCTCTCGTTTGGCTTCCTCGCTCTGGCAGGTACTAACTTCTGGCTTCTGCTGGCTTTGCTGACCTTGAATGGGTTCCTCTTGTGGTTAAGTAACAACCAGCAACTCTCTGCTGTGTCTCTGGTCCATGCACAGGAGGGTAGGTTAGGGAGCAGAATAAAATACAGAGTTAACCAGCTTGGAAGAGACCTTTGAGATCATCCAGTCCAACCTCTCACCCAGCACCATCTGATCAGCTAAACCATGGCGCAAGGGCCTCAGCCAGGCTCTTCCTAAAACCTCCAGGATGGGGACTCCACCACCTCCTGGGCAGCACATCCCAAGGGCCAATCTCTCTTGCTGGGAAGAACTTTCTCCTACCCTCCAGCTAAACCTCCCTGGCACAGCTTGAGACTGTGTCCTTTGTTCTGGGGCTGCCTGCCTGGGAGAAGAGACCAACCCCCACCTGGCTACAACCTCCCTTCAGGGAGTTGCAGGCAGCAATGAGGTCTCCCCTGAGCCTTCTCTTCTGCAGGCTAAGCAACCCCAGCTCCCTCAACCTCTCCTCCCAGGGCTGTGCTCCACACCCCTCCCCAGCTTTGTTGCCCTTCTCTGGACATGTCTGAGCAATTCAGATCTTTCCTGAAGTGCGGGGCCAGGGAGGGGGAAGCTATTTGTAGCCCCTGGTTTGAGGGGAGGGTCCTGGTGTTGGTTATAAATTGTGAGTACATGTAGGTGTCTGGTTTGTACGTATTCCTTGTGCTCTGGGCTGTAGCTGTGCTGGTAAATAGAGCTTCATTTGCTTTGTAACTGAGCTGGCCTGGCAGTTTTATGTTGGGGGAGGGTGATTTCAACACCCCCCACCCCCACCCCCCCACCCCCCCCGCGCTGTGCTGCTCCCTGCCCTTCCTTGCACAGGGGCACGGCGGGAGGGAGGGAGCTGCTGCCGCTCTGCATTAGCATCTAAGCTGCTTTGGCCTGGGTAACATCTGCAGCGTGGAGGGGGAAGTGACACCAAGCTGCAGCGTGCAGAGGGGGGAAAACTGACTTTTCCCACAACCCTTGTGGCCTTCTTCACTGCCTGGGAAACAGCAGAGAGCAGGAAAGGCGTCTGCAGAGTCAGGGCCTGAAGCACACGAGTGTTGGATGGCTCCCATTCACAGGGGATGTGGCAGCTGCCAGGAGCTTCCCAGGACCAAGTCCATAGGTCACCCTGAGCCACACGGACTCCTGCATTGCAGCCTGATGTGCACACTCACACCCTTCCCCCAGCCCCTCTGCCAGCCCTTGCCCACGCTCACCTGGAGAGCATTGCTCAGGCCACCGACATTTCCATCAGGGGGAGCAAGGGCAAAAGTGGGACTGAAGCTACACAGCCCTGTCAGTTGAGGCTGTTGATGACAACTGCCTAGATTTGAGCAAGTCCAGCAGATGGAGAGAGGGGATTCTGCCCTCTGCTCTGCTCTGCTCTGTGAGACCTCACCTGCAGGGCTGTGTCCAGCTCTGGAGCCCTCAGCACAGCAAGGACATGGACCTGATGGAGAGGGTCCAGAGGAGGCCACCAAGATGATCAGGGGGCTCTGCAGCTCACAGCCAGCAGCTGTCCCAGAAGCTTGTGAAAGATTAAGGAGCAGAACATTGTGGTTGTCCCTTCTCTTTCCTTCCCTTCCCAAACCTTCCCTTCCCAAACCTTCCTTTCCCAAACCTTCCCTTCCCAAACCTTCCCAAACCTTCCCCTCCTCTCCCCTCCCCTCTAAAATGACTGCAAATGAGCAGCATTGTATCCCTTGAGTCAGGGATACAACTGGGATTGCACAGCCAAGTCCTGAGCTGGCAGGAGCAGGAACTGAAGTCAGCAGCTGATCAAATCATCAGAGGAGTGCAGGCAAGCTCGGAGCCACGCAGCAGATGGTGAGCTCGCAGAGACAGTGAGCACTGCTCCTCTTCACTCCAGTCACACTTGTCACTTCCCACACACTCTTTCTTTCTCTTCACCTTCCTTCACATCTCTGCCTTTTCCCCTGGGAAATTACTTGGAGAAGCAAAGGTACCTTTGGTGAGCCTGATGCAGGGAAGGTCGCCTGCTGAGGGTGAACCCAGCTGAGGAAATACTGAGAGCTTGCCAAGTAAGAGTAGCTGCATTCACTCCTGCTATTGCATACAGCAGGGCTGCTGGAGTAGGTGAGCAGAGGGTCAGAGCTGCCTGGAGAAGCAGAAGTCAAGGGGAACCCTCTGTCTCCTTTTCTTGAGAGGTTTGAGCACCACTGGCTGATCTTCAAGCAGCTTTTCATAAACACCCCCAGACCTTTCTCTGCTGGGCAGTTTCCAGCCACTCTGCCCCAAGGCTGCAGCCTACATGGGACTGTTGAGATCCAAGTGCAGGACCCAGCACTTGGCCATGTTGAATCTCATGGAATTGGTCTCAAGCCATGGATCCAGCCTGGCCAGGTCCCTCTGTAGATCAGGGAGGGAGTAAGAAGGTAGCAGCAGGCATGGTTGAGTGCTGCTGCTCCTGATCAGTTCTGGGGCTGTGGCAAGGTCCTTCTCTAGCCATCAGCTATAAGCAACTGCTGGAGCCATTGGCCAGCCCAGGCTGCCTGCCTCCTGAGGAGGGCACAGGGCATTGCCTCTGCTGCCAGAGGGCAGCCAGCTCTTTCCAGCAGTGTGCACACTGCATGTGGGGTCAGAGCTCAGCCAGGCTCTGGCCACCTGCAGGGGCAGGTACCAAGAGAAGAGGGGAGAAAGGAAGGTCCTCAGGCTGACAGGCCTGGCTGGCATCAGGAGGGTAACCCTGTCATCTTCCTGGGCACTGTTGCTCCTGGGCAGCCTGTTCCAGTGTTCTGTCACTCTCACAGGGAAAAAAAATTTCCTCCTGTTTCCATGGCACTTCCTCTGCCTCAGCTTCCACCACTGCCCCTTGTGCTGGCATTGGGCATCCCCCAGCACAGCCTGGCTCCAGCCTCTGGGCACTCACCCTGCACCAATGAGGTCACTCTCAGGCTCCTCTTCTGCAAGCTCCAGAGCCCTCAGCTCCCTCAGGCTCTCCTCCTAAGGAAGATCTTCCACTTCCCTAACCATTTTTGTGGCTCTGTGCTGGACTCTCTCAAGCAGTTCCCTGAGGTCCTTCCTGAACTGAGGGGCCCAGAACTGGGCACAATACTCCAGATGCAGCCTCAGCAGGGCTTTGGCCTTCTGTTCCAAAGGGGTTCATTAAGACATGTGTCCTTCCTGGGCTATTTCTTTGCTGTAGCAGGGCTGGAAGCACAGCTTTGTTTTTATCTGTGCCAGCATAGTTGTATGTCCCAAGCTGCCACTGGCAGCCTGGAAGCAGCTTCTGAGAGCAGCTAATATATCTTCATCCTGATGCAAAGTTCCTCCTGGAAGGGCAGCCCCTGTGTTTTAATCAATATGATAAGCAGCAGCTTCAATTGCTTCCCTGGCTGCTGCCTGTTCTGCTGTTATTCACAAATCCCAGAGTAATCTCTAACCCTGAGGATCATGACTGTGTTTACAGATTGAAGTGCTGGAGCGTGTCCAGAGAAAGGCAATGAAGCTGGGGGTCTGGAGAACAGGGCTGGTGGGGAGCAGCTGAGGGAGCTGGGGGTCTTTAGCCTGGAGAAAAGGAGGCTGAGGGGAGACCTCATTGCTCTTTGCAGCTCCCTGAAAGGAGGCTGAAGCCAGGTGGGGGTTGGGGCCCTTCACCCAAGGAACAAGTGACAGAACAAGAGGAGATGATCTGAAATTGTGCTAGGGGAGGTTTAGGTTGCATAGGAGAGAAATTTCTTCACTGAAAGAGTACTCAGAAATTGAAACAGTCTGATGAAGAGGCCACTGATTTATGAATATGAAAGATGAATTATATAAACATTCATTTTATTATTAGAATTATCAACGACCAACGAATCACTGTTGTATGTACAGATTCTAGTGCACGATTGTGAAATACATCCCATAAGTGGTTTGGAATTCACAATCTGGACCCCATTAGAGTATTTACAGAAGCAATTGCTCTTCGTGGAACAGAGGGTGCAGTTCCGCCGCTTGGCCACCAGGCGGCGACTCGACGGGACGTTGGCGGCTGCATAACTCTACAGAGAGTATGACACTGCGTCGGAGGCTGGGACTGGAAATGCTAGGCGGCCAGGCGCGGGGGCTCGAGCTGGGTGTTAGCAAGTGGAAAGCAGGTGGAAGGTGCACCGTGTCCTTTGCTTGCAGCGAGGTTACTGTGGCCAGTTCTGGGCTCCTCGGTTTAGGAAAGATGTGGAGCTGCTGGAAGGTGTCCAGAGAAGGGCAAGAAAGCTGGGGAGGGGTCTGGAGCACAGCCCTGGGAGGAGAGGCTGAGGTGGGGGTTGGTCTCTTCTCCCAGGCAGCCAGCCCCAGAACAAGAGGACACAGTCTCAAGCTGTGCCAGGGGAGGTTCAGACTGGATGTTAAGAAGAAATTCTTCCCAGCAAGAGAGATTGGCCCTTAGGATGTGCTGCCCAGGGAGGTGGTGGAGTCCCCATCCCTGGAGGTGTTTAGGAAGAGCCTGGCTGAGGCCCTTGGTGCCATGGTTTAGTTGATAGATGGTGCTGGGTGATAGGTTGGACTCAATCTCAAAGATCTTTTCTAACCTGGTTAATCCTCTCCTATCCTACCCTATCCTTCATTACATCTGCAAGTCAATTAATTGTCAATGAAGCAACATACAATATAATACACCAGGTTGGAAGAGACCTCCAAGATCATCGTGTCCAACCCATCAACCAATCCAACCCACCCAAACAACTAACCCATGGCACCAAGCACCCCAGCAAGTCTCCTCCTGAACACCTCCAATGAAGGTGACTCCACCACCTCCCTGGGCAGCCCATTCCAATGGGCAATCACTCTCTCTGTGTAGAACTTCTTCCTCACCTCCAGCCTAAACCTCCCCTGGTGCAGCCTGAGACTGTGTCCTCTTGTTCTGGTGCTGGCTGCCTGGGAGAAGAGATGATGGACTCGATGCCCTCTTTCAGATCATCAATAAAGAGCATGGGGCCCAGCACTGATCCTTGGGGCACACCACTAGTGCCTGGCCGCCAGCTGGCTGTGGCACCATTCACCACCACTCTCTGGGCTCGGCCCTCCAGCCAGTTCCTAACCCAACGCAGTGTGCTCCCGTCGAAGCCGTGGGCTATCCTATCCTATCCTATCCTATCCTATCCTATCCTATCCTATCCTATCCTAGGCTGCGGCAGAGCGGCTGGCAGGCAACCTTGTCCCTCCCGCAGCAGCGGAGAGGGGACGGAGCGTAGGCTAGCCAGTAAGCAGGCTCCCATAGCGGGACTCAGGCGGCTCCCTCGGGACGGCAGGGAGTGGTCCTGCGGGGTCGGCCCGGCAGGGCCGGTAAGGCTGGTCCCGGGAGGCTTCACTGCCGGTGTGGACAGCCCCGGGGAAGAGGCGCGGTTGTGCAGTGGCGGCTTGCCCTTTGCTTGGCTCGAAGGAGCGGGCAGGACCCTCTCGGGGCGGTCCTGGCTTTGGAGCACAGGCACGGACGGTGCTCTGGGTTTCCCTGGGGCATGGAGCGTTGGCAGTGGCGGCTCCTGGTCGGTCCCGCAGGCGTGCGGCTAGGCGCTGCTCCTGCTTCATGCGAGCCCCGGCGCACGGCTGTGGCTCATCAGCCTGCTGCTCAAGGCTGATGGGATTAAAAGCACCCAGAATTGTCGGGGGGGGGGGGGGGAAGAAGAAGGGAGGGGAACCAGACAGTTGCCCTTCTCTATCTGCATACACAGCGACACAGCAGCTGCAAAGGACCTTTATCTTAAATTTAAGGTAAATCAGTGGGAGGCTGTCTGAGGCTGACAAGACACTGAACACAGCCTCAACTCTTGAACATTCAGGCCAGAGCTCAGGCTTAATAGACTACTAAATACTAACTTCTCCACCCAGAGACATGAAGAACCTAATTTAAATGAACATAGGATGTATGTAGTGGGGGGGCTGCACGGGAAGGGGGACGTGTAGCAGGCATTTGGGGAAAGACTAAGTCCTGAGGCAGTGGGGAAAGGGAGAGGGACATTTCCATCTGGGAATTTAGACTAAAAGGGGAGCTGTGTCCCCCAGCAGCTTGAGAGACCACACCAGGAACTGCCCTGAGGTCTCTCCCTTTATTGGAATAAAGTGGTACTACAGCCCTCTGTCTCTGTTGTGAACAGGAGCTTCTACATGGAGAGAATTGTTTCCTCACAAGGCTGAGGCAGCTGTTAGGGCTGCAGGACTCGGCCAGTCCCTCCCCCGGCAGCTGGGCAGTCTTACCCTCAGGGCTCCAGTCCTCTCGAAGGTGTGGTGGGCTCTTCCGGCCGCTGGGGCTGGCCATGCACCGCTGGGGCTCCTCAGGCTACCAGCGAGGGTCCCTCCTCTGGAGACTCTCAGGGGCTGGGGCACGATGAGCCTGCCCAGATGCTGGCTTCTGCTCTGCTGTACTTCGTATCCAGAGCAGGAGACTCCACAACCTCTCTGGGCAGCCTGCTCCAGGGCTCTGGGACTCTCACAGGGAAGAAGTTCCTCCTCATGGTGAGGTTGAACCTCCTGTGCTGGAGTTTCTATCCATTGCCCCTTGTCCTATCCCAGGGAGCAGCTGAGCAGAGCCTGTCCCCTCCCTCTTGACCCCCAGCCCTCAGCTATTGATAGACATTGATCAGATCCCCTCTCAGATTCTCCTCTCCAGACTGAACAGCCCCAGGGCTCTCAGCCTCTCCTCCCCAGGCAGTGCTGCAGTCCCTTCAGCATCCTTGGAGCCCTCCCTTGGACTCTCTCCAGCAGATCCCTGTCCCTCCTGACCTGGGGAGCCCAGCACTGGATGCAATATTCCAGGTGAGGTCTCCCCAGGGCAGAGCAGAGGGGGAGGAGAAGCTGCCTCCATCTCTTTCTCACCAACAGACCTCTCTGGGGGGGGTTTGATTTCCCTTTTTCCCTTCTGAGTTCTGGCTTGGTTGCTATCCCAATTGTTTCTGCAAGGAGAGAAGGTCTGAGGGAACACCCACACATTGCATGAGCCCTTGTGCTAAGCAGGGCCTCCTCCTCACCAGAGGCTGCTAGTTTGCTTGCCTGTGGGAGTGAGGAGACTGCACAGCCATGGCTCTGGAGCTTAGCAGCAAAGGCTTCAGCAAAGAGCAACGAGCTTGGTAGCTCAGGCAAAGAGCTCAAGCAAAGAATGAGGGCAACTTGTTTACAAGTTGGGGTAATAGTTATGAGGTTCTCAAGGCTGGATTTGGCCAGTGGGCACTCTGCTAAACACCCAGCTCTAGCCCATAGAAAGTGTGAAGCTGGCATTATGGCCATACTTGGCAGGAGCAGGAGCATCCCGTGCCATGGGCACATGGAGTTGTTTGCCCCTTGGAAGGCAGAGGAGGCTGTTGGTGCCGCCCGGCTGACGCCTTGGCCTTTGTTCCCCCTCAGGAAAGGAAGGGGATGTGTCCAAACATGCTGGGCCAAGTTTTCAGTATTTGGGGCATAATTCTGGGCATATTGTGCCTTCACCACAGACAGGCTGCCCAGGGAGGTGGTGAAATCCCCATCCCTGGAGGAGGTAAAGAAATGTGTGGCCATGGCGCCTGGGGACGTGGTTTAATGGCCACGGTGGGGTAGGGTTGATGGTTGGACTCAGTGATCTCAGAGGGCTTTTCCAGCCTCAATGACTGTATGATTGTCTAGCTGTGGCAGTCCAAGGAGGTCTGGCTGTACTTGCAGTGGATGGAGACTCATACACTGCGATTTGATCAGTAGCTTGCTTTCACAGTCTGGCCAGGCTGAGCTGCTCTGTCACAGCATGGCTGCTGATGAATGAAGAATTACCCTCTGGGAGCTTTACCTCAGGGAAGTGCAGCAGCCACAGAACCCTAGAATTGTCAGGGTTGGAAGGGACCTCAAGGCTCAGTCAGTCCCAACCCCCTTTGCCATGGGCAGGGACACCTCACACTACAGCAGGTTGCTCACAGCCACCTCCAGCCTGGCTGCAAACACCTCCAGGCAGGAGGCTGCCACCACCTCCCTGGGCAGCCTGTGCCAGGCTCTCACCACCCTCATGGGCAACAACTTCTTCCTAACATCCAATCTCAGTCTCCCCACTTCTAGTTTTGTTCCATCCCCCCCAGTCCTATCCCTCCCTGACACCCTCAAAACTCCCTCCCCAGCTTTCCTGGAGCCCCCTTCAGATCCTGGAAGGCCACCAGAAGGTCTCCTGGGAGCCTTCTCCTCTCCAGCCTGCACAGCCCCAACTCTCTCAGTCTGTCTCCAGAGCAGAGCAGCTCCAGCCCTCTGCTCCTCCTCGTGGCCCTTCTCTGGACACCTTCCAGCACCTCCAGAGCCTTCCTGGCACAGAGGCTCCAGAACTGGACCCAGAGCTGCAGCTGTGGTCTGAGCAGAGTGGAGCAGAGGGGCAGAATCCCCTCCCTGGCCCTGCTGGCCACACTTCTCTTGCTGCAGCCCAGGCTATCAATATCTGAGGGCTGAGAGTCAGGAGGGAGGGGACAGGCTCTGCTCAGCTGCACCCTGGGATAGGACAAGGGGCAAAGGATGGAAACTGCAGCACAGGAGTTTCCAGCTCAACATGAGGAGGAACTTCTTCACTGTGGGGGTCCTGGAGCAGGCTGCACAGAGAGGTTGTGGAGTCTCCTGCTCTGGAGCCTTCCCAGCCCTGTCTGGATGTGTTCCTGTGTGACCTGTGCTGGATTCCATGCTCCTGCTCTGGCAGGGGGCTTGGACTTGATGATCTCCAGAGGTCCCTTCCAACCCTTAACATCCTGTGAGCCTCTGAAACCTCCAGAGCAGCCAGCAAAAGACAATGTCAGGGTATCTGGAGCCTGTGAAGACGATGGGCCCTCCCTCCTGGCTGAAGGAGCAGCGTGGCAGATAAGGGCATTACATCTCCGCTCAGCAGATTAGTGTCAGGCGCCAGGATTAGCGCTCTGCAGCGCCACAGATTAACTTTGGATTTTCCAAGCTTTCCCATTATCAGCTTGGTGTTTTTTCTTCTCTCCCCAGGCAATTCCCACAGGCCTGTGCCACGCTCCCTGGGCCACACTAGATCTCAGGCAGCATCAGGATACAATACAATACAATACACCAGGTTGGAAGAGACCTTCACATCCAACCTATCAACCAATCCAACCCACCCAAACAACTAACCCATGGCACCAAGCACCCCAGCAAGTCTCCTCCTGAACACCTCCAGGGATGGTGACTCCACCACCTCCCTGGGCAGCCCATCCCAATGGGCAATCACTCTCTCTGTGTAGAACTTCTTCCTAACCTCCAGCCTAAACCTCCCCTGGCGCAGCCTGAGACTGTGTCCTCTTGTTCTGGTGCTGGCTGCCTGGGAGAAGAGACCAACCTCTGCCTGGCTACAACCTCCCTTCAGGGAGTTGTAGAGAGCAATAAGTTCACCCCTGAGTCTCCTCAGGGGAGGCCTGTGGATATAGTCTACCTGGACCTCAGCAAGGCCTTTGACACCGTCCCCCACAGCAAACTGCTGGCCAAGCTGTCAGCCCCTGGCTTGGACAGCAGCACTCTGAGCTGGGTTAGGAACTGGCTGGAGGCTGAGCCCAGAGAGTGGTGGTGAATGGTGCCACAGCCAGCTGGCAGCCAGGCACCAGTGGTGTGCCCCAGGGATCAGTGCTGGGCCCCATCCTGTTCAATATCTTGATTGATGATCTGGATGAGGGCATTGAGTCCATCAGCAGTAAATTTGCAGATGACACCAAGCTGGGGGCAGGAGTTGATCTGCTGGAGGGCAGAGAGGCTTTGCAGAGGGACCTCGACAGGCTGGACAGATGGGCAGAGGCCAAGGGCAGGAGATTGAACACATCCAAGTGCCAGGTGCTGCACATTGGCCACAGCAACCCAGGCAGTGCTACAGGCTGGGGTCAGAGTGGCTGAGAGCGGCCAGGCAGAGAGGGACCTGGGGGTGCTGGTTGATGGTAGGCTGAACATGAGCCTGCAGTGTGCCCAGGCAGCCAAGAAGGCCAATGGCATCCTGGCCTGCATCAGGAAGAGTGTGGCCAGCAGGGGCAGGGAGGTCATTGTGCCCCTGTACACTGCACTGGTTAGGCCACACCTTGAGTCCTGTGTCCAGTTCTGGGCCCCTCAGTTTAGGAAGGAGGTTGTCTTACTGGAGCGTGTCCAGAGAAGGGCAACGAAGTTGGTGAGGGGTTTGGAGCACAGCCCTGTGAGGAGAGGCTGAGGGAGCTGGGGTTGCTTAGCCTGGAGAAGAGGAGACTCAGGGGAGACCTTCTTGCTCTCTGCAACTACCTGAAGGGAGGTTGTAGCCAGGCAGAGGTTGGTCTCTTCTCCCAGGCAGCCAGCACCAGAACAAGAGGACACAGTCTCAGGCTGTGCCAAGGGAGGTTTAGGCTGGAGGTTAGGAAGAAGTTCTACACAGAGAGAGTGATTGCCCATTGGGATGGGCTGCCCAGGGAGGTGGTGGAGTCACCATCCCTGGAGGTGTTCAGGAGGAGACTTGCTGGGGTGCTTGGTGCCATGGGTTAGTTGTTTGGGTGGGTTGGATTGGTTGATAGGTTGGACACGATGATCTTGAAGGTCTCTTCCCACCTGGTGTATTGTATTGTAGTGTAGTGTAGTGTATTTTATTGTATTGTATTGTATTGCATTATATCTCCCATTCAGCTGTGTTTCCTTCTGCACCACCTCCATGTTAGAGCATCCCCGCTCTGGGCTTCGCTGTGCAGATGTGCTGGGCCTCTCCCCCCACCTGGCATCACAGAACTGAATCACTACGATTGGAAAAGACCTCTGAGATCTTCCAGTCCAACCATCAACCCCATACCACCAGACCCCACTAAACCATGCCCACAAGGGCCATGTCTGCACCTGTTTTGGAATGCTTGCAGGGATGGTGACTCCACCACCTCCCTGCACAGCCTGTTCCAGCACCTGGACACTCTTTCAATAAAGGAACTTTTGCTAATGTCCAACCTACACCTCCCTGATGCAACTTGGGGACATTTCCTCTTGTCCTATCCACTGTTACTTGGGAAAAGAAACCAGTGCTCGCTTGGCTCCCACCGAGAGAGTCCAAGGGAGGGCTACAAGGATGCTGAAGGGACTGCAGCACTGCCTGGGGAGGAGAGGCTGAGAGCCCTGGGGCTGTTCAGTCTGGAGAGGAGAAGGCTGAGAGGGATCTGATCAGTGTCTATCAATAGCTGAGGGCTGGGGGTCAGGAGGGAGGGGACAGGCTCTGCTCAGCTGCTCCTGGGATAGGACAAGGGGCAATGGATATAAACTCCAGCACAGGAGGTTCCAGCTCACCATGAGGAGGAACTTCTTCCCTGTGAGGGTCCCAGAGCCCTGGAGCAGGCTGCCCAGAGAGGTTGTGGAGTCTCCTGCTCTGGAGACTTTCAGGCCCCATCTGGATGTGTTCCTGTGTGACCTGTGCTGGCTTCTCTGGTCCTGCTCTGGCAGGGGGGCTGGAGTGGATGATCTCCAGAGGTCCCTTCCAACCCCTAACATCCTGTGAGTCTGTGTGAGTCCTTTCAGGGAGCTGTAGAGAACCAGAAGGTGTCCCCTCTGAACAACCCCAGGTCCCTCAGCTGCTCCTCACCAGAACTGCTCACCACTTTGTTGCTCTTCTCGAAAGAGGCTCCAGCAGTGCCCCCCTGCAGGGATACAATCTACCTCCTGTCTTGGGAAGGGAAAAGAAGCGAATTTCCTCCTGCCAGCCAGAGCACCGTGGCCACCAGTCCTATAACCAGTTCAGGTATCCAGCTGGAGGTGATCCTCCTGCAGCCATAGTTACCACCATGCAGCAGCTCTCCTGGCAAACAGGTTCATCCCTACTCCAGTCAAACCCAAACAAACCAGCTCACAGCCTCTACTGCCATTGTCTGAACTCAGCCAGGTCCTTCTGCCTGCCCTGGCGGCTGCTGCTGGCAAGTCGGCAGAGAAACCAATTTGTCATCCCCTGTGAACCCGCTGAAGGGAAAGCTGCTTCTGCACTCAGGCATCTGTGCTGCCAAGAGCCAGAAGCAAGGCACAGGTGTGTGCCAGATGGGAGAGCTGAGGGGATGTGACAGCCAAGGATGTGCTGACAGCCTCCAAACACAGTGCCTCTGCCCTCACTTCACCCAGGAGCGGCTGCTCCAGCAGCTGCACCTCTCTGCAGTCAGCTGCATCTCTCAGCAGTCAGCTGCACCTCTCAGCAGTCAGCTGCACTTTAGAAGGCTCCTCAGCTCTTCTTCTCTGAAGATCATTTCTGGTGGTGTTTCTTGCCTCAGCCCCTTGGGCAAGCTGAGAGCCCAGCTGCTGCTGGCCGGCAGGGTGCAGGGTGCTAAGTCCACACTGGCCGGTGTCCCCCCACGTGTTGGCAGTGTGCTCAGCCTGGCTCTGCCCTTTCTCGTGGGGCTGTGTTCCAGCACCACAGCTAAGTGCTCAGAGGAAGACTTCTTCCTGTTTCTGTCAAATAGAATAATAGAATCACAGAATTGTCAGGGTTGGAAGGGACCTCAAGGCTCAGCCAGTCCCAACCCCCTGCCATGGGCAGGGACACCTCACACTGCAGCAGGTTGCTCACAGCCACCTCCAGACTGGCCTCAAATACCTCCAGGCAGGAGGCTTCCACCACCTCCCTGGGCAACCTGTGCCAGGCTCTCACCACCCTCATGGGCAACAACTTCCTCCTGATATCCAATCAGTCTACCCATTTCTAGTTTTGCTCCATCCCCCCCAGTCCTATCACTCCCTGACACCCTCAAAAGTCCCTCCCCAGCTTTCCTGGAGCCCCCTGCAGATCCTGGAAGGCCACAAGAAGGTCTCCTGGGAGCCTTCTCCTCTCCAGCCTGCACAACCCCAACTCTCTCAGTCTGTCTCCATAGCAGAGCAGCTCCAGCCCTCTGCTCCTCCTCGTGGCCCTTCTCGGGACACCTTCCAGCACTTGCAGTGTCAGTTCCCAGTTGCCCTCATCAACACCTGGCTGGAAAGAGAGCTCCAGCCCTCTGATCATTCTTGTGGCCACTGGAAGGCCATCATCATCTCATCATCACCATCACCATCTCATCATCACCATCACCATCATCATCATCATCATCAATCATCCTTATCATCATTCCACTACTCTTAAATAATATAATAATATATAGTATAATATTATTATTACAGTATTACATAATAATATATAGTTTATTGCAGAGGTTACTACAATAATAATTAGTAAAACAAGAATAATAACTATAACAAAAATAAATATCATAATAATGATAATAATTATAATAATGATGATGATGACGATGATAGTATCATAGTATCAGTCAGGGTTGGAAGGGACCACAAGGATCATCCAGTTCCAACCCCCCTGCCATGGCAGGGACACCCCACACTAGAGCAGGCTGCCTACAGCCTCATCCAGCCTGGGCTTAAACACCTCCAGGGACAGGGCCTCAACCACCTCCCTGCACAACCCATTCCAGGGCTTCACCACAGGAGAGAGCCCGAGCTGGAGGAGGCTCTGAGCTGCTCTGGCTCTTTGCCCAGCGAGGCTTCACCCAGCCAGGGGCTCACACACAGGCTGCAGACACACACACTGAGTGGCAGAGGAGAAGCAGATGTCTGACCTGACAGAGGAAGCTCAGGGCAAGAAAGGTCAGGCTCCCAAAATAACTGAAAGACTTCATGGCCTGACACATTTCTCTTCACTCCAACTCCCCATGCAAGCTTTTATTCTCCTTTAAATGAATGTTTTGGCAGCAGGGAGTAAAGGACTTTATGGGGGTAGGGTGGATGTTAGGAAGAAATTCTTCCCAGCAAGAGAGATTGGTCATTGGGATGTGCTGCCCAGGGAGGTGGTGGAGTCCCCATCCCTGGAGGTGTTTAGGAAGAGCCTGGATGAGGCACTTGCTGAGGCAAATATTACCGTGTCCAGTTTTGGCCTCTCAGGTCAGGAAAGCTGTTGAGCTGCTGGAAGGTGTCCAGAGAAGGGCAACAAAGCTGGGGAGGGGTCTGGAGCACAGCCCTGGGAGGAGAGGCTGAGGGAGCTGGGGTTGCTTAGCCTGGAGAAGAGGAGGCTCAGGAGAGACCTTCTTGCTCTCTCCAACTCCCTGAAGGGAGGTTGCAGCCAGGTGGGGGTTGGTCTCTTCTACCTAATGAGAATCAATAGGACAAGAGGAAACAGACTCAAGTTGCACTAGGTGGGGGTCAAATCTCTTCTCCCAGGCACCTAGTGCCGGAAGGAGGGGACACAGTCTCAAGCTGTGCCAAGGGAGGTTTAGGCTGGTGTTAGGAAGGAATTCTTCTCAGTAAGAGACATTGTCCATTGGAATGTGGTGGAGTCCCCATCCCTGGAGGTGTTTAGGCAGAGCCTGGGTGAAGCCCTTGGTGCCATGGTTTAGTTGATCAGATGGTGTTGGGTGACAGGTTGGACTGGATGATCTCAAAGGTCTGTTCCAACCTGGTTAATTCTGTCATTCTGTGCTTGCTTCTCTCTGTTTCATCTGAAACAGCAAGGGAGCAGCAGAAGGGGCTGCTCCAACCTCTGTCAGGAGGCAGGTGGTGAGAGAGGCACTACCACACTAGGCTCCTCCTGCCACACTCTCCCCATTGTCTGCAGCAAACTCCTGCAGATCCTCAACAGGATGTGGCCATAAGGAAAGGTGTGGAGGAGAATTTGTGGTTTGAAACTGAGGGAGAGCAGGGTCAGACTGGATCTTAGGAAGTTCTTCAGTACCAGGGTGGTGAGACTCTGGCACAGGCTGCCCAGGGAGGTTGTGGATGCCTCCTCCCTGGCAGTGTTAAAGGCCAGGCTGGATGAGGCCCTGAGCAGCTGGGTTTTATAATCTTTCTGTTTCTGACATCACAATTTCCCATGGCACCTCCACATGACATCCCAGCAGCTAGGGACCTGCAGCCACGGACAGCAGTGCATGCTACACCTGTGTCTCTTCTCAGATGATGTCACTCTCTTGGCTTTCTTGGTCTGCAGGACCTCATGGATGTGTAGCCTGACCTGGAGACCCTACAGTTTATGCCCTGTCCCCACTGAGCTGATGATGAAGAAATGAAATCTGAGAGCTGTTGAAAACACTCTGCAAGTTGAATGATGAAGAAAGTGATGGAGGAAATGTTCTGGTTTATTGTGGACCCATAAAATTCAGGGGAAAGGCATCATTCAGTTTCCACCAGCATGGGGTGCTGGGGGAGGAGAACTCAACAGGAGCCAGCAGTGAGACCTTGCAGCCCAGAGAGCCAAGCAGAGCCTGGGCTGCAGCAGGAGAAGTGTGGCCAGCAGGGCCAGGGAGGGGATTCTGCCCCTCTGCTCCACTCTGCTCAGACCACAGCTGCAGCTCTGGGTCCAGTTCTGGAGCCTCTGTGCCAGGAAGGATCTGGAGGTGCTGGAAGGTGTCCAGAGAAGGGCCATGAGGAGGAGCAGAGGGCTGGAGCTGCTCTGCTCTGGAGACAGCCTGAGAGAGTTGGGGCTGTGCAGGCTGGAGAGGAGAAGGCTCCCAGGAGACCTTCTGGTGGCCTTCCAGGATCTGAAGGGGGCTCCAGGAAAGCTGGGGAGGGACTTTTGAGGGTGTCAGGGAGGGATAGGACTGGGGGGAATGGAGCAAAACTAGAAGTGGGGAGACTGAGATTGGATATCAGGAAGAAGTTGTTGCCCATGAGGGTGGTGAGAGCCTGGCACAGGCTGCCCAGGGAGGTGGTGGCAGCCTCCTGCCTGGAGGTGTTTGCAGCCAGGCTGGAGGTGGCTGTGAGCAGCCTGCTGTGGTGTGAGGTGTCCCTGCCCATGGCAGGGGGGTTGGGACTGGCTGATCCTTGAGGTCTCTTCCAACCCTGACAGCTCTGTGATTCTGTTTCTAGTAGATTGCTGCTGAGGGGAATTGCTGTGTGTGCAAGGAGAGCTTACAAACGGCTGTGGCCGTGCTGAGGGCCCCTCAGAACAGCAGGGAGCACAGCATGTCACAGCTCAAAGCCCTCTCCAGTTTCCTGTCCACTTTTCTCTCTGCACCATGTGGGATCCCCCAGTTCATCTCCAGCAACAGCTAATTTCCTCCTGGTTCTCAGCTTTGTCCTTCCTGCCTCTCACCCCTGGCTGGGCAGCCTAATCTCAGACAGTTAAAAGTAGTGTCCCAGGGTGAACACAACCACGGCCAGTAACTGGGCAACTGCCCTCTTCACCTGCTCACTGGCCTGGACCTGCTGTGCCCATTGCCCTTGCTGTGCCCAGCTTGCTGACACTTGGGGCAGCAAGGAAGGGGCACAAGATTCCATGAGTCTGATTCAGTGAGGTTCAGTGAGGCACAAATCCAGGCTGGGTGCAGAGTGGGTTGAGAGCAGCCCTGAAGAAAGAGGCTTGGGGCTGTTGGTTGCTGAGCAGCTCCCCAGGAGCCAGCAGTGCCCTCATGCAGCCCAGCAGGCAGCTGTGTGCTGGGCTGCAGACAGAGCAGTGTGGGCAGCAGGGCAAGAGAGGGGATTCTGCCCCTGGACTCTGCTCTGCTGAGACCTCACCTCCAATCCTGCCTCCAGTTCTGCTGTCCCCGGTGTGAGAAGGACACAGCTGGTGGACAGAGTCCCGAGGAGGACACAAAGATGACCTAAGGGCTGGAGCAGCTCTGCTGTGAGCACAGGCTGAGGGAGCTGGGGGGGTTCAGCCTGGAGAAGAGATGGTTCTACAGAGAACTTCTTGTGGCCTTCCAGTATTTGAAGAGGGCTACAGGAGAGCTGGAGAGGGAATTTTGGACATGGGCATGGAATGACAGGAGGAAGGGTAATGGCTGGATTTAGATTAGACATTAGGAAGATATTCTTGCCTGTGAGGAGGGTGGTGAGGCACTGGAACAGCTTGCCCAGAGAAGCTGCGGAGGCTTTCAGCCTGGAAGCGTTCCAAGCCAGGCTGGATGGGGGCTTGAGCAAGCTGGTCTAGAGGAAGGTTTCCCTGCCCATTGCAGTCTTTAAGGTCCCTTCTAACCCAAACCATTCTGTGACCAGCTTGAGAGTTTCAGGTACGATTGGAGCTGCTGGGGTTCAAATTCCCACCCTGCTGTGTGACACAGTCATTCATTTTGCTGTTGGCCAAGCCCTTCATGCTCTGGCAGGTGAAACAAAGGCCAGTGCAGGCGAGAGAGCTCACTTTGCATTTCCATACTGGCAGGGGGGTTGTGTTGTGTTTTCTTTTGTTCTGTTTTGCTTTTAATGAGGTTTCAGGAGAGAGGGAGGGAGGCTGACAGAAGATCACTACAGAGTGTGAAATTGCTCTGACAGCTTTCTGACCCACCTGTGCTGGCAAAGGTGTGATGGCAGAGAGGCAAGGGGCCAGCTGCTCTCTGGAGCATGGTAGGGAAGGGCAAGGACGCACACAGGGGTGGAGAAGGGCTCCTCTGACATTGTATGTGTAATCTAATCTAGGCCAGAATAATTTCCTCCTGGCTCAGCATCAGTCACATCGTTAGCCTGACCTTGAAATTAGATCTTGCCTGTCAGTGACATTTGCTTTCCTGTCTGGACCATCTCTCTGCTGCAGTACTTCCTGGCTCAGTTCCTGTGGGACCAACAATCCCTGGTTATGTCGATCCAGATGTAGCAGAAAGCTTTTGCTGAGCACTCCCTGCAGACCAGGGAAGCCATCAGAGTGAGTGCTCCAATACGCCCCTGCCTCTTGTGTGCAGTAGCAGCAGCTCCATGCTACAGCCCGGGGTCTTGCCGCCTCCCGGCCCCCTGCAGCCACCACAAACAAACAGCAAACACTACACAGCTCTGTGAGACATCTCCCTTGTTTAAATCCACGCTCTAACCATGGCCACACCGTGTGCAGTCGAGCTGATGGCCACATTCATTCAGCTGTTGCTCCTCTTCCTCCGTCAGGCACCCGGCAATAGAGCTGCGCTGCTGCTGCTGGGCCCTGCACCACACCTCTGATCTCAGGCACTAAACATGGCTTAGCCACCACACTCCCCAGGTGGAAGCTTCAAAGAGTTCAGCTGTGGTTACACCTGACACAGAATTCTGCAGGGGAGTTGATCTGGTGGAGGGTAGGAAGGCTCTACAGAGGGACCTGGACAGGCTGGATTAAGGGGCTGAGGCCAATGGGATGAGGTTCAACAAGTCCAAGTACCAGGTCCTGCACTTGGGTCACAACAAGCCCATGAATGCTCCAGGCTCGGGGCAGAGTGGCTGGAAACTGCCCAGCGAAGAAAGATCTGGGGGTCTTTATGAAAAGCTGCTTGAAGATCAGCCAGTGAGTGCTCAGGTGGCCAAGAAGGCCAACAGCAGCCTGGCCTGGATCAGCAATGGTGTGGCCAAGCAGGACCGGGGCAGGGATTGTCCCCCTGCACTCAGCTCTGGTGAGGCAGCACCTTGAGTCCTGGGTTCAGTTTTGGGCCCCTCACTCCAAGGACATTGAGGTGCTGGGAGCAGGTCCAGAGAAGGACAACAAAGCTGGGGAAGGGTCTGGAGCACAGGGCTGGTGAGGAGCAGTGGAGGGGGCTGGGGGTGTTCAGTCTGGAGAAAGTGAGGCTGAGGGGAGACCTTCTGACTCTCTACGGCTCCCTGAGAGGAGGTGGGGGTTGGGCTCTCCTCACAGATAACAAAGGACAGGAGGAGAGGAATGGCCTTAAGTTGCACCAAGGGAGGTTCAGGTTGGAGATCAGGAAAAATTTCTTTGCTGCAAGAATGGTCAGGGATTGGAATAGGCTGCCCAGGGAGGAGGTGGAGTGCCCATCCCTGGAGGCATTCAAACAATACATGGACATGGCACTTGGGGACATGGTTAAAAGTGGGGCATGGTGGTGTCAGATGAACTCTGGAAGTGCTTTCTAAGAGAACTTTACCCCCAGACAGCTTGAGGAACATTAGCCATTGAAAAGAGTGAATTTTGGACAAACTCCAACTTGCAGATTAGCATTTCAAAGCACACCATTAGAAACAAACATTTCAGTGGAAGCATTTGCCCTTGTTAGCAAACACAACATGACTTCATTCACAGCTTCTCTGGTATCAGCCAGGTTCCCAGCGAGGAGCTGCCAACACCATCTAGATAGTCTTCTCCTGACATCTTACTGCCTTGTACCTCCAGAGAGCTTAGATGAGATAAGCTGGGATCCACTCTTCACCTCTTACCTAGTCACAAAGTCATTGTGTAGGCAAGACTGTTTTTAAAGGTGTCAGATTCAGGACAACTTAATGCCAAAAGAACTAACTGAAGATCTAGCCCTTAGAAAATTCAGGTTTACACAATCACAGAATGTGAGGGGCTGGAAGGCACCTGGAAAGCTCAACCAGTCCAACCCCCCCTGCCAGAGCAGGATCCCCTAGAGCAGATCACACAGGGGTTGGAATATCTCCAGAGAGGGAGACTCCACAACCCCCCTGGGCAGCCTGCTCCAGGCCTCTGTCACCCTCACAGGGAAGTATTTTTTCCTCCTGTTTCCATGGCACTTCCTCTGCCTCAGCTTCCACCTCTGCCCCTTGTGCTGGCATTGGGCAGCCCCCAGCAGAGCCTGGCTCCAGCCTCTGGGCATCAACCTGCACAGCTTTAGCAACATGAATGAGTTGAGCTTAGCTCTTCTCTCCCTAGGAAAGGTTGAAGGATCCCGGCTGCTCTGTGCCCTCACACCCTGCATTTTTAAACCACTTGCCTGCTTCTGGCTCCATTTCCTCTGCCCTCTACACCAAGGGATTCCTGTGAGGCAGCACCAAGGCTTTTGGGAAAGTATTACCCAAACCCCTCCACTCCCGTGCATGCACCTGAAAGGAGAGTTCCAGGGTGCGTGTGAGGACACAGCCTCTACTCGGAGCATTTTAAAGTCGGTGTCACACCAGAGCTCTGGGTTCAGCTCCCCTGTGGGGACAGGCTGAGGGAGCTGGGGCTCTTCAGCCTGGAGATGAGAAGGCTCCAGGCAGACCTTAGAGAAGCCTTCTGAAGGGGACTACAAGAAATATGGGGAGGGGCTTTTGACAAAGGGTGGGAGTGACAGGATGAGGGACAATGGCTTTGAGCCATTGAGAGGGGTGATTGAGACTGGAGATGAGGGAGAAATTCTTGACAGTGAGGGTGGGGAGACACTGGCACAGGTTGCCCAGGGAGGCTGTGGATGTCCCCTCCCTGGAGGTGTTCAAGGCCAGGTTGGATGAGGCCTTGAGCAGCCTGGGCTAGTGGGAGGTGTCCCTGGCCATGGCAGGAGGTTAGAACTGGATGATCTTGAAGGTCTCTTCCAACCCAAAACCATTCTATGAATCTCTGAAGGAAACCCCTTCAGGTGGCATAGGCAGCACAGGTAGCGTGACCCTTTCTTTTAGCTGGGATGTACACACAGAGTGCAGGTTCCTGGCCTTTCCCTGCAAAGTATAGCAAATCTCCACCATCACGAACTGTCAGGGCTGGGAGGGACCTCAAGGCTCAGCCAGTTCCAGCCCCCCTGCCCTGGGCAGGGACACCTCACACCACAGCAGGTTGCTCACAGCCACCTCCAGCCTGGCTGCAAACACCTCCAGGCAGGAGGCTTCCACCACCTCCCTGGGAAGCCTGTGCCAGGCTCTCACCACCCTCATGGTGAGGAATTTCTTCCTAACATCCAATCTGAATCTACCCATTTCTAGCTTTGCTCCATCCCCCCAGTCCTATCACTACCCTGACACACTAAAAGGTCAGGACAGATCAAGACATCTCAATTTTACTTGGTTTTCATTTATTTGTTACAAGCTCTTTAAGGGACAGCTGGAGCTCAACTGCTGTTGTCCAGCTAAGGAATATGGATTGATCTGGGCATCCATTTATTGATTCCCTACTTTACTGCCACATAATCCCTCTCTGTTTGCTTGTTCTCATCTACTTTAGAGCCTGGGAGAAGCATGGAAATTCCACACACTGCCCATTTCCGTAATGGAAATCATTGATATGCTAATTGTCCAGGAGGAGGGCTAGACTGGGTGTTAGGAACAAGCTCTTTATGATGAGGGTGGTGGAACCCTGGAACAGGCTGCCCAGGGAGGTGGTTGAGACCCCTGCCCTGGAGATATTCAAAGTGAGGCTCAACGAGGCCCTGGGCAGCCTGACTGGTTGGGGATGTCCCTGCTGACTGCAGGGAGGTGAGCTGGATGAGCTTTGGAGGTCCTTTCCAGCCTGGACCATTCTATGAAGCCACCTGCAGCCTGCCTGTGGAAGAGGGCAGCTGGGTGAGCTGTGTGAGCGCTGCTGTCACGTGCAGCTGTGTTAAATGCTGTCTGACATCAGGAGATGGAGATGGTCATGAAGTAGAGGATAGGGCAGAAGCTGCATTTGGAAATTGAAATCCAGCAGGAAAATCCCACGACTTTTAGAGCAGTGAAGGCAATGCCAGCAGCTTTGGCTCGCAGCTTTGCCTAGCAGCTAGCTGTGCTGGTACAAATGAGCCCTCTCTGACCAGCTTGGCTCCGAAGGAAGTTTTGCTTTCTAGCCCTCAGCCACAGTGCACAAAGCTACAATAAGTGGCTTTCTCCTAAGGGGCCCTGCCAAGACCACAGGCTAAGCACAGCTCTTCGTTGCTCCAGCCCAATTTACTCTGAAGCAAATAGAAGCAAGGATATCATCTCTTTTTCTTGAAGAGCATACTTCTTGTTTGTTCTGATCTTCAGCTG
>CM037646.1:1930838-2005673 GCA_015227895.2 Colaptes auratus | reverse complement strand
GAACAAAACTAGAAGTGGGGAGATTGAGATTGGCTGTGAGGAAGAAGTTGTTCCCCATGAGGGTGGTGAGAGCCTGGCACAGGTTGCCCAGGGAGGGTGGTGGAAGCCTCCTGCCTGGAGGTGTTTGCAGCCAGGCTGGAGGGCTGTGAGAATCTGCTGTGGTGTGAGGTGGTCCTGCCCATGGCAGGGGGGGTGGGACTGGCTGATCCTTGAGGTCCCTTCCAAGCCTGACAGTTCTATGATTCTATGGTATTAAGTCTGCTGTATCCCTTCATGTGTCCTATACCATAGGCAATAGCCAGCAAGGCAGCTGGGAGGCTCTTTGTTGCTTGGCTTATCTTGACAGGGTTCATACCAGGTGAAAAGGGCTAATCAGTCTTCTCTGATGTGCTTAGAAGCAGCCAGTGGTTGGACCCAGAGGTCTGGAAGGTCTTTCCCTGCCTAAAACAAGTGTATGATTCTATGAATGTGGCATGCTCTGTTTTCCTTGGTGAGGTTACTGAGGTTTCTCTGCCTGCCTTTGTTCTCCCTGCATCTCTGTGTTTACAGGGGGTTGAACTTTCAATCCCCTAACCCAGCACCCACAGGGTAACCAGGAGTCACCCTGCACCCTTTATCCTGTGCTGCCTGGGAAACTGAGGTGAGGAAAATGCTTTTGCAGCCCATGAGCTTCTCAGCCGGTTGGTGAACTAGAAGCCTTTTTGGTAGCTGCCAGGAAGGCAGTAACCTGCCTTGCTTTGCCACTCAGCCTGCAGGCAGCCTGCGACAGCCGGTGAGATGTGTCAGGCTGGGCTGGCACACTGCGAGCCCAGGCAGGAAGGGCAGCTCTGGCGAGGCCACACCTTGCATATTGTGTCCAGCTTTGGGCACCTCAACACAAGAGAGATGTGGAGGTGCTGGAGCCAGGGCAGAGGAGGACAAGGAAGCTGGAAAGGGCCTGGAGAAGAAATCTGATGGAGAGAGACTGAAGGAGCTGGGGATGGTTAGTGTGAAACAGAGGAGGCTGAGGGCAGACCTCCTGGCTGTCTACAGCTGCCTGAAAGGAGGTTATGGAGAGGCTGCTGCTGGTCTCTTCTCACAGGTAGTTAGTGACAGAACAAGAGGAATGGCCTCAAGCTGCCACCGGGTAGGTTCAGACTGGACATTAGGGATTTTTTTTCCCCAGCAAGAGTGGTCAGGGATTGGAAAGTGCTGCCCAGGGAGGTGGTGGAGTCCCCAGGCCTGGCTGTGTTTGAAGGTGGTTTGGCTGTGGTGCTTGGGGCTATGGTTTAGGGGTGAGCCTTGCAGAGCAGGGTTCTGGGTTGGACTTGGTGATCCTGAGGCTCTTTTCCAACCTGAATTTTCAGTGATTCTGTGGGGATCCGAGTCCTGGCAGGCAGAGGAAATTCACACAGCTACATCCCTCAGGGGTCAGAAACCATTCCTCAGCCCCACTGCTGGAAACTGGTTCCCAGGCTGACTTCCACGTGGGAATTAGCTATCAGGGACTTAAGAGGAGTTCACTCCAGATATTCAAAGAGAAGTCTCATTTCAAATGAAAAAAAAATTCAATTCCATCCTTGCAAATGATGTGAAATCCTCATAGAGAAATCCTCTCGAGCTCCTGTGGCTGCATGAAATGTGTCTGGAAAGGATTCTGCTGGGAATGGCGTTTTTGTGTAGATTAGCTGAGCAGCTTTTAGAAAGCCATTCGGCAGCTTTTTTGACTCTTACAAACCGGCTTTGATTCCTGGCTGAAATACCTCCTGCACTAAGCCTTCCTCTTCAGCTATTAAATACATGCTGCAAGCTTTTTAGGGAGTTAAACCTTTATCCTGTAGCCATGCAGATCTACTGGACACACGTACACAGGGCAGTAATTTGCGGCCAAAAGGTACCACAGGAGGAACAGGCAGCTATTTCCACCCCCCCAAAGCAGTGCAGCATATGTGGGTTTTCACACTTGTGGTCATTAGACACTGCCTAACACTGTTCCTTAAAACAAGGGCTGCTTCTCTTCCCATCAAAGCCAAGTGGGAGCTCTAGACTGGCTCTGATCGACTGGCTGCAATGAAAACATCACAAGGCTTCCAGGTGGAGAAAGAAGATGCATCAAAAGGAAAGGGAGGCTTTCAGAGAGCTGAATCCCCCCTTCCTTATCCCAGAATTGGTTTATTTGGGAGAGACCTCGAAAATCACCCAGTCCGACCATTCTCTAACTCTACCGAGTGTAGGGCTGACCCATGGCCCTCAGCACCACGTCTGCCTCTTTGAAACACCTCCCGCGATGGGGATTGAACCACTTCCCTGGGCAGCTTGTGCCAGCGTCTGAGAACCCTTTCAGTGAAGAAGTCTCTTCTAACATGCAGCCCAAACATGCCCTGGTTTAGAACGGGCAGAGGTAGCATTTGTGTGCCTCACGAATCACAGAATCAATAAGGTTGGAAAAGACTCAGAGATCATCAAATCCAACCTACTACCTGACACCTCCTGACAACTATGGCTTCAAGTGTCACATCCAATCCATTGTCGAACACCTCCAGGGACAGGGACTCCACCACCTCCCTGGGCAGCACATTCTGGGCAGCACAGCTCTGACCCAGACGCTTCCAGGCATCACTAAAGGCCCCACACCTGCTGCTGCAGGGCAAGCGGAGGCTTCTTTACACGACATGCTGATGACACCGCGACCCTCCACGCCCCGCACAACCGGCTGTGGGTAACTGACGGGCAACGGGCTGGAGAAAGACGAGGCCCGCTGCTGCGATGAGCTGCGGGCAGCCCGCCCGGGGTTCGCCAGCATCGCCCTGCCGGTGCCACCAGCCAGGCCGGCACAGAGCCGCCCGCAGGACCGGCGAGAGCCGTGCGGCGAGAGCCCCGGGGCAGGCAGGGCCTGCGGGCGGCCGTGCTCGGCCGCAGCCCGAACGGCGCTGCCCGGCAAGGGCTAGGGCCGAACCCCGCGGCTCGGGCTGCTGGCAACGCCTCGTTCGCGGGAGATCGCGGCGGGACTGCCCGGCAGGCCTGGGCCCCGGCGTGGCTGGAGGCGCGGCGGAGCCGGCGGCGGCGCGGGAGGGCCTGGGCGGCGGCCAGCAAGCGTGCACGACGGCGGGGCGGGGCGGCGGCGGGCACCGCCCTCGGGCCCTGCGCTCCGCCCTCCCACCCGCCCTCCGCTCCCGGCCGCAGGCTCCGTCGGGGCCGGAGTGGCGGAGCGGCTCCGAAAGTTTGCGGAGCGGCCGGCGCCGGGGCCATGTGGCTGCTGTGGCTGCTGCTGGGCTCTGCGGGTGAGTGCGGGCGGCGGCGGCGGCGCGGGGCGCTGCCCGGCAGCGAGGGGGGCGTGCTCCGCTGGGCGGGGGAGGGCGCCGGGGCCTCCTGCTTCCCCCCGCCTCCCCCCGGCAGCTCGGTGCGGGCTGGGCCGGGGGCCGTCGGCAGCCTCGCCTCCTCTCCCCTCCCCCTGGTGGGCCCTGATCGGGGCACCGCCTGCCCCGCCGCGTGCTGGGTGGGCCGTGAGCCGTGCCGTGCCGTGCCGGGTGGGAATGCCCGCGGCGAAGGCGTACTGGGCTCTCCGTTCGCCTCTCTCCCTCCCTTCAGGGTGGGCTCGGCGCCAGGCGAGCGGCTCGGAGGGCTCAGCGGGGCCGGAGGTGCGGGGAGGCGCCACGGTGGCTGTTGGGGTCGGTCGTCCCTGGGCCGGCTCGGGCGTCGAAATCGCGGCCGGGCCGAAGGCACCATGGCGCCGCCGGTGCAGCCCGGGCCGGACCCACCCGCGCCCCCTTCTCCCTTGCCGAGGCCTCTCCGGGGTGGAGCAGGCTGGGGGCAGGTTCTTGCACGGCTTCACCTGAGGTGCTGCAGGGGCACCTCCTGTTCTCGATTCGCACTCCTTGTCGTGCAGAGCCTTCCCCGCCGTCGGCGCTCGGCAGGCAGAGCCGGAGAGCCGCTGCCGTTCGTGCGGCTCTGCTGCAGGTGTGAATTGCTGCAAGGCAGCGCCGCCGGGCGCTGCTCCAGGCAGCGTGCGGAGCCCGCTGCGGTGCCGCCCCAGCCGCCGAGGTGATGACACCCGGTGGGTACGGCGCGGATTATCCTGTGCAGGCGCTTTTCTTTCTTATTTCACCATTCCCCCACACCTCCCCCACCCCCCTAGAGTATTTCTTGTCGGGAGGAACTGCTAAGTTTCACAGCTTCCACGATAAAAGTTTGTGTGGATGGGTAGGAAGGTGAAGAGTAATAGGATCTGAACTGCTTTGAAATTCTGCCCCTGTGCTCAGCACTGCTTAGGCCACACCTTGAGTCCTGTGTCCAGTTCTGGGCCCCTCAGTTTCAGAAGGACATTGAGACACTTGAACGGGTCTAGAGAAGGGCAACAAGGCTGGGGAAGGGTCTGGAGCACAGCCCTGTGAGGAGAGGCTGAGGGAGCTGGGGTTGCTTAGCCTGGAGAAGAGGAGGCTCAGGGGAGACCTTCTTGCTCTCTCCAACTCCCTGCAGGGAGGTTGTAGCCAGGTGGGGGTTGGTCTCTTCTCCCAGTCACCCAGCACCAGAACAAGAGGACACAGTCTCAAGCTGTGCCAGGGGAGGTTTAGGCTGGAGGGGAGGAGAATGTTCTTCCCAGCCAGAGAGATTGGCCATTGGGATGTGCTGCCCAGGTAGGTGGTGGAGTCACCACCCCTGGAGATGTTCAAGAGGAGATTGGATGTGACACTTGGAGCCATGGTTTAGTTGTCAGGAGGTGCTGGGTGACAGGTTGGACTTGATGATCTCTGAGGTCTCTTCCAACCTTACTGATTCTATGAAATTGCCTAACTGTGAGCTTCAGCTGCCACGGCCATGAGCTTTGTGTGGGTTTGGGTTCCTTTAAACCTTTTGGGTACCTTTTTTAACAGCTCCCTTTTTTCTGTCTGGTCTTTTTTTTTTTTTTGGAAGCTTCAAGCCAGGCTCAGGTTAATGAGGATTGTGTTGCCTTCTTCCTTGTTCATTTGCATTTCACTGCTGAAATTCCACCTCGTTACTCCGAGCAAGGCACACGTCCCCATGTGCTGAGGATGTCTGTTTGTAGTGTCACCCTCAGATGGAACACGGAGGGTTGTGTGCTACAAGACTCTGATCTTCACACAGGAAGGTTTCCCAGCCACCCACTCCCCGTGCTCCTGCTCCACCTGGGCCAAGAAGCCCTTGCTTCTCCTGTGACCTCAGGGCTTGCCCAGGGGCTGCCCGGCGGCTGTTTAAGACAGAGGCTCTGCCTTTGGGGCAGATTCAAAGAGTTTTCTGCCACTTTAATTTTTATTTTCAGATGTGTGCTGCTCTTCTTGTGAAGAATGGGGTCTTCAGGGATTTGGGTTTTTAAAGGTTGTTTCCTCTTGTATGTTTTGGCACCCCTGCGCACTTCCCGCAGGGAGAGTTGGTTTGTTTCTGCCTGGCCTTCGCTCTGTTTTGCATTTTGGTTCTGCTAACTCCTGCAAACACTTCTTTTCCTCTTGAGTCTTTTTTTGGGTACAGATGGGAAACCTTGAAGCCCTGGGGATCAGTTTCAGCGAACAGAAGATAAACACTGCGTAGTGTCTCTGTCTAAACAGTTGCTCTGTTGCCCCACAGAAGTAACTCTTGCCTGGGATTGTGTCTGAAGATTTGCAAGGCAAAGTTCCATGTTTTATTTGCATCTTTATTCCTGATATTTAGAGTTGGATCAAATAGGGCCTTAACTGCATGGGAAAGGTTTTATCTGCATCTGAGTTGCACAAATCCAGGCTGGGTGCAGAGTGGGTTGAGAGCAGCCCTGAAGAAAGAGGCTTGGGGCTGTTGGTTGCTGAGCAGCTCCCCAGGAGCCAGCAGTGCCCTCATGCAGCCCAGCAGGCAGCTGTGTGCTGGGCTGCAGCCAGAGCAGTGTGGGCAGCAGGGCAAGAGAGGGGATTCTGCCCCTGGCCTCTGCTCTGCTGAGACCCCACCTCCAATCCTGCCTCCAGTTCTGGTGCCCCCGGTGTGAGAAGGACACAGAGCTGCTGGAAGAGGGTCCAGAGGAGGCCACAAAGATGATCCAAGGACTGGAGCAGTTCTGCTGTGAGGACAGGCTGAGGGAGCTGGGGGTGTTAAGCCTGGAGAAGAGATGGCTCCAAGGGGGACTTAGAGCTGCCTTGCAATACCTGAAGGGATCCTCTAGGAAGGCTGCAGAAGGATTTTCCATGAGGGTGTCTGGAGACAGGCCAAGGGGGAATGGTTTGAAGCTGAGGGAGAGCAGGGTTAGACTGGAGCTGAGGAAGAAGTTCTTCAGTGTGAGACTCTGGCACAGGCTGCCAGGGAGGCTGTGGCTGCCTCCTGCCTGGGGGTGTTTGGGCCAGGTTGGATGAGGCTTTGAGCAGCTGAGTGCAGTTGAGCGGAGTCCCTGCCCATGGCAGGAGGCTGGAGGAGATGATCTCTGAGGTCCCTTCCAACCTGAGCCCTTCTGTGATCTTCTTATGGCTGACAATGTGAACTTACACCAGCCTGGTTTAATTTCACTCTACCATTGAAACCGATAATGGATCAGTAGGAGACTGTGGCTCTGAAGCGTTAACCTCTGCTCCACAGGAGCTCCCTGCTTCCCTCTTCCAGTCCCCACCTCATTCAAGTCTCATCAGGCTCTGGGGTGCATGCACACACATGCACACCCAGTCCCTTTCATCTCTCAGTGCTCTTGCCAGTGTAAGCAGGTCGCGCTCGGCTCTGATCCCCTCCTGCTGCCCTGCTCGTGCCGTGCTCTGACCCAGTTCCCAGTGCTTTGCTCTGGCTCAGTGTCAGCCCATCCAGGAGTTCCTGGATGTGGGTTGGGTCCTGCAAGGGTTCCAGTTGGCAGCTCAGACTGTAACGTTGTTCTGGGGCTCAGGTGGTGTGGGAGAAGGTTTGTCAGTCAGGAAACAAGAGCTGGATGTTTGCCTGCCTGCACAGCTTGTTGTACCTGAGCGATACAAGACGGGCCGCGCGCGGCTGCGGGAAGGATGGCGCCGGAGCGCTGCAGGCACCTCGCAGCTGGGTACAGCACTGACATGTGAACAGGCCCTCAAAGGAAAAGGAACTCCCTGTCAGGATCCTGACAGCCACGGTGCTGTCACTTTGAGACAAAATGTTTGCCTTTATTCTTCATTCTTATTTGTATTCAAAGAAACCTCAATCTAATGACTAGGTTTCGAACAGGTTAGAGAGCAGGAGAGAAATCACACGTCACAGAACGTGAGGGGCTGGAAGGCTCCACCAGAGATCATCATTGGCCACAGCAACCCCAGGCAGTGCTACAGGCTGGGGTCAGAGTGGCTGAGAGCGGCCAGGCACAAAGGGACCTGGGGGTGATGGTCGGTGGTAGGCTGAACATGAGCCTGCAGTGTGCCCAGGCAGCCAAGAGGGCAAATGGCATCCTGGCCTGCATCAGGAACAGTGTGGCCAGCAGGAGCAGGGAGGTCATTGTGCCCTGTGCTCAGCACTGCTTAGGCCACAGCTTGAGTCCTGTGTCCAGTTCTGGGACCCTCAGTTTAGGAAGGAGGTTGACTTGCTGGAAGGTGTCCAGAGAAGGGCAACAAAGTTGGTGAGGGGTTTGGAACACAGCCCTGGGAGGAGAGGCTGAGGGAGCTGGGGGTTGCTTAGCCTGGAGAAGGGTGACCAACTACGTGAAGGGAAGTTGTAGCCAGGCAGAGGTTGGTCTCTTCTCCCAGGCAGCCAGCACCAGAACAAGAGGACACAGTCCCAGGCTGCGCCAGGGGAGGTTCAGGCTGGAGGTTAGGAAGAAGTTCTACACAGAGAGGGTGATTTCCCATTGGAATGGGCTGCCCAGGGAGGTGGTGGAGTCACCATCCCTGGAGGTGTTCAGGAGGAGACTTGCTGGGTGCTTGGTGCCATGGGTTAGTTGGTTAGGTGGTGTTGGGTTGGGTGATAGGTTGGACGTGACGATCTTGAAGGTCTCTTCCTACCTGGTCTGGTCTATTCTATTCTATTCCTATCCAGTCCAATCCCCTGCCAAAGCAGGATCCCCTAGAGCAGATCACACAGGAACACATCCAGGTGGGGTTGGAATATCTCCAGAGAGGGAGACTCCACAACCCCCTGGGCAGCCTGCTCCAGGGCTCTGTCACCCTCACAGGAAAAATTTTTTCCTCCTGTGTCCATGGCACTTCCTCTGCCTCAACTCCCACCTCTGCCCCTTGTGCTGGCCTTGGGCATCCCCCAGCAGAGCCTGGCTCCAGCCTCTGGGCACTCACCCTGCACAGCTTTATCAACATGCCTGAGGTCACTATAAGCATGAATCAGGTCATAAAATGCTGAAATGATGGCAGGACTCACAAATACTTAGCTAAATGAGCTGCTTTTAAAAGGCATGATTACAGAGAGAGCATTAAAGGGAGGATTGCTTTGGGTTTGTTTGTTTTTTCCCTGAGAGCAACAAACCTTCCTGTTTCAGATGGGAAATAGGTCTTCAAATTGTCAGTCCTCAGCTGTCTGGAGAGTTGGAATGCAGTACACAGCTGGGATTCCTGAGCCTGGCCCCTGTGGTGCCACAGTTCACGCTAAAGACCTTTCAGATGTGTAAGTAAAATACTGCATGTAGATGATAGACCTCTTAAACTGTGCAGAGAAGCACTGAACTGTTGCAGTTGGGATGACCTGTAAGATCACCAAGACCAACCATCATCTGACTCTATCAAGTCTGGGGCTAACCCTCAGCACCACATCTCTGCCTCTTTGAAACACCTCCAAGGATAGGGAATCAGCTACCTCACTGGGCAGCCTGTGCCAGTCTTTGAGAACCCTTTCAGTGAGGAAGCTTCTTCTGATGTCCAACTTAAACCTCCCCTGGGGCATTCTGAGGCCATTTGCTCTCCTCCTATAACTGGTTACTAGGGGGAAGAGACCAACACTTACCTGGCTCCAGCCTCCATTCAGGGATCTGTAGAGAGTGAGAAGCTCTCCCTTCAACCTCTTTTTCTCCAGACTAAACAACCCCAGTTCCCTCAGCTGCTCCTCATCAGCCCTGTTCTCCAGACCCTTCATCAGCTTTGTTGCCCCTCTCTTGACCTGCTCCAGCACAGTCTCACAGTATCGACAAGGTTGGAAGAGACCTCAAAGATCATCGAGTCCAACCTGGCACCACAGACCCCATGACTAGACCATGGCACCAAGTGCCACATCCAATCCCCTCTTGAACACCTCCAGGGATGGGGACTCCACCACCTCCCTGGGCAGCACATCCCAATGGCAAATGACTCTCTTGGTGAAGAACTTTCTCCTCACCTCCAGCCTAAACTTCCCCTGGCGCAGCTTGAGACTGTGTCCTCTTGTTCTGGTGCTGGTTGCTAGAGAGAAGAGGCCAACCCCTTCCTGGCTACAACCTCCCTTCAGGGAGTTGTAGAGAGCAATGAGGTCTCCCCTGAGCCTCCTCTTCTCCAGGCTAAGCAACCCCAGCTCCCTCAGCCTCTCCTCCCTGGGCTGTGCTCAAGGCCTCTCCCCAGCCTTTTTTGCCCTTCTCTGGACACCTTCAAGTGCCTCAATGTCCTTCCTAACCTGAGGGGCCCAGAACTGGACACAGCACTCAAGGTGTGGCCTAACCAAAGCAGAGCACAGGGGCACAATGTGGCCCTGCTGGCCACACTGTTTCTAATGCAGGCCAGGATGCCCTTGGCCTTCTTGGCCACCTGGGCACACTGCTGGCTCATGTTCAGGCAGCTGTCAACCAGCACCCCCAGGTCCCTCTCTGTTTGGCAGCTCTCAGCCACTCTGCCCCCAGCCTGTGGCTCTGCATGGGGTTACTGTGGCCAAAGTGCAGCACCTAGCACTTGGACTTGTTGAATGGCATCCTGTTGGCCTCTGCCCATCTGTCCAGTTGGTCAAAGGTCCCTCTGCAGAGCCCTTCTGCCCTCTGACTGACCAACATCTGCTCCCAACTTGGTGTCATCTGCAAATGTGCTGATGACTGTCTCAATCCCCTCATCCAGATCGTCAGTGAAGATATTAAAGAGGCTGGGGCCCAGCACTGATCCCTGGGGCACACCACTGGTGCCTGGCTGCCAGCTGGCTGTGGCACCATTCACCACCACTCTCTGGGCTCAGCCTCCAGCCAGTTCCTAACCCAGCTCAGAGTGCTGCTGTCCAAGCCAGGGGCTGACAGCTTGGCCAGCAGTTTGCTGTGGGGGACGGTGTCAAAGGCCTTGCTGAGGTCCCGGTAGACCACATCCACAGCCTGCCCCACATCCACCAGGCAGTCACCTGGGCATAGAAGGAGATCAGGTTGGAGATCACCTTGGTGTCCTTCTTGTAGACCTATGAAGGCTCCAAAACTCAGTGATGGGACGAGGAGCAACGGTTTGAAATGAGAGCAGAGCAGATTGAGATTGGATGTGAGCAACAAGTTCTGCACCAGGAGGCTGCTGGAGCCCTGCAAGGGGTTGCCCAGGGAGGTGGTTGAGGTCCCTTGCCTGGAGTTGTTGAAGGTGAGGCTGGAGAAGGCTGTGAGCAACCTGCTCCAGTGGAGGATGTCCCTGCTGAGTGCAGAGGGGGGGGATTTGGACTGGATGATTTCTGGAGGTCCCTTCCAAGCCAAACTATTGTATGATCTTAGAGGGCTTGTCCATCCAAAGCAGTTCTGTGGTTTATGGTTCTGTGATGTGAACCCTAGGGTTTCAGTATGGCCAAAATGATAGTTCTTAGTCCTGTCGTGTGGATTGGTCTTTTGGTTGGGTGGGTGGGTTGGTTTTTTTACTTTAGTAGAGATCCTGAGTTATTTTTTTCTCTCCCCTAAATGAAAGGAACCTCCCTAAGTGCCTGACCTGGCTGTGAATCCCTGCTGTTGGACATAGCCATTCATCTGCTTAGCTGATTATTCCAGACAGCTCCTGGGGAACGTGCTGGGGGAGATTCACAGTTCAGGGTTCTTTCATTGGAGGCTTTCAGCTGGCAACCAATCACATCAGGTGAGGTAGCCTGTGCCAGACAGTGGCTTTGGAAGCTGCTGTCTTTGGTGGATGAAAAGTTCAGCTTTGCTGTGAGGCTTTCTCTCTGGTTTTGCTAAAATGCAGTCAGGCTGCTGTGGCAAGGAGGTTGTGGTGCTGTTAAATGTAAAGATGTGAAGTCAGGCTGCTGAGAATGGCTTTGTGCTGAGACTCCTGCAGTCCATGAAGTCCTTTCCCTTGCTTTGTGTGTTTTGCACAAATGTAGCCCTCCAGTTGTTAAGGAGTCAGATGATGCTTATAGCTGCAGACAGAACAGAGTTGCTTGCCAGATCACAGGCTCACAGGATGTTAGGCATTGGAAGGGACCTCTGGAGATCATCCAGTCCAACCCCCCTGCCAGAGCACGAGCACAATCCAGCACAGGTCACACAGGAACACATCCAGACAGGGCTGGGAAGGCTCCAGAGAAGGAGACTCCACAACCTCTCTGGGCAGCCTGCTCCAGGCCTCTGGTACCCTCACAGTGATGAAGTTCCTCCTCATGGTGAGCTGGAACCTCCTGTGCTGGAGTTTATATCCACTGCCCCTTGTCCTATCCCAAGGTGCAGCTGAGCAGAGCCTGTCCCCTCCCTCCTGACCCCCAGCCCTCAGCTGTTGATGGACATTGATCAGATCCCTCTCAGTCTTCTCCTCTCCAGACTGAACACCCCCAGGTTCCTCAGCCTCTCCTCCCCAGGCAGTGCTGCAGTCCCTTCAGCATCCTTGTAGCCTCCCTTGGACTCTTTCCAGCAGATCCCTGTTCCTCTTGAACTGGGGAGCCCAGAGCTGGATGCAATATTCCAGGTGAGGTCTCCCCAGGGCAGAGCAGAGTAGAGGAGAACCTCCCTGGCACTGCTGGCCACACTGCCCTGAATGCAGCCCAGGTTCCCCTTGGCCTTCTTGGCCCCCGGGCACATTGCTCCATGTCAGCTGGAGACTTGCACTGTGATGAGCAAAAATCTTCATGGTCTTAGTGCTCCATCCAAGTGCTCCTTTGTGTCTCGTGTTTTGTAACTGGTGCTTGGAGCTGGTGGGCTGCAGGCATCTCACCAGCTCCTGTGGCAGGCTGGAGGAACCTCATGTGGTCTATTGTTACCCAGAGGTGTGGAAAGCTGAGTGCGAAGAGGAGACGTGGAGTCCTTAAGCACAGAGTCCCTGGATCGTTGGGGTTGGAAGGGACCTTTCAGGGTCATCAAGTCCAACATGCCTGCAGTCAGCAGGGACAGAACATGACAGGAAGAGTGAGACAGCTCCTTGGGTGTTCTGAATTCTTGCTAGTAGCTCTGTTTGTTTACTTGCATGTTCCTCTGAAGTACTTAGAGGAGTCAAAGGTTGGTAAATGCATCATTGCTTGGAATCTTTGTCAATCTAAGCTGTACTTGGCTTTGCTCCTGAAGAGCTGACCTTGCTTTGAGTATGCTTGGATAGAGTTGGGTTATCAGTGTGCTCTTGCAGCCCAGAGCCAACCCTGTCCTCACAGAACAGAAGCCAGGATGCCACTGGCTTCCAGGATGCTGATGTTAGTCACATCCCTTAGTGAAGTGCTGTCTGGTTGTGAGGGCAGTGGAAGCCTGGATGGAGTTACAGGTAGAATTGTACAAGCCCCAGGTGCTGTGAACTTACAAACATGTCACTCCCATTGCCATCAGCCCAAGGTGCTGAGTGCTAAACTTGCTCTTTATGAAACCACATCCCTTTGGAATGCCTTCTAAGAAATGTTTGCTTGCTAGCCCTGCCTTGAAAGCTGAGGTCTGCCTCTGCTTGTGGAGCCTTTGCAGTCTTGTGGATGTCCTGGCTTTGAACATCAGCAAGAGTAAAGATAAGAGAGAAGGGAAGCTGTGGAATATTTCTACCTCTGAGCTCTGAAACACCCCCCAGCATTTGTGCTTTCACAGGCAGGTGGAGGGCTTCCCCCTAGGTCTGCAGGCAGTGCCAGAGCTTCAGCAACCAATTAGGTTTTGCTGCCCTGACACAGAAGCCACCGGGGGGAGGTACTCTGGGTGACCCTTTGCTGGCAGGGGGTTGGACTGGAGGATCTTCAGAGGTCACTTCCAACCCCCACAGACCGTTCTGTGCCTCTGTGATTATAGGTCACACAATTGTTTGGCTTGGAAGAGGCCTTTAAGGTCATTGAGTCCAGCCTTCAAACTAAGAGCACCATGGCCATTAAACCATGTCCCAGTGTGCAATGAGCGTGCCAGGAGTCTGCTTCTGGCCAAAGTGATCTGACTGGAGTGTAACAGAGTCCTTGAAAAATGAAAAGGATGTGAAGAGAGGAGGTCCTTAGACTATATATAACCAATACAAACCAGCAGTGCCAGTGGTACCCTGAAACTCTGCTGTGAGAAGTGTTAAGCTACTGAGTTGCAAGCTGGAGGGCCTGTGGTGTCAGCTGCCTTTGGTTTTCCCCTGTAAGGATTGGTGATGGTTTCACACTTTTTTTTTTGGAGACTTTTTGGGTTTTTTATTTCCACCTTTCAAATGAACTTCTGCTCTGTTCTGCTGAGCCCCCTGCTGCTGCACTGTGGCCTGTTCTGCTGCCCCCAGCATAGGAGGGACGTGGAGCTGCTGGAGAGGGTCTGGGGGAGGCCATGGAGATGATCAGAGGGCTGCAGAACCTCCCCTGTGGGGACAGGCTAAGGGAGTTGGGGCTGTTCAGCCTGGAGAAGAGAGAGCTCCAGGGAGACCTCAGAGCAGCCTGCCAGTGCCTGAAGGGGCTCCAGGAGAGCTGGGGAGGGACTTTGCACAAGGGCTGGGAGTGCCAGGCTGAGGAACAATGGCTTTGAGCTGGAAGAGGGGAGACTGAGACTGGAGATGAGGAAGAAATTCTTTTTAGTGAGGCTGGGGAGGCACTGGCACAGGTTGCCCAGGGAGGCTGTGGCTGCCTCCTCCCTGGAGGTGTTTAAGGCCAGGCTGGATGAGGCCCTGAGCAGCCTGGGCTGGTGGGAGGGTCCCTGCCCATGGCAGGGGGTTGGAACTGGCTGGTCTTTAAGGTCCCTTCCAACCCAGCCCATTGTGTGTGTCTCTGAATAGCTTCAGTGACCTTATTTCATACTTCAGTTAATGACTCTGATTCAGTGTTGTGTCCATTGAGGCTCAGAGCACAAGAGCCATTTTCCTGCCTCCTCCTGGTTTCCATGAAGTGTGGAAGCAATGTTTTGCACTGCAGCTGGGGGGGATTTTGAGATCCCTGTGCTTTGGAGCAACTGAGATACTGGTAGGCATTTCCTGGAGGACATCTGATTCAGAGGTCTTGAATGCAGGCTCTTTTGAGGTGTTTGTCTCCTAGTTCCATTGAGAGCCCACCCAAACCCAGCAAGTCCTGGATGACATTGGTTTGCACCTTTTCATCACTCTCCCTTTTCAGATGCAGGCTCGAAAGCTTTTGCTCTTCTTATGCAAAGCTGCCCATGAGTGACAGCAGAGCTGCCCAGCCTCTCCTCCTGCAGCAGTGCTGATAACTTTCAAGCTTTCAAAGTGAAAGGCTCTCCACTTATTAATGACTTCAACATGAGTTAGAGCTCAGTGTCTAATGAGATTGGGTACCCTTAAAACTTCTAATGGGATCCTTGAACATCTGCCAATGGACTATGGAGGTTTTCTGATGAATTGTTTTAATGGAGCTCTGCCTTGCTATTTGGTTAAGGGTCCTCAGGGTAGCCTCGGGCTGCTTGCTTTCCAATCTCCCTGTGTTATCTGTAGATAAATGTCCACCTTATTGGAGCCTAATGGCCAATTAGCTGAGTCAAATGAAATCTGAAAACACAAAAAGCAGCTCTGATCACTGGCAGGGTATGCTTGGCCTAGGGGAGGCTGAGCACAGAGCTGCTGGCTGCCCCTGCTCCCTTCCTCGGCCCCTAAGGCACAGCTGAGCCAGATCCTCCCTGCACTCCTGCTGCTTCCTTTCTCTGCTCAACGGAAGGGGCAAAATGATGCAACCCACTTCTGGCAACACTTCCCCATTCAAGAAGCCTTCAGTGTAACTTCCTTTGGGGCTGTATCAAAGAGAGCCCTGTGAGCTGTGGCAGGTCCTGCTCAGATGCAGGCCACCTGACTTGGACTTCTCCATCACCTGATGCTTCTCTCTGGACAGAAGCATGTCTGACATGGGGGACCTCACAAGGACAGCCACCTCTGGGAAGCCACTCCTGGCACCCTGCCCAGCCTGGCCCTTGATGGTGGCAGGAGCTGGGTGTTTGCAGCGTGGCCCTTCATGAGCTGCTGTCCACATCCTGTGAGGAAATCTTGGGCTGCATCCAAAGCAGTGTGGCCAGAGATGGAGAGAGGGGATTGTGCTGCTCTGCTCTGTGAGACCTCACCTGCAGGGCTGTGTCCAGCTCTGGAGCCCTCAGCACAGCAAGGACATGGACCTGATGGAGAGGCTCCAGAGGAGGCCACTGAGATGATCAGGGGGCTGGAGCAGCAGCTCTGCCTGGAGGCCAGGCTGAGGGAGCTGGGGGGGTTCAGGCTGGAGAAGAGAAGGCTCCAGGCAGACCTAAGAGCAGCCTGCCAGGACCTGAAGGGGGGCTACAAGAAGGCTGCAGAGGGACTGTTTGCAAAGGCTGCAGGGCCAGGAGCAGGGGCAATGGTTTGAAATGAGAGCAGAGCAGATTGAGCTTGGATGTGAGCAACAAGCTCTGCACCAGGAGGGTGCTGGGACCCTGCAACAGGTTGCCCAGGGAGGGAGTTGTGGCTCCATGCCTGGGGATGTTGAAGGTGAGGCTGAAGAAGGCTGTGAGCAACCTGCTCCAGTGGAGGATGTCCCTGCTGAGTGCAGGGGGTTGGACTGGATGCCCTCTGGAGGTCCCTTCCAGCCCAAAGCACTCTGAGAAAATAAACTTGGCATAGATTTAGTAAATATTGCAGTGCTGTTTACTTCAGTTTGGAAGGACTCTGGGCCATTGTCCTAGAGGAAATGTGCTATTGAAATGCTGGAACAAATGTTTTGATTAGAGAACAGCTTGAGCTCAACTGTCAGAAGTAAGTCCCAGCTTCAGCAGCTGTACCAAGAGGTAGTCACTGCATGTTTCCAGGGCAGGGTCACTTTGGATGCCTTGAAAGACACAAAGTCACCGTCTGGTTTTAAAGAACCTTCCTACATTGTTCAGCTTGAGGCTGGTGAGACTCTGGAACAGGCTGCCCGGGGAGGCTGTCCATGCCTCCTCCCTGGGGGTGTTCCCAGGCCTTAGGCTGGGTAAGGCCTTCAGCAGCTGAGTGCAGCTGAGAGGCCTCCCTGCTTATGGCAGGAGGTTGGAGGAGAGGTTTTGAGAGGTCCCTTCCAACCTGAGTCATTCTGGGAACTAAGAGGACAGTTCATTTCACAGAATCACAGAGCTGTCAGGGCTGGAAGGGACCTCAAGGCTCAGCCAGTGCCAACCCCCCTGCCATGGGCAGGGACACCTCACACCGCAGCAGGTTGCTCACAGCCACCTCCAGCCTGGCTGCAAACACCTCCAGGCAGGAGGCTTCCACCACCTCCCTGGGCAGCCTGTGCCAGGCTCTCACCACCCTCATGGGGAAGAATTTCCTCTAAACATCCAATCTCAATCTCCCCACTTCTAGTTTTGTTCCATCCCCCCAGTCCTATCCCTCCCTGACACCCTCAAAAGTCCCTCCCCAGCTCTCTCTTGGATCCCCCTTCAGATCCTGGAAGGCCACCAGAAGGTCTCCTGGGAGCCTTCTCCTCTCCAGACTGCACAGCCCCAACTCCCTCAGTCTGTCCTCATGCCAGGCTCTCACCACCCTCATGGGCAACAACTTCTTCCTGATATCCAATCTCAGTCTACCCATTTCCAGTTTTGCTCCATCCCCCCCAGTCCTATCACTCCCTGACACCCTCAAAAGTCCCTCCCCAGCTTTCCTGGAGCCCCCTTCAGATCCTGCAAGGCCACAAGAATGTCTCCTGGGAGCCTTCTCCTCTCCAGCCTGCACAGCCCCAACTCTCTCAGGCTGTCTCCAGAGCAGAGCTGCTCCAGCCCTCTGCTCCTCCTCGTGGCCCTTCTCTAGACACCTTCCAGCCCCTCCAGATCCTTCTGTATCTCAGATGCCTTGTGTGTCCAGGGAGTCCCTTATCTCTATAGTGCCTCTATGTGATCTGAACAGGTAGCAGTTGGGGAGATGGGAGTTTTGTCTGTTCCAGGGCAGCCCTGCCTGTATTTGAGTCGAAATCCCTGGCTTTTTGGTTCTGAGCTGCACACCTGCTCAGCAACGTTTTTGGTAATGGATTTGCCTGTTTACTGCTGAGGAATAAATGATTCCAGGTCCCCTTGGGGGCTTTCAGATTCACACTTGGCATTTGTTAAGCTGCTTCTTGAAAAGCAGTTGATATATTTAGGAAGGCTCCTGATCAGTTGTAGGTTTTCAGGTAGCCATCTCCTCAGCATCTGAGCTGCACAGGGACATCAATGATGGATGCCTGGGGCGGTCCCGCCGGGTAGGGGAGCATTAGCGATCATTAACAGCTAAGGGGAACCGAAGCCCAGGGCAGCAGTGTAATGTGATCTTGGGAGACATCTGTGGCAGGCCTGAAGGCTCTCTGCTCTTCTCCGGTTCCCCCACCCCCTGCTCCATAAAGCTGCCCTTTCCCCAGGGATGCTGCCTGCAGGCTGGGCTGTGGCACAAGTGCTGACATTCCTCTTGCCGCTCCGGTGCCCAGGCTGCCAGCGCTGAAGCAGGCTGCTCTCTGACCCGGGGCCCTGCTGGGTTCCTCCAGGGGGGTGACACAGGGCTGCCAGTTTGGAGAGCTGAATCTGGGACCACCTCAACTCTGAAGCCAGCATCTGAGGTGCAGCGCAGCCACAGGCTCACAGGGTGTTAGGGGTTGGAAGGAACCTTCAAAGATCTTCCAGTCCAACCCCCTGCCAGAGCAGGAGCACAGAATCCAGCACAGGTCACACAGGAACACATCCAGACAGGGCTGGGAAGGCTCCAGAGAAGGAGACTCCACAACCTCTCTGGGCAGCCTGCTCCAGGCCTCTGGGACCCTCACAGGGAAGAAGTTCCTCCTGGTGAGGTGGAACCTCCTGTGCTGCAGTTTATATCCACTGCCCCTTGTCCTATCCCAGGGTGCAACTGAGCAGAGCCTCTCCCCACCCTCCTGACCCCCAGCCCTCAGCTATTGATAGACATTGATCAGATCCCTCTCAGTCTTCTCCTCTCCAGACTGAACAGCCCCAGGGCTCTCAGCCTCTCCTCCCCAGGCAGTGCTGCAGTCCCTTCATCATCCTTGTAGCCCTCCCTTGGACTCTCTCCAGCAGATCCCTGTCCCTCCTGAACTGGGCAGCCCAGACTGGATGCAATATTCCAGGTGAGGTCTTCCCAGGGCAGAGCAGAGGGGGAGGAGAACCTCCCTGGCTCTGCTGGCCACACTGCTCTGAATGCAGCCCAGGACCCCCTTGGCCTTCTTGGCCCCCAGGGCACATTGCTGGCCCATGCAGAACTTGCTGCCCAACCAGTCAGGCTTTCTGTGCTTGTAGGCAGCCTGCAGGGCTGTCCACTTGGTAAGCTTGCTGAAGAGTGTGGAAGGGACAGGACAGCTGACACAGAGTGGAGTGGTCCTGGCCTCCCCTGGCCGCTTGTCTCCCTGTGGCATAGGTGGAAATTTCAGGTGTGAAGGACGAGTTCTTTCCCCTAAGGTGACTTTGCTGCATTAGGCATGGGAACTGTACCTGTGTGGTGTTACTGCCAGCCCTGAGTGGCTAACAAGAGCCTTCTAAATCCGAGTTCCTTGGCTTTCTGCTGAGCTGCTGCTTGGTTTTGTTTGCACTGGCAGGGAAGATGAGAGCCTCCAAGACACGCTGTGCACGTTTTCATGTGTCTTGAAATAGCAGGGCTCCAAGACCTCCTTTACTTCCTCAGGGGCAAATTCTGGCACTGAACAGATGTTGTAGGTTGTGTTTGGAAGTGTGTTTTGGTTTGCTTTGGTTTTTCTTTTGCTGACTCCTACTTTGCTAGCTCTTGCTTTGAACCCAACCTTTTTGTTTCTCATCCCCCACTGCCGCCCCCCTGGGAAGGCAGTAGGATGGGGTTCACAGGATGTTAGGGGTTGGAAGGGACCTCTGAGGATCATTGAGCCTTCTTGTAGTCCCCTTCAGGTCCTGGCTGGCTGCTCTTAGGTCTCTTGTCCAGGCTGAACCCCCCCCAGCTCCCTCAGCCTGGCCTCCTAGCAGAGCTGCTCCAGCCCCCTGGTCATCTTGGTGGCCTCCTCTGGAGCCTCTCCATCAGGTCCATGTCCTTGCTGTGCTGAGGGCTCCAGAGCTGGACACAGCCCTGCAGGTGAGGTCTCACAGAGCAGAGCAGAGGGGCAGAAGCCTCTCTCTCCATCTCTGGCCACACTGCTTTGGATGCAGCCCAGGCTGCCATTGGCCTTCTGGGCTGCAAGCTCACACTGCTGGCTCCTGCCCAGCTTCTCCCCCACCAGCCCCCCAAGTCCTTTTCTGCAGGGTTGCTCTCAATCTCATCCTCCCCCAGCCTGGATTGATCTCCAGGATTGCCCTGACCCAGGTGCAGGACCTTGCACTTGGCCTTGTTGAACCTCCTGAGGTTCTCCTTAGCCACCTCTCCAGCCTGGCCAGGTGCCTCTGGATGCCTCCATCCTCTCCTTCAGACTTAGCAACTGCCCAGACCCCGAGTGCTTCAAATCTTGCCTTTCCAGGTTACAGACTGTGTGGTGTTTGAATGTGTGCAAAGGAATTGCTTAGGAAGTTGGGGGAATGGGAAGGGGCCTGCTGCTGCCACATTCATTCCTTCTAGAGGGATTGGAAATGTCAGGGAAGTGAGTTGTGTTTATTCCTGGAGCTTCCCACTCCTGCCTTCACAAAGACCATTCCTTCAAACAGAAGAGCAGTACTGCTGCCTAAGCAGAAAGCAAAGGCAGCTGAAGTCCTTTCCATCTGAGGCAGAACTGGACAGATGGTGTCTCCTGCAAGCACTCCAGTTTCATGGCCAAGAGCAGTTAAATTATTGATGAAGTATTGCTGAAGGAAGCAACTCCTGACCACTGGCTATCCTCTTTCCTCTCTGCTGGTCGCCATGGTCACAGGAGGAGGGGGGAAGGTGAAGGAAATCCAGCAAGGACAAGAGTAGAGTCTGGCATCTGGGAAGGAACAGCCCCATGGACCAGTGTAGGCTGGGGGCTGAGCTGTGGGGAGCAGCTCTGGGGAAAGGGACCAGGGGGTCCTGGTGGACAGCAGGATGCCCATGAGCCAGCAATGTGCCCTTGTGGCCAAGAAGGCCAAGGGCATCCTGGGCTGCATTAGAAGTGCTTTGGTGCACAGCTCCAGAGAGGTTCTCCTGCCCCTCTGCTCTGCCCTGGTCAGGCCACATCTGGAATATTGTGTCCAGTTCTGGGCCCCTCAGTCCAAGAAGGACCTCAGGGAACTGCCTGAGAGAGCCCAGCCCAGAGCCACAGAGCTGCTGCAGGCAGTGGAACATCTCCCTGTGAGCACAGGCTGAGGGAGCTGGGGCTTGGAGCAGAGGAGCCTGAGGGCTGCCCTCAGTGCTGGGGATAAAGATGTGCAGGGCAGTGCTGGAGGACAGAGCCAGGCTCTGCTCAGGGATGGCCAAGGACAGCACAAGGGGCACTGGGGGCAAGCTGGAGCAGAGGAGGTGCCAGGGGAACAGAAGGGAAACCTTTGTGCCTGTGAGGCTGCTGGAGCCTGGAGCAGGCTGCCCAGAGAGGTTGTGGAGTCTCCTCTGGAGCCTTTCCAACCCCCCCTGGATGTGCTCCTGTGTGAGCTGCCCTGGGTGCTCTGCTCTGGGGCTTGGACTGGCTGATCTCTGGAGGTGCCTCCCAACCCCTAACATTCTGTGAGTCTCTGATTCTCCTTGCCTGTGAAGCAGTGTGAGATGCAGGCTCATGTCCAGCTTCGCCCCCTCCAGCACCCCCAGCTCCTTCCCTGCAGGGCTGTTCTCAGTCTCATCAGGCAGCCCAAGTTGTTTCTGATTTTTGATAGCTCTTCCTCTCTTTTTTTTCCTCATGTTCTTCACTGGGTCATGCACCCTGAGTTAAGGTTCCACCTGCATGGGGGCCCTCTCTGTGCACAGGCAGCAGTGCTCTGGGCTGGAGCTTCTGGCACAGTGGAGAAGGGAAGCACCTGAACTGGTGCAAGAGCCAGGCTCCCGCTGCAGCATCAGCCCTGCCCTGCTCCTCCCCAGCAGCATGTTTCCCCTTGACAAAAGGCTTTTGTGCTCTTGATTTGCTTGCAGCAAGCAGCAGCAGTGGCAGGCATGCAGCACACCCAGGGTCACTTCATCCTCTGTACACAGGTTTGTTATTGTTGTGTAAAAGCACATCAGAGGGCTGGGGTTGAATGGGAGGGGGAAAGCAGGCTGTGGGTAGGTAGGTGGGTATAAAAGCTGTTATTTTTTCACTTGAGGTGGTTATTTCCTAGGGTGCTGGTGGTGATTATGGGCAATTCCTGACTTCAAATAAACAACCAGCTGTGTACATCTGTCACTCTTGAACCCCAGCCTCTGACCTCGCTTCACTCTCTCTGAGACTTGGCTGGTCGTGGAGGTGTGAGCAGAGCTCCAGGAGAAGGGCAAATTCACAGCAGCTGGTAGAAGAGAAGCCTCTCAGATCTCAAGTGATGGCAAAACCTCCTCAAGCACACCTAGGGCATGACATTTCAAGAGGTTTGAGTCCTGTGATGTCTCAATATTGAGTTGGACCTTTCTGTATCTCATCCTGGGCTGCATCCAAAGCAGTGTGGGCAGTGATGGAGAGAGGCTTCTGCCCCTCTGCTCTGCCTCTGTGAGACCTCACCTGCAGGGCTGTGTCCAGCTCTGGAGCCCTCAGCACAGCAAGGACATGGACCTGATGGAGAGGCCCCAGAGGAGGCCAGCAAGATGATCAGGGGGCTGGAGCAGCTCTGCCAGGAGGCCAGGCTGAGGGAGCTGGGGGTGTTCAGCCTGGAGAAGAGAAGGCTCCAGGCAGACCTAAGAGCAGCCTGCCAGGACCTGAAGGGGGCTACAAGAAGGCTGCAGAGGGACTGCTTGCAAAGGCTGCAGGGACAGGAGCAGGGGCAATGGTTTGAAATGAGAGCAGAGCAGGAGGTATTCAAGGTGAGGCTGGAGAAGGCTGTGAGCAGCCTGCCTCAGTGGAGGATGTCCCTGCTGAGTGCAGGGGGTTGGACTGGATGCCCTTTGGAGGTCCCTTCCAACCCAAATCATTCCATAATCAGCAGTGATCTCCAACACAGAGCTGAGATCTAAAGGCTGCACTGTGGCTGCTTGTGTTTTCAGCACTGGGTGGATGAAAACTGGCTGATTTCAACCCAACCTGGTGAGCCTTGGAAGTCAAAGCTTGTTGAAATATGTTCTTCTGCAGCTCTGCTATGTCCATGTCTCTCCTACTGCAGCTGGAGGAGAACTGGCTCCCTTTCCACTGGAAAACTCAGAGGTGCTCTGAGTTTGCTCTGCTCTGTGTTTTGTCATAGAATCATAGAATCATCAGGTTGGAAAAGACCTCAGAGATCATCAAGTCCAACCTGTCCCCCAACACCTCCTGACAACTAAACCATGGCTCCAAGTGCCACATCCAATCCCCTCTTGAACACCTCCAGGGATGGGGACTCCACCACCTCCCTGGGCAGCACATCCAAGGGCCAATCTCTCTTGCTGGGAAGAACTTTCTCCTCACCTCCAGCCTAAACCTCCCCTGGCACAGCTTGAGACTGTGTCCTCTTGTTCTGGTGCTGGCTGCCTAGGAGGAAGAGCCCAATCCCCACCTGGCTCCAACCTCCCTTCAGGGAGTTGGAAAGAGCAAGAAGGTCTCCCCTGAGCCTCCTCTTCTCCAGGCCAAGCACCCCCAGCTCCTTCAGCCTGTCAGGGGCCTGATGCTTGGCACACCTGTAAGTGTGGGCAACTGGTGGAATTCCAGTGGGTTACTTCTCTCCGTCTCGAACTTTGCTCCCGTGCTTGCCTCTGGCCTCCACTACAATACCATACAGTATACCAGGTTGAAGAGACCTTCAAGATCATCACGTCCAACCTATCAACCAATCCAACCCACCCAAACAACTAACCCATGGCACCAAGCACCCCAGCAAGTCTCCTCCTGAACACCTCCAATGATGGTGACTCCACCACCTCCCTGGGCAGCCCATTCCAATGGGCAATCACTCTCTCTGTGTAGAACTTCCTCCTAACATCCAGCCTAAACCTCCCCTGGCACAGCTTGAGACTGTGTCCTCTTGTTCTGGGCTGGGTGCCTGGGAGAAGAGACCAACCTCTGCCTGGCTACAACCTCCCTTCAGGGAGTTGTAGAGAGCAAGAAGGTCACCCCTGAGCCTCCTCTTCTCCAGGCTAAGCAACCCCAGCTCCCTCAGCCTCTCCTCACAGGGCTGTGTTCCAAACCCCTCACCAACTTCGTTGCCCTTCTCTGGACACCTTCCAGCAAGTCAACCTCCTTCCTGAACTGAGGGGCCCAGAACTGGACACAGGACACAAGGTGTGGCCTAACCAATGCTGAGCACAGGGCACAATGACCTCCCTGCTCCTGCTGGCCACACTGCTCCTGATGCAGGCCAGGATGCCCTTGGCCTTCTTGGCCGACTGGGCACACTGCTGGCTCCTGTTCAGCTGCTATCCATCAGTACCCCCAGGTCCCTCTCTGGCTGCTCTCAGCCACTCTGACCCCAGCCTGTAGCACTGCCTGGGGTTGCTGTGGCCAATGTGCAGCACCTGGCACTTGGATGTGTTCAATCTCCTGCCCTTGGCCTCTGCCCATCTGCCCAGCCTGTCGAGGTCCCTCTGCAGAGCCTCTCTGCCCTTCATCTCTTTCTCCCAGCTCAGGGGCCCGTTGTGTGTGTCTGCTTTCCAGCCCCGCTCTCACCTCTTCTTTGGGTGTGCCTTCCAGTTGGAGCAGGCTGTCATCTGCTTCCAGGCAGAGTTTCTGCCGGGCAGCAGGACCCCTCCTTCGCTGCCTGCGTGCTGTCAGTCGCTCTCCGCTCCGCCTTGGCTCCGCTTTGTCGTCTTCTGATTCTTCCCCTAATTTTAACTGTTGCTTCAGTGTGTTGTTTGGGGAAACATTCTTGTTCCTCTTCCAAATGTTTTGGCTTTTTTAGGAGCCTCAGGAGAGAGGTTTCAGGTCTTGTTTTCTGTTCCTAGGGCAAGACTTCAAAGCAGGAGCTGAGCTGCCTTCCCCGGGTAGGGAAGCCTGCAGATCTGCCTGGTTCTGTCCAGATCAAAATCGTGGCTCTCTGTCAGCAATCTCCTCTCACTTGGAAATCAGCTCAGTGCTGCTGAGTGAGAGGTGAGGGGTGTTGTTCTTTATTGTTCAGAATGTTGTTGATGTTGGTTTTGTTCCCCTGGCCTGCATCCTGGCCTTTCTTGGCCTTGGCCCCTTTGCAGAGCCTCACATCCCAGCTGTGTTTTGCTGGCTCCTTCCGAGGTGTGGCCCTTCCATGTAGGCACAGAGCCCAAGCTGTCCCCTTGGTGCCAGCTCCACAGCTTGTATCCCCCTCCTGATGTGCTCTGCCCACGTGCAGTCAGCCCCTGGTGCAGAGCTTACTCTCCTGATCTCCTCAGGAGGGTTTTGTTAGCTCCCCTTGTTGTGCTGTCTCTGCTGTGCTGATGTGTGTTTCCAGAGCCCTGCACCTTCTGTCTTCAGCAAACCTTTCCAGTGGGCAATCCGTGGCAAGGCAGCAGTGTGGGACACCAGCCTTCACCACCTACACACTTGCTGGGCCACACAGCTGGCTCTGACAAGCAGCTTCCCTTGCTGGGGAGGACTTTGATATGCAGTTGCCAAGACAATTATTGCTCTTGAAAGCTTCCCTGTGCTGCTTGGAGAAGGAATTGTGGCACAGCTGTTAAGCAGCTGTGTTTGAGTGATGTCTGCTGGAGGTGAAGATGGCAGGAGTGTTGGAGGTTTAGGTTATCTGGTTGAATCATAGAGTGGGTTGGGTTGGAAGGGAGCTCCAAAGGGCATCCAGTCCAGCCTCCTGCACTCAGCAGGGACATCCTCCATTGGAGCAGGTTGCTCACAGCCTTCTCCAGCCTCACCTTCAACAGCTCCAGGCATAGGGCCTCAACCACCCCCTGGGCAACCTCTTGCAGTATCCCAGCACCCTCCTGGTGCAGAGCTTGTTGCTCACATCCAAGCTCAATCTGCTCTGCTCTCCTTTCAAACCATTGCCCCGGCTCCTGGCCCTGCAGGCCTTTGCAAACAGTCCCTCTGCAGCCTGCTTGTAGCCCCCTTCTGTAGCCCCCTTCAGGTCCTGGCAGGCTGCTCTCAGGTCTGCCTGGAGCCTTCTCTTCTCCAGGCTGAACACCCCCAGCCTGGCCGCCAGGCAGAGCTGCTCCAGCCCCTTGATCATCTCTGTGGCCTCCTCTGGAGCCTCTCCATCAGGTCCATGTCTCTGCTGTGCTGAGGGCTCCAGGCTGGAGGCAGGCTGTTTGTCTTTTCTTCCCTCCCTATCAATGAGCCATTCAAGAGTAGTGCTCAGACTTCCTCCTGTTGAAGAAAGCAGATAAGATTCCACTTGGAAATCTTATCACTGGGTGGATGTTGGCCATGAGTACAATTCTCTTCCCCTCTCTTATCAGCAGAGTAAGCAGTGAGATGAGGCTGGTGGAGGAAGGGTTTCAGCACCAGGAGCTGTTGTAGCCAGAGGCCTGTAAACATCTCCCTGGCTGTCATTGGTATCCTTTTAAGTTTTCAGTCAGCTCCCAGATGAAAAATGATTTGGTTCTTGCAGTGGCTCAAGCCCAGCAGCCAGAGCTGCTGTGGCAGCCCTCAGCACTCCTGTTTGTCGGAGAGCATTCCAGGTGTCTTTGTTGCCAGTAAGCTGACCTGGAGCAGCTGTGAGAACTGAGTGCTGCTCATCTGCCAGAAGGGTGGCAGGTAGCAATCTGAGCATGGGCCCTACAAATCCAGGCTCTTCTGCAGTCACACCTGGAGGAGAGTTTGATGGAAGGAGTTAAAGCTGGTGGTAGCCTGGGAGGTGAGGCACAAACCTGAGACTGTGTGCTTTCTAGTTATTCTCTTTGTGCCTTGTGGAGAGTTAATTCCATCTGAGTTTCCAGGTGACTGGTACCAAGTGACCCAACAGGGAATAGAATAGAACAGGATTAACCAGGTTGGAAGAGACCTTTGAGATATCCAGTCCAACCTAGCACCCAACACCATCTGATCAACTAAACCATGGTACCTAGCACCCCATCCAATACATACAATAAATCCAGGTTGGAAGAGACCTTCAAGATCATGGTGTCCAACCTATCAACCAATCCAACCCACCCAAAGAACTAACCCATGGCACCAAGCACCCCAGCAAGTCTCCTCCTGAATACCTCCAATGATGGTGACTCCACATCCAGGCTCTTCCTAAACACCTCCAGGGATGGGGACTCCACCACCCCCCTGGGCAGCACATCCCAAGGGCCAATCTCTCTTGATGGGAAGAACTTTCTCCTCGCCTCCAGCCTGAACCTCCCCTGGCACAGATTGAGACTGTGTCCTCTTGTTCTGGTGCTGGCTGCCTGGGAGAAGAGACCAACCCCCACCTGGCTCCAACCTCCCTTCAGGGAGTTGGAGAGAGCAAGAAGGTCTCCCCTGAGCCTCCTCTTCTGCAGGCTAAGCAACCCCAGCTCCCTCAGCCTCTCCTCACAGGGCTGTGCTCCAGACCCCTCCCCAGCTTTCTTGCCCTTCTCTGGACACTTCCAGCCAATTCAGGCTGTGGGAGGCTGGAGAGATGCAGCAGTGTTGTCTGGGGGAGGACAGTTGATGCTCTGGATCATGAATTTTAGCAAAGCCAAGTTAGGCCTCCTTCCCTTTCTTAAAATCCAGGCTTTGGAGGCATAGCTGTCAGACTGATCTGAGGTTCTTCCTGGTGGCAGGGGCTTGTGCTTTTGTTCTTCTGACACTACTTAGGGTGTTACTTGGTTTGCTGTCTCTTCAAAGCATGCTCTGAATCTGTCCAGGAGGAGGATAATTACCTAACTGTATCACAAGGGTGCTGCAGAGAAATCCATCCTCTGAGGCAGCAAAACCTCTGTTCTGAGATGCTCAAACCAGTTCCCTGTTCTGTCCTCTCTAGGTGTGTGTAGGTTGTGAGGTGCCCTCTGAGGTGACTTCCTGATGTTCTTTGCTGTGGGTAGCTGGGCTGTGGTGATGTCTCACATCCTTGTTCCATGAAGAACCACAGAACGGTCTGGCTTGGAAGGGACCTCCAAAAGTCATCCAGCCCAACCTCCTGCACTCAGCAGGGACATCCTCCCCTAGAGCAGGCTGCTCACAGCCTTCTCCAGCCTCACCTTGAACAGCTCCAGGCATGGGGCCCCAACCCAAATCTGCAGCTGGTTGTTCCAAGTCATTGCCCCTCATCCTGTCCCTGATGCACCCCAAGCTGAAGGAATGCCCTGCAGTCTGCTCTGCTAGCTACGCAGGGGCAATGGTTTGGCATGAGAGCAGGGCAGGTTGAGACTGGATGTGAGCAACAAGTTCTGCACCAGGAGGCTGCTGGGACACTGCAACAGGTTGCCCAGGGAGATGGTTGAGGCTCCATGTCTCAAGGGGTAGCTGGGCAAGGCTGTGAGCAACCTGCTCTAGGGGAGGATGTCCCTGCTGAGTACAGGGGGTTGGACTGGATGCCCTTTGGAGATCCCTTCCAACCCAAACCATTCTATGGCTCTATGGCTTGTCTAAGCAGCCCATTCTGTTTCTCTCCTCATCCTGCTCTCAAACACATCCCTGGCTTGCAGCTGCACAGCAGCTAAGGGGATCAAGAATCTGACTGTGGAGCTGATGTGGAGATAGTAACTGGTCAGCTTTCCCCTGTGGTGTCTCCAGGGGCTCACTGTGGTGGTGATGAGCAGGCTGCCTGCTGTTGTTCAGCTGCAGTCCTGTGGGTGATGGGGGCCGTGTGTGTGTTGGCTTCTTCTGCTCTTTGGAAGATCAGAAGGACAGAGGCAGGCAGCAGGTCAGATGAAATTATCAGAGCAGAGTCACTGCTCAATAACCTGTCAGCCACAGCTGTGGGATGGAGGGCCAAGCCCAGAGAGTGGTGGTGAATGGTGCCACAGCCAGCTGGCAGCCAGGCACCAGTGGTGTGCCCCAGGGATCAGTGCTGGGCCCCAGCCTGTTCAATATCTTTATTGATGATCAGGAGGAGAGCATTGAGTCCATCATTAGTAAATTTGCAGATGACACCAAGCTGGGGGCAGGAGTTGATCTGTTAGAGGGCAGGAGAGCTCTGCAGAGGGACCTTGCCAGGCTGGACAGATGGGCAGAGGCCAAGGGCAGGAGATTGAACACATCCAAGTGCCAGGTGCTGCACATTGGCCACAGCAACCCCAGGCAGTGCTACAGGCTGGGGTCAGAGTGGCTGAGAGCAGCCAGGCAGAGAGGGACCTGGGGGTGCTGGTTGATGGTAGGCTGAACATGAGCCTGCAGTGTGCCCAGGTGGCGAAGAAGGCCAATGGCATCCTGGCCTGCATCAGGAAGAGTGTGGCCAGCAGGAGCAGGGAGGTCATTCTGCCCTGTGCTCAGCACTGGTTAGGCCACACCTTGAGTCCTGTGTCCAGTTCTGGGCCCCTCAGGTTAGGAAAGCTGTTGAGCTGCTGGAAGGTGTCCAGAGAAGGGCAAGAAAGCTGGGGAGGGGTCTGGAGCACAGCCCTGTGAGGAGAGGCTGAGGGAGCTGGGGTTGCTTAGCCTGGAGAAGAGGAGGCTCAGGGGAGACCTTCTTGCTCTCTCCAACTCCCTGAAGGGAGGTTGTAGCCAGGGGGGGGTTGGTCTCTTCTCCCAGGCAGCAGCACCAGAACAAGAGGACACAGTCTCAAGCTGTGCCAGGGGAGGTTTAGGCTGGAGGGGAGGAGAAAGTTCTTCCCAGCAAGAGAGATTGGCCCTTGGGATGTGCTGCCCAGGGAGGTGGTGGAGTCCCCATCCCTGGAGGTGTTTAGGAAGAGCCTGGCTGAGGCCCTTGGTGCCATGGTTGAGTTGATCAGATGGTGCTGGGTGATAGGTTGGACTGGATGATCTGAAAGGTCTTTCCCAGCCTGGTTAACTCTATTCTATCTTCTGTGCCACTGAGCATAATTCCTTCAGTGTTATATTTTTGTGAAGCCAAAAATAAAGTTGCCCTCAGGGTCTTGTTGCAGCAATGCAATCCTCAGTTAGGAAGGATAAGATGTGTTTATCTCTGCTGCTTCTGTGAGGAAGGGATCTGCTTGGGTGGCTCTAGTTTGGAGGAGAGCAGTGTGTCATCTCCACTTGACCTTGCTGGGGAGGGCTTCCCATCCAAGCTGTACTCAACTCAGTAATCTACATAACTAGAGGGCTCAGAGGAGACCTTCTTGTGGCCTTCCAGCATCTGAAGGAGGCTACAAGAAAGCTGGGGAGGGACTTTTAGGAGCCAGCAGTGAGCACTTGCAGCCCAGAGAGCCAAGCAGAGCCTGGGCTGCAGCAAGAGAAGTGTGGCCAGCAGGGCCAGGGAGGGGATTCTGCCCCTCTGCTCCACTCTGCTGAGACCACAGCTGGAGCTCTGGGTCCAGTTCTGGAGCCTCTGTGCCAGGAAGGCTCTGGAGGGGCTGGAAGGTGTCCAGAGAAGGGCCACGAGGAGGAGCAGAGGGCTGGAGCTGCTCTTGGAATGTGCTGCTCAGGGAGATGGTGGAGTCACCATCACTGGAGGTGTTTAGGAAGAGCCTGGCTGAGGCACTTGGTGCCATGGTGTAGTTGATGAGATGGTGTTGGGTGATAGGTTGGACTTGATGATCTTGAAGGTCTTTTCCAACCTGGTTAATTCTATGCTATTCTATTCTGTGCTCTGGAGACGGACTGAGAGAGTTGGGGCTGTGCAGTCTGGAGAGGAGAAGGCTCCCCAGGAGACCTCATTGTGACCTTCCAGTGGTGCCACAAGAAAGCTGGGGAGGGACTTCTGAGGGTGTCAGGGAGGGATAGGACTGGGGGGGGTGGAACAAAACTAGAAGTGGGGAGATTGAGATTGGATGTGAGGAAGAAGTTGTTGCCCATGAGGGTGGTGAGAGCCTGGCACAGGTTGCCCAGGGAGGTGGTGGAAGCCTCCTGCCTGGAGGTGTTTGCAGCCAGGCTGGAGGTGGCTGTGAGCAAGCTGCTGTGGTGTGAGGTGCCCCTGGCCATGGCAGGGGGGTTGGGACTGGCTGATCCTTGGGGTCCCTTCCAAGCCTGGCAATTCTGTGATTTCTTCCTCCTCTCCTATTGCTGTTTCTATTTGTGCTATCTTGGAGCCCTCTTCGCTCTCTACAGTTTCTCTCCCCTCCTGCTGGCTGTGCTGAGAGCCTGCAGACTTAGGAGGTGTATTTTTGGTGTGTGCTCAAGCAGCTGCACTTGGAGACAAGCAAATGTGGGGGCTTTAGTGAGATGCCCAGGCCCCCAAATATAGACTGCAGCCAGGAAGGCTGGGGGATTACAGGGAGCCTGTGCCTCGCTGGCCCGCTGCCCGTGGTGCCGCAAGGAAAGAGCAAGTGGTGGTTGGGGGGATTGAGGGGATTAGCTTCAATTCAGGCTCTTGCATGGCTAGGGGCAGAAATGCATGGTTGGGGGATTTAGAGAAGAGGGAGGCCAGCAGGAGCTGGAGAGCAGGGCAGGGGATCTGGGAGAAGAGATCCTTTCCCTGTGGTGGTATTTGTAGAGTCACAGAAACATTCAGGTTGGAGAAGAGCCTCAGGATCACCAAGGCCTACCCAGAACCCTGCTCTGCAAGGCTCACCCCTAAACCATAGCCCCAAGCACCACAGCCAAACCACCTTCAAACACAGCCAGGCTGGGGACTCCACCACCTCCCTGGGCAGCACTTTCCAATCCCTGACCACTCTTGCCATGACAAAATGTTTCCTCATGTCCAGTCTAAACCTCCCCAGTGGCAGCTTGAGGCCTTTCCCTCTTGTTCTGTCACTAATTACCTCTGAGAAGAGACCAGCAGCAGCCTCTCCACAGCCTCTTTTCAGCTAGCTGTAGACAGCCAGGTCCCTTCCAACCTAGAATCACAGAATAGAATCATAGCATCAATAAGGTTGGAAGAGACCTCAAAGATCATCAAGTCCGAGCTGTCACCCAGCTCTTCCTGACTACTTAACCATGGCTCCAAGTGCCACTGTGACACCCCACCTCACTTGGCATCACTGCCCCTTGTCCTATCCCTGCAGGCCTCTGTAAGATGGAAGCTGGAGGGTGAGCAGCTCCTTGGCTGAAGGCTGATTTGCCTGCTGTGTCAGTGGAGAAGCTCTTGGAGCGCTTGCACTGCAGTGGGGCTGTCAGTCCGCCCATGCCACTAACCCTCAATGCTGCTCATGTTGCATAAGCAGTGCACTCCTCAGGCAGCCTGAGTGAGGATAGGGGATGATGGGGCTTAAAACTGTTCAAGGAGATTTCAGTTGTCAGATAATCACTGGCAGGTGTCCTTTGCTTGTGACAGATGGCTTAGGTGGTGTTGGAGACAGCTTTGTTTTGTCCTCTGCTACCCAAAGCCATCCTGAGTGTGTCCTGGGGGGATGCTTTTCCTCTCTTGCCCTGTCCATAGAATCACAGGATTGTTTGGGTTGGAAGAGACCTCCAAGACCATGCAGTCCAGCCATCAACCCCACACCACTGTGGCCATTACACCATGTCCCAGGGGCCATGGCCATACAATACAATACACCAGGTTGGAAGAGACCTTCAAGATCATCGTGTCCAACCCATCAAAACCAATCCAACCCACCCAAACAACTAACCCATGGCACCAAGCACCCCAGCAAGTCTCCTCCTGAACACCTCCAATGAAGGTGACTCCACCACCTCCCTGGGCAGCCCATTCCAATGGGCAATCACTCTCTCTGTGTAGAACTTCTTCCTAACCTCCAGCCTAAACCTCCCCTGGCACAGCCTGAGACTGTGTCCTCTTGTTCTGGTGCTGGCTGCCTGGGAGAAGAGACCAACCTCTGCCTGGCTACAACCTCCCTTCAGGGAGTTGGAGAGAGCAAGAAGGTCTCCCCTGAGCCTCCTCTTCTGCAGGCTAAGCAACCCCAGCTCCCTCAGCCTCTCCTCACAGGGCTGTGTTCCAAACCCCTCACCAACTTTGTTGCCCTTCTCTGGACACCTTCCAGCAAGTCAACCTCCTTCCTAAACTGAGGGGCCCAGAACTGGACACAGGACTCAAGGTGTGGCCTAACCAGTGCAGTGTCCAGGGGCAGAATGACCTCCCTGCTCCTGCTGGCCACACTCTTCCTGATGCAGGCCAGGATGCCATTGGCCTTCTTGGCTGCCTGGGCACACTGCAGGCTCATGTTCAGCCTACCATCAACCAGCACCCCCAGGTCCCTCTCTGCCTGGCTGCTCTCAGCCACTCTGCCCCCAGCCTGTAGCACTGCCTGGGGTTGCTGTGGCCAATGTGCAGCACCTGGCACTTGGCTGTGTTCAATCTCCTGCCCTTGGCCTCTGCCCATCTGTCCAGCCTCTCGAGGTCCCTCTGCAAAGCCTCTCTGCCCTCCAGCAGATCAACTCCTGCCTCCAGCTTGGTGTCATCTGCAAACTTACTGATGATGGACTCAATGCCCTCATCCAGATCATCAATCAAGATGTTGAATGTGTCACCAGGCACGGGGCTCTCCCACCTGCCTGGGCAGGCTTTGCCAATCCCTGACCACTTTTGCAGTGGAGAAGTTTTTCCTAATCTCTGGCCTGACCCCCCCCAGTGCAGCCTTAGGGCTCTTTCCTCTCATTCTGTCCCCTGATACTAACAAGAAGAGCCCAAGCCCTGCCTGGCTCCAGCCTCCTTTCCAGAAGCTGTAGAGAACAAGGTGTCTCCTCAGCCTCCTCTTCTCCAGACTGAATAACCCCACTTCCCTCAGCTGCTCCTCCCCAGCCCTGTTCTCCAGCCCCTTCACCAGCTTGGTCACCCTTGTCTAGACCTTCTCCAGCCCCTCAATGTCCTTCTTGGAGTGAGTGGCCCAGAACTGAACCCAGGATTCAAGGTGTGGCCTTAAGGTGCTGAGTCCACAGGGACAATCCCTGCCCTGGTGCTGCTGCTGATCCCAGTGTTGCACAGGGAAGCAAAGGAGCTGGAGAGCAGCATTTATGGAGGTTTGGGATCCCTGCTGAACATGCAGCTGCAAACAAGGTATGGGGTGATGCCAGAGCTCTTTTAAGAGATGGGAGGTGAGCTTTGGCCCCAGGGGCCTGGTGTGATTGCCTGTTGGGTGCTGTTAATGTGCCATCCTTCAGTGTGGGACCTCTCTCTTGAAAACTAGTGACCTCCTCCTGCTTTACAGATGAGAAGGTGTTGTGAAGAGCTGGAGGGAGTTTGTTGGCACAGACTGTTGAGCCAGCAGTGTGCCCAGTTAGCCAAGAAGGCCAATGGCATCCTGGCCTGCAGCAGGAAGAGTGTGGCCAGCAGGAGCAGGGAGGTCATTCTGCCCTGTGCTCAGCACTGGTTAGGCCACACCTTGAGTCCTGTGTCCAGTTCTGGGCTCCTCAGTTCAGGAAAGATGTTGAGATGCTGGAAGGTGTCCAGAGAAGGGCAAGAAAGCTGGGGAGGGGTCTGGAGCACAGCCCTGGGAGGAGAGGCTGAGGGAGCTGGGGTTGCTTAGCCTGGAGAAGAGGAGGCTCAGGGGAGACCTTCTTGCTCTCTCCAACTCCCTGAAGGGAGGTTGTAGCCAGGTGGGGGTTGGTCTCTTCTCCCAGGCAACCAGAACAAGAGGACACAGTCTCAAGCTGTGCCAGGGGAGGTTTAGGCTGGAGGTGAGGAAGAAATTCTTCCCAGCAAGAGAGATTGGCCCTTGGGATGTGCTGCCCAGGGAGGTGGTGGAGTCCCCATCCCTGGAGGTGTTTAGGAAGAGCCTGGCTGAGGCCCTTGGTGCCATGGTTGAGTTGATCAGATGGTGCTGGGTGAGAGGTTGGACTGGATGATCTGAAAGGTCTTTTCCACCCTGGTTTAATTCTATTCTGTCTTTCTATATGAAATAATGACTCTGGGTAGCTGCAGGAGGTTGAACTCCTCTCATAACCATGAATGGGCTGTGCCTTGCATTTCTGTGCTGTGGCTTCTAAGCCAAGTGTACTGAAGTCTGCTGCGACCTTGCTGACAGCATCCTTCTGTTGGCCTTCTGCTGCATGCACACCATAAACTGAAGTTCATCAGTAAATAACAGTGAGGTTCAGTGAGGCAGAATGCAAGCTTCTGCAACTGGGTTGGGACAGTCCTAGATCACAGTCCAGGCTGGGGGGAGGATGAGATTGAGAGCAGCTTTGCAGGAAAGGACTTGGGGTGCTGGTGGGGCAGAACCTGGCCATGAGCAGGCAATGGGCACTTAAGCCCAGAAGGCCAATGGCAGCCTGGGCTGCATCCAAAGCAGTGTGGCCAGAGATGGAGAGAGAGGATCCTGTCCCTCTGCTCTGTGAGACCTCACCTGCAGGGCTGTGTCCAGCTCTGGAGCCATCAATATAGAAAGGACCTGGCCAACATCCACCCAGTGATAAGGTTTCCAAGTGGAATCTTATCTGCTTTCTTCAACAGGAAGAAGTCTGAGCACTACTCTTGAGTGGCTCATTGATAGGGAGGGAAGAAAAGACAAACAGCCTGCCTCCAGCTCTGGAGCCCTCAGCACAGCAAGGACATGGACCTGATGGAGAGGCTCCAGAGGAGGCCACCAAGATGATCAGGGGGCTCTGGAGCAGCTCTGCCAGGAGGCCAGGCTGAGGGAGCTGGGGGGTTCATTCTGGAGAAGAGAAGGCTCCAGGCAGACCTAAGAGCAGCCTGCCAGGACCTGAAGGGGGCTACAAGAAGGCTGCAGAGGGACTGTTTGCAAAGGCTGCAGGGCCAGGAGCAGGGGCAATGGTTTGAAATGAGAGCAGAGCAGATTGAGCTTGGATGTGGGCAACAAGTTCTGCACCAGGAGGCTGTTGGGACACTGCAGCAGAAGTGGTTGCCCAGGGAGGTGGTTGAGACCCCATCCCTAGAGAGACTCAAGGTGAGGCTGGAGAAGGCTGTGAGCAACCTGGTCCAGTGGAGGATGTCCCTTCAGGGGGGTGGACTGGATGGCCTCTGGAGGTCCTTTCCAGCCCAAACCATTCTGTGATTTGGAATTTTTGCAGGCTCAGCTTTTGAAGTGCTCTCCTGGGTGCATGATCTGCATTGGTAGCTATCTGTAGTGTAGATGGGAGTGAGTCAGATATTGCATGTCAAGAGGATGGAGCATGGTAAGATAACTCTGTCCTCCGTGGCTGAACCTGCAGGAGCTCCAGGCCCCAAGTGTAAGCAGTGGTAAAGAGCTGTGCAGCCTCTGAGGAACACAGCCTTGTCACATCCTCCCAGTCACTCAGCAGGGCTCACTGCTGGCTGCTGGGGCGGCAGAGGAGGGGCAGAAGTGTTTGCTCACCTCTGCTGTCGCCACTCTGCCTTCCTTCAGCTGCTGGGCAAACCCTGGCAGGTCCTGCAGGTACGCCGGTGTGATGCAGAATCCAGCTCCTGACTGTTCCTGGTCCCCCTCCTTTTGTTTCCACAGCACATTGCAGATTTGAGTAGAGTGAGAACACACTCCTGATGTGCTGGAAGCAAACCTGGCATGGGCTTGCATGTGCTGAGGGGATCAGGAGGAAGAATGAATTCCTTCATGCCAGTGAGGAGCCCACTGTGTGTCTCCTGTGCCGGGGGCTAACGGAGTGCCCCTCTGGCCTCCCAGCTGCTTGCCAGCCCGCATCAAAGGCGTTCTCTTCACATTTGGAAAACCTTAAGCCACAATGCATTGCAAGTATCCAGTGGGAGATGCCAGGATTCCCCCAGGAAGGATGCCAAAGGTTTGGCAGTGGAGAGTTCACACTTCCTCCTTGGCAGTGGCTCCTCCTTGCAGGGAGAGTGAAGGTACTCGTGAGGGCGAAGAGCACGGAAGGGTCTCGTCCTCCTTGCTCCAGACCTCCTTGGGCAGGGGCACTGCCTGCTCTCAGTGTTTTCCCATGCTGGTGAGGAGGCAGAAGTGTTCCCAGGGGGGATCTGCTTCATGATGTGCAGTTCTCTGATGGTCTTGAAGGGCTGATAGAATAGAATCAACCAGGTTGGAAAAGACCTCTGAGGTCATCCTGTCCAACCTCTCACCCAACACCATCTGATCAACTGAACCATGGCACCAAGGGCCTCAGCCAGGCTCTTCCTAAACACCTCCAGGGATGGGGACTCCACCACCTCCCTGGGCAGCACATCCCAATGGCCAATCTCTCTTGCTGGGAAGAACTTTCTCCTCCCCTCCAGCCTAAATCTCCCCTGGCACAGCTTGAGACTGTGTCCTCTTGTTCTGGTGCTGCTTGCCTGGGAGAAGAGCCCAGCCCCCACCTGGCTACAACCTCCCTTCAGGGAGTTGGAGAGAGCAAGAAGGTCTCCCCTGAGCCTCCTCTTCTCCAGGCTAAGCAACCCCAGCTCCCTCAGCCTCTCCTCACAGGGCTGTGCTCCAGACCCCTCCCCAGCTTTCTTGCCCTTCTCTGGACACCTTCCAGCAGCTCAACATCTTTCCTAACCTGAGGAGCCCAAAACACAGACCCTTGAGTAGCTTTGCTGAATGCAGTGTGAAGTGCTCAGGATGACTTCTCCTTTGCTGTATTTTCCCCTGATTCTGTTTCAGTGAGCATTAAATATTCAGGAGCTGACGCTGTCTGGAAGTGGCTGCTCCAACAGATTGATTTCCCTTGCTCAGTCCCCATCAAAGTGAAACACGAGCCCCTGTTCTTTATTCAGCCCAGATGGCCTGCTGCTTCAAGTGAGCAAAGTGTGGCAGTGAGCATGGACCACTTCCTTCCCCTCCCTGCCTATTTAAGTGAGCACAGCCCTGTGGCTGAATGCAGCACGGGTCAAAGAGCCTGCAGGGGACATGTGTCAGCTCCTGGGAAGCCAGCTCTGCTGGACTGAAGGGAATTCTGGCCCTGCCAACAGGCAGCATTGCAGGCTGGCTGCACAAAGCCTGACATCTGTCTGAACCTTACTAGAGAAGCAGGCAGGGTTGAGCTGGATTGGTGCTTTCCAGATCTGTCTTGTGCATGTCCATAATGCTGCTGCTCCTCAAGTGTGTGTGCAGGGCACACACTTAGTCATGCAGCAAGCTGGGTGCCAAGGGGCAGGAGCATCTCATTCCTGAGTGCTGGCAGCTTCACAACAACCCCATGAAGGCTTCAGGCTTGGGGCAGAGTGGCCGGAAACTGCCCAGCAGGGAGAGAGCTGGGGGGACAGGTCGACAGCTGGGTGGAGATGAGGCAGCAGTGTGCACAGGTAGCCAAGAAGGCCACCAGCACCCTGCCCCAGACCAGCAATGGTGTGGCTGGACCAGGGCAGGGATTGGCCCCTGTACTGGGTGGTGCTGAAGCCACACCATGAGTACTGGGGTCAGTTATGGGGCCCTCACTCCAGGGACGTTGAGGGGCTAGAGCATGAACAGAGAAGGGCAGCCAAGCTGGTGAAGGGTTGGGAGAACAGGGCTGCTGAGGAGCAGCTGAAGGACCTGGGGTTGTTTAGTGTGGAGAAAAGGAGGCTGAGGGGAGACCTCATTGCTCTCTGCAGATCCCACAGAGTCTCTACAGAAGAGAAGGCTCCAGGCAGACCTAAGAGCAGCCTGCCAGGACCTGAAGGGGGCTACAAGCAGGCTGCAGAGGGACTGTTTGCAAAGGCTGCAGGGCCAGGAGCAGGGGCAATGGTTTGAAAGGAGAGCTGAGCAGATTGAGCTTGGATGTGAGCAACAAGTTCTGCACCAGGAGGGTGGTGGAACACTACAACAGGTTGCCCAGGCTGAACCCCCCCAGCTCCCTCAGCCTGGCCTCCAGGCAGAGCTGCTCCAGCCCCCTGATCATCTTGGTGGCCTCCTCTGGAGCCTCTCCATCAGGTCCATGTCCCTGCTGTGCTGAGGGCTCCAGAGCTGGACACAGCCCTGCAGGTGAGGTCTTAGCAGAGCAGAGGGGCAGATTCCCCTCTCTCCTGTGTGGAAAAGAAGTAAAGCTCTAACTCAGGAAACAAGAAGTGGTGCCAGGCAGCCTGCTCAGCACCCTGACAGCCTGAGGACAAAGCAGCCTGGGCCAGCACCGCTCGGTCTCATCTTCCTCCTGCTGCTGATCACCAGCTCGCTCGGCGACTGCCGTTGCTGCCTTCTGCTACAATGCCCTGTCAACTTCCCTCTCTTTCTCTCTTTGTCACAGAGAGCCAGCTGCTGCCTGGGAACAACTTCACAAACGAATGCAACATTCCTGGGAACTTCATGTGCAGCAACGGGCGCTGCATCCCGGGGGCCTGGCAGTGCGACGGGCTGCCCGACTGCTTCGACGACAGCGACGAGCGGGAGTGCCGTAAGTCCTGGAGCCAGCAGGGCTGGAAGGGACCCCAAGGATCAGCCAGTCCCAACCCCCTGCCATGGGCAGGGACACCTCACACCACAGCAGGTTGCTCACAGCCACATCCAGCCTGGCTGCAAACACCTCCAGGCAGGAGGCTTCCACCACCTCCCTGGGCAGCCTGTGCCAGGCTCTCACCACCCTCATGGGCAACAACTTCTTCCTCACATCCAATCTCATTCTCCCCACTTCTAGTTTTGCTCCATCCCCCCCAGTCCTATCCACTCCCTGACACCCTCAAAAGTCCCTCCCCAGCATGACCACTCTGGTGAGCTGAGCAGTAGTCTGAAGTGGATTGTGCTTGGTGGAACACTGGAACAGGCTGCCCAGGTTGGTGGTCAAGGCTCCTTCCCTGAAGGTCATAGAATCAATAAGGTTGGAGAAGACCTCAGAGATCATCAAGTCCAACCTGTCCCCCAACACCTCCTGACAACTAAACCATGGCTCCAAGTGCCACATCCAATCCCCTCTTGAACACCTCCAGGGATGGGGACTCCACCACCTCCCTGGGCAGCACATCCCAAGGACCAATCTCTCTTGCTGGGAAGAACTTTCTCCTACCCTCCAGCCTAAACCTCCCCTGGCACAGCTTGAGACTGTGTCCTCTTGTTCTGGTGCTGGGTGCATGCCTGGGAGAAGAGACCAACCCCACCTGGCTACAGCTTCCCTTCAGGGAGTTGGAGAGAGCAAGAAGGTCTCCCCTGAGCCTCCTCTTCTCCAGGCTAAGCAGCCCCAGCTCCCTCAGCCTCTCCTCACAGGGCTGTGCTCCAGACCCCTCCCCAGCTTTCTTGCCCTTTTCTGGACACCTTCAAGAGCCTCAATGTCCTTCTTAATCTGAGGGTCCCAGAATTGGGTGTTCCAGGTGAGGCTGGACGAGGCCCTGGGCAGCCTGCTCTGGTTGGGGATGTCCCTGCTGACTGCAAGGAGCTCAGACTGGATGAGTTTCGGAGGTCCCTTCAGCCTGGACCATTTTATGATTCTCTGCCAAGCAGATTACTTGCCCCTTGTTCATTCATGTCTTCCCTCTTCCCCTCTTTTTGTCCCTTTCCTGTCTCCTCTTTGCATGCCCATCTCTGTCAGCCTTCTCCCTTTGCTTGTGGGCTTTCCCTTGCTCTCCCACGCTTGCCAGCATCCCTACCATCTGTCCCCGTCCCTGCATCCTCGGTGCCCCGACCCCCCCCGGCTTCAGCACTCCTCCTGCCAGCTGTCTGGGTGCTGCTCAGTGCACAGAACATTTCTCCTACTCCTGCCTTCTGCTGTGGCAATGTGATGACAGAGGAGCTTTATCCGATGTTGTCTGAAGAGGGAGGGAAGAGGCTGACCCAGTGACTTCTCGTTGCTGCAGCAAGAGCTGTTTCCTCTCAGAGCATCCCTTGGGCTTTTCTCCCAAGCCAGTGAAGTGAGCTGGAAAAACAGAAAAGAAGTGAAATTGCCCATAGCAGAGTTCCTGGCTTGTGTTTGCAGCTCTCTCTAGTTTGGGTGATCTGCTGTCATCATTGACTCTCCCAACATGGAGAAGCCTTTTGTACTTCAGTCCTGCTGGCTCTGCTGGATTGCTCAGCAGCCCCTGGAGCCCAGTGTCTCTCAGGCAGGCTGCTTCTAAATGGAAGTGGCCTTTTAACTCCCAGTGCTGTTGTTTAGCTGGGCAGAGGATTGGTGATGCTGTGCTGCTGGGGGATGTGATTTAGCATCGGGCTTGGGAGAGTTCAGTGATGGGTGGATGCGACCTAAAAGGTCTTGTCCCACCCAAAGGAGTTGTGATGCTAGTGGATTCCGTGTTCCTAATGGCAGCTGAGGCTCCTCTGGGCAGTTGGACAGTAGGACTTTCTGAGGCCTCCTAAATCCAGCTCTGGGGGTATACCAGGCACACCTGAGGTTACTGCTTGAGCTGATCAAGGCAGAAGCTGCATGCTGCCAGCCACTCTCTTTGTTGTCACGTGGGGAAGAGCCAAAATGGCACAAAATCATAGAATCACAGAGCTGTCAGGGCTGGAAGGGACCTCAGGGCTCAGCCAGTCCCAACCCCCTGCCATGGGCAGGGACACCTCACACCACAGCAGGCTGCTCACAGCCACCTCCAGCCTGGCTGCAAACACCTCCAGGCATGAGGCTGCCACCACCTCCCTGGGCAACCTGTGCCAGGCTCTCACCACCCTCATGGGCAACAACTTCTTCCTAACATCCAATCTCAATCTCCCCACTTCTAGTTTTGCTCCATTCCCCCCAGTCCTATCCCTCCCTGACACCCTCAAAAGTCCCTCCCCAGCTTTCTTGTAGCCCCCTGCAGATCCTGGGAGGCCACAAGAAGGTCTCCTGGGAGCCTTCTCCTCTCCAGCCTGCACAACCCCAACTCCCTCAGTCTGTCTCCAGAGCAGAGCAGCTCCAGCCCTCTGCTCCTCCTCGTGGCCCTTCTCTGGACACCTTCCAGCTCCTCCAGAGCCTTCCTGGCACAGAGGCTCCAGAGCTGGACCCAGAGCTGCAGCTGTGGTCTGAGCAGAGTGGAGCAGAGGGGCAGAATCCCCTCCCTGGCCCTGCTGGCCACACTTCTCCTGCTGCAGCCCAGGCTCTGCTTGGCTCTCTGGGCTGCAAGTGCTGACTGCTGGCTCCTGTTGAGCTTCTCCTCCCCCAGCACGCCCAAGGCCTTTCCTTCAGGGCTGCTCTCAAGCCAGTCCCTGCCCAGGCTGTATCAGTGCCTGGGATTACCCTGACCCAGACCTTGCCCTTGCTCTTGTTGAACCTCATGAGGTTGGCTTGGGCTCCCCTCTGCAGCCTGTCAAAGTGCCTCTGGATGGTTCCTTTCCTCCAGCCTGTCAGCTGCACCACAGCTTGGTGTGGTTCCTGGACTTGCTGAGGCTGCCTCAATGCCAGGGTCCTTGTTGACAACAAAGATGTTAAAGAAGCCTGGTCCCAGGAACCTGAATAGAAAGAGCCTAGAAATGTGTGCTTGCATGATTGAAAACCCTGAGGCAGTGGCTTGCCTTGGCTGCTGACCTCTGATTCCTACCTGCTGCTGTATTCCTTTGGGGCCAAGAGCTGCAGACCACTTCTGGCAGGGCTCTCTCCTTGAGCTTCAAGAGTAGGCTGGCAGTGTTCTTAGTGAAGCTCATCAGTCACTCTGTCATCTTTGTTTGCTCTTTTCTTTGCTCTTTCTACATCTTCCTGTTAGATCACTCCAGAAAGAACAATGTGAAGGCTGAAGATGGCTTTTGTCAGCTAATGAGCAGCAGCTAGTGGGGAGATGGCATGTTGCTGCCTTTGTCAGCTAATGAGCAGCAGATGGAGCAGATTCAGAGCATGGCACATCATCCCTGCTAAGTGCCTGGCATGACAGCAGCCAGAATCACAGACACACCAAATACCCAGAGCTCTGCATTTCCCTTCCTGGCTCTTCTGAGAGCCATTTCTTCCACACCACGTTTGTGTGTCCAGCTGTGAGCATCTGGTGACACCCAGCAAAGGAGCTGTGCCCAGCCAAGAGCAGAATAGAATAGAATAGAATAGAATAGAATAGAATAGAATAGAATAGAATAGAATAGAATAGAATAAACCAGGTTGGAAAAGCCCTTTGAGATCATCCAGTCCAACCTATCACCCAGCACCATCTGATCAACTAAACTAAACCATGACACTAAGGACCCCATCCAATCTCTTCCTAAACACCTCCAGGGATGGAGACTCCACCACCTCCCTGGGCAGCACATCCCAAGGGCCAATCTCTCTTCCTGGGAAGAATTTCTTCCTAACAACCAGCCTAAACCTCCCCTGGCACAGCTTGAGACTGTGTCCTCTTGTTCTGGTGCTGTCTGCCTGGGAGAAGAGACCAAGCCCCCCCCCTGGCTACAACCTCCCTGCAGGGAGTTGCAGACAGCAATAAGGTCTCCCCTGAGCCTCCTCCTCTCCAGGTTAATCACCCCCAGCTCCCTCAACCTCTCCTCACAGGGCTGTGCTCCAGACCCCTCCCCAGCTTTCTTGCCCTTCTCTGGACACCTTCCAGCAGCTCAACAGCTTTCCTAAACTGAAGAGCCCAGAGCTGGACATAGGACTCAAGGTGTGGCCTAACCAGCGCTGAGCACAGGTGACAGCATTAATAGCTGAGGGGCGAGCAGCTGATGTCGTTTGCCTGGCCCTGAGCAAAGCCTTCGGCACTGTCCCACCCCACATCCTGGTCTCCAGGCTGGTGACACATGGGTGTGATGGGTGACCACTAGATGGATACAGAACTGGCTGGATGGCTGCACCCAGAGAGTGGCTGTCCATGGGTCCATGTCCCAGTGGAGGCCAGGGACAAGCAGAGTCCCTCAGGGATCAGTCCTGGGACCAGGCTTGTTCAACATCTCTGTGGGGGCCATGGGCAGTGGCAGTGAGTGCAGCCTCAGCAAGGCTGCTGCTGACACCAAGCTGTGTGGTGCAGCAGACAGCTGGAGGGAAGGGATCCATCCAGAGGGACCTGGGCAGGCTGGAGAGGTGGGCACAAGCCAACCTCAGGAGCTTCAACAAGACCAAGGGCAGGGTCCTGCAGCTGGGTGGAGGCAACCCCAGGCACAAATGCAGGCTGGGCAGGGACTGGCTGGAGAGCAGCCCTGAGGAGAGAGACTTGGGGGTGCTGGGGGAGGAGAAGCTCCCCAGGAGCTCTCAGGGTGCACTTGCAGCCTGGAAAGCCAATCAGAGCCTGGGCTGCAGCAGGAGAAGTGTGGCCAGCAGGGCAAGGGAGGGGATTCTCCCCCTCTGCTCAGCCTGCTGAGACCCCACCTGCAGTACTGCCTCCAGTTCTGGAGCCCCTATCCAAGAGGGATCTGGAGGTGCTGGAAGGTGTCCAGAGCAGGGCCAGGAGGATGAGCAGGGGGCTGGAGCACCTCTCCTGTGAGGACAGACTGAAGGAGTTGGGGCTGTTCAGTCTGGAGAAGAGAAGGCTCCCAGGTGACCTCATTGTGGCCTTCCAGGATCTGAAGGGGGCTACAGGAAGGCTGGGGAGGGACTGCTCAGGCTCTCAGGGAGTGATAGGACTAGGGGGAATGGAATGAAGCTGGAGGTGGGGAGATTGAGGTTGGAGGGGAGGAGGAAGTTCTTCCCCATGAGAGTGGTGAAGCCCTGGAATGGGTTGTGCAGGGAGGTGGTTGAGGCCCTGTCCCTGGAGGTGTTTCAGCCCAGGCTGGATGAGGCTGTGGGCAGCCTGCTCTAGTGTGGGGTGTCCCTGCCCATGGCAGGGGGGTTGGAACTGGATGATCCTTGTGGTCCCTTCCAACCCTGACTGAAACTATGAAACTATGAGTACAAAGCAGAATGACCTCCCTGCTCCTGCTGGCCACACTGTTCCTGATACAGGCCAGGATGCCAATGGCTTTGGATGGATTAGATAAGAGCTGAAGGCTAGGAAAAATCCTGGGCAAGGATGGCCTTGGGCTGCTGTGTTCTCCTGTCAGCAACTTCTGCCTCTCACAGGTCTCTGTTCCTGGTTGCTGCTGTTGCTCATTCAACACAAACCAGAAGGTAAAGCTGGGATTTGAGGCAGAGCTAAAGGCTGTGTGATGGCAGAGTGCAGAGGGCCGAGCACCAGGGCATCAGCCAGGCCTGCAGGAGCATGCTGCCAGCAGCCTGCTGCACTGGCTAACAGCAGCTGGCCTCTGCAGGCGCAGCTGGAGCTCAGGTAGCACAAAGTTCATTTTGTCAGCTGCTTCTCCCTGGTATCACTGGGTTCAAGAGAAAGAACACAGCCAACCAAGCCCAGGAGAAACCCTCTGCTGGTTGAGCATAGAATCCTACAATCACAGAACAGTTTGGGCCAGAGGGTATCCAGTCCAACCCCTGCACTCAGCAGGGACATCCTCCACTGGAGCAGGCTGCTCACAGCCTTCTCCAGCCTCACCTTCAACAGCTCCAGGCATGGGCCTCAACCACCTCCCTGGGAAACCTCTTGCAGTGTCCCAGCAGCCTCCTGGTGCAGAACTTGTTGCTCACATCCAAGCTCAATCTGCTCTGCTCTCATTTCAAACCACTGCCCCTGCTCCTGGCCCTGCAGCCTTTGCAAGCAGTCCCTCTGCAGCCCTCTTGTAGCTCCCTTCAGGTCCTGGCAGGCTGCTCTCAGGTCTGCCTGGAGCCTTCTCTTCTCCAGGCTGAACCCCCCCAGCTCCCTCAGCCTGGCCTCCAGGCAGAGCTGCTCCAGCCCCTGATCATCTTGATGGCCTCCTCTGGAGCCTCTCCATCAGGTCCATGTCCTTGCTGTGCTGAGGGCTCCAGAGCTGGACACAGCCCTGCAGGTGAGGTCTCACAGAGCAGAGCAGAGGGGCAGAAGCCTCTCTCTCCATCTCTGGCCACACTGCTTTGGATGCAGCCCAGGCTGCCATTGGCCTCCTGGGCTGCAAGCTCACACTGCTGGCTCCTGCCCAGCTTCTCCCCCACCAGCCCCCCAAGTCCTTTTCTGCGGGCTGCTCTCAGTCTCACCATGACATTGTTCCCTCTCCCCGTTTGAGAACTCCTCGCCAGAGAAATGTTTCCTGCTCCCTCTGGTGTTCACTTGCAGGGGGTGTGCCTAGAGGCTCTCGGAGCGGGGAGGATCGGTGGGAGAACCTGTGGGAGGGTGTTTGGAGCAAGCACTTCGGTGCAGTGGTGGGTGAGACACAAAGGGGCTGTTCAGAAGCGTGCTAAACGAAACCCACACTCTGCAATTAGCAGCCTGAGCTTCCTCCATGAGGCTTTTCCTGTGCTCTCAAACCATTCAGCCGAGAAACTGAAACTCTTGCAGAACAAAGGCAGGTTGGTTTGGTTTTCATCTTCTGCCTGGTGCTTCAGGTGCATTTGGGCTGATTTAATTACATCCAGCTTCCTCGAAAGAGGTGGTTTGGAAGCGACTGTGTCTGTTAAAAGCTCCACAACCCACTGAAAGTGAAGTCATGGCAGTTGCTCTGTCATGGGAGAAGCTCTTGAGAGCAAGAGCTCTGCAGTGCCCTGCAGCCTGCAGGAAGAAGGATTCCAGTGAGGCCTGCATAGCCTTCAAACTCATGTCATGTGCCTGGAAACCTCTGATGAGGACTTGCAGACTACCTTGTCCTGCCCTCTTTGATGTGGGGTAGGTTTCAGAAGGCAGCCTTTGGATTTGCTGCTGTTCACTGCTTTGAAGACCATGAAACTTCCCTGGTGTTTGCCCTTGCTCAGGGGCTGCTCCACTGCAAGATAGTTTCATAGGTTCAGTTAGGGTTGGAAGGGACCACAAGGATCATCCAGTTCCAACCCCCCTGCCATGGGCAGGGACACCCCACACTAGAGCAGGCTGGCCACAGCCTCATCCAGCCTGGGCTTAAACACCTCCAGGGACAGGGCCTCAACCACCTCCCTGCACAACCCATTCCAGGCCTTCACCACTCTCAGAACTTCCTCCTCACCTCCAGCCTGAATCTCCACCTCCAGCTTCAGTCCATTCCCCCTAGTCCTATCACTCCCTGAGAGCCTGAGCAGTCCCTCCCCAGCCTTCCTGGAGCCCCCTTCAGATCCTGGAAGGCCACAATGAGGTCACCTGGGAGCCTTCTCTTCTCCAGACTGAACAGCCCCAACTCCTTCAGTCTGTCCTCACAGCAGAGGTGCTCCAGCCCTCTGCTCCTCCTCCTGGCCCTGCTCTGGACACCTTCCAGCCCTCCAGATCCCTCTTGCAATAGGGGCTCCAGAACTGGAGGCAGTACTGCAGGTGGGGTCTCAGCAGGGCTGAGCAGAGGGGGAGAATCCCCTCCCTTGCCCTGCTGGCCACACTTCTCCTGCTGCAGCCCAGGCTCTGATTGGCTTTCCGGGCTGCAAGTGCACCCTGAGAGCTCCTGGGGAGCTTCTCCTCCCCCAGCACCCCCAAGTCTCTCTCCTCAGGGCTGCTCCCCAGCCAGTCCCTACCCAGCCTGGATTTGTGCCTGGGATTGCCTCCACCCAGCTGCAGGACCCTGCCCTTGGTCTTGTTGAAGCTCCTGAGGTTGGCTTGTGCCCACCTCTCCAGCCTGTCCAGGTCCCTCTGGATGGATCCCTTCCCTCCAGCTGTCTGCTGCACCACACAGCTTGGTGTCAGCAGCAACCTTGCTGAGGCTGCACTCACTGCCACTGCCCATGGCCCCCACAGAGATGTTGAACAAGCCTGGTCCCAGGACTGATCCCTGAGGGCTCTGCTTGTCCCTGGCCTCCCTGGACATGGAGCCATGGACAGCCACTCTCTGGGTGCAGCCATCCAGCCAGTTCTGTACCCATCTAGTGGTCACCCATCACACCCATGTGTCACCAGCCTGGAGACCAGGATGTGGTGTGGGACAGTGCTCAAAGGCTTTGCTCAGGGCCAGGCAAACGACATCAGCTGCTGGCCCCTCAGCTGTTAATGTTGTGACCTGTTCATAGAAGGCCACCAGGTTTGTCAGGCAGGATTTGCCCTTGGCATAGCCATGCTGACTGTCCCAAATCACCTCCTCACTATTCTTCTGAGTCAGTAGTGCTTCCAGGAGGAGCTGCTCCATGATCTTTCCAGGCACAGAGGAAAGATCCTGAGCTGCACTAAGAGTAAGGCACATTCTGGAACCATGCATAGGAACCCCCTTAGGAAGTCCCTCAAATGAAATGGACAGGGTTTGTTAATAAGTCACAAATGGTAGGGGTTGGAGGGCACCTCAGTCCACCCCCCTGCTGAAGAAGGGTCACCCAGAGCAGGTAGCAGAGGAGCATGTCCAGGGGGCTTTGCAATCTCTGCAGAGAAGGAGACTCCAAACCTCTCTGGGCAGCCTGCTCCAGGGCTCCAGCACCCTCCAAGGTTTTCCTTATGTTTAAGGGAAACCTCCTGGGTTCCAGTTTGTGTCCACTGCCCTTTGTCCTGCCACTGGACAGCACTGAGAGGAGTCTGCCCCCATCCTCTTGACGCTTGCCCTCGCTGAGCATTGATCAGTTTCCCTCTCAGGCTGCTCTTCTCCAGGCTCCACAGCCCCAGGGCTCTCAGCCTTTCTTCCCTATAGAGTCCTCCAGACCTCTCAGCATCTTTGTGGCCCTCCGCTGGACTGGTCCAGTAGTTCCCTGTCCCTCTTGAGCTGGGGAGTCCAGAACTGGACAAAATCCTGCAGTTCCAGGCTCACTGGGGCAGTGCAGAGGGGGAGGAGACTCCACTGACCTGCTGCCCACACTCTTCTTAAAGCACCACAGAAACCATTGACCTTGCTGTCCATGAGGGCACATTGCTGGCTCCTGGGGACCTTGCTGTCCACCAGCACTCTCAGGTCCTTCTCCCCAGAGCTGCTCTCCAGCACTGTTCTCTGCTGTAAGCCCAACTCATTCCGGTGGCAGCCTGAAGGGAGGTGCTTGCCCCCTCCTTTCCTTAGGCTCTGCTGTGAGTGCAGCCCAGTTTGTGCCTTCCACACTCCTAAGAACAAGCAACCAGATCTGGTAGCCACTTAGACAGAGGAAAGGTCTTGCAGAGACAATGAGCTGCACAGCCTCTCCTAGCTGTGTAATGACTGCACAGCTGCTGAGCTGAAGGTGTCCTGCCTGGGCAGAGTCAGCCTAATGAGCAGCTTTCATGTCCAGGAGCAAAGGGCACACAGTGGCTCTGGCTGCTGCACTTTTCCCATGGGAGTTCCAGACTCCAGAAGCAGAGCTTCATGCCCTGAGGCATTCCTCATGCAGTGTGGCTGCCCAGTTCACAAGGGATTGTCTTGACCAGTGCAGTTCCCCTAGAAAGACAGAAGTGGGCCAGGACCCACAGTGGGACTAATTCCAGTGGTTTGAAATGAGAGCAAAGCAGATTGTTGCTCACATCCAACCTCAAGTTCTGCACCAGGAGGCTGCTGGGACACTGCAAGAGGTTGCCCAGGGAGGTGGTTGAGGCCCCATGCCTGGAGCTGTTGAAGGTGAGGCTGGAGAAGGCTGTGAGCAACCTGCCCTAGTGCAGGATGTCATGGGACTCATGCAGGTAGGTTTGGAATATCTCCAGAGAGGGAGACTCTACAACCTCCCTGGGCAGCCTGCTCCAGGACTCTGTCACCCTCACAGGGAACAAATTCTTCCTCCTGTGTCCATGGCACTTCCTCTGCCTCAGCTTCCACCACTGCCCCTTGTGCTGGCATTGGGCATCCCCCAGCAGAGCCTGGCTCCAGCCTCTGGGCATCACCCTGCACAGCTTTAGCACCAGCAATGAGGTCACCCTCAGGCTCCTCCTCTCCAAGCTCCAGAGCCCTCAGCTCCCTCAGGCTCTCCCCATGAGGAAGATCTTCCACTCCCCTAACCCTTTTTTGCAGTTCCGTGCTGGACTCTTTCAAGCCCTTGGCCTTCTTGGCCACCTGGGCACACTGCAGGCTCATGTTCATCTGCTGTCAACCAGCCCCCCCAGGTCCCTCTCTGCCTGGCTGCTCTCAGCCACTCTGACCCCAGCCTGTAGCACTGCCTGGGGTTGCTGTGGCCAATGTGCAGCACCTGGCACTTGGATGTGTTCAATCTCCTGCCCTTGGCCTCTGCCCATCTGTCCAGCCTGGCAAGGTCCCTCTGCAGAGCTCTCCTACCCTCTAACAGATCAACTCCTGCCTCCAGCTTGCTGTCATGTCCAAACTTGCTGCTGATGGACTCCATCCCTTCACCCAGGTCATCAGTTAAGATATGTGTGGTGTTGTACATAAACCAGTGGAAGAGCTCTGGGCAGAATTCTGCTCACAACTTATCTTGACTGAATGCTTTTAAGTCCTTTTGTTCCTCTTATCTCCTTGCAGACCAGGACATTTTGCTGTGGGTAGGAGACTGAGAGGGGAATTAATCAATGTCTGTAAACATCTGAGGGCTGGGGGTCAGGAGGGAGGGGACAGGCTCTGCTCAGCTGCACCCTGGATAGGACAAGGGCAATGGATATAAACTGCAGCACAGGGGTTCCAGCTCAGCATGAGGAGGAACTTCTTCCCTGTGAGGGTCCCAGAGCCCTGGAGCAGGCTGCCCAGAGAGGTTGTGGAGTCTCCTTCTCTGGAGCCTTCCCAGCCCTGTCTGGATGTGTTCCTGTGTGACCTGTGCTGGACTCTGTGCTCCTGCTCTGGCAGGGGGTTGGACTGGATGATCTTTGAAGGTCCCTTCCAACCCCTAACCTCCTGTGAGCTGTGATCAGAGTTCTTAAGCAAAGCTGACTACTAAACAGTGCGTGAAAGGAGCCTCTGCATCAATGGGAGAGGCACTGGCAGGCAGCTGCTGCTCTCTTTGTCACTTCCTCAGCTGGCTCTCAAAGGTGGCGGGCACACCAGAATTACCTCTTGTTTTCACTGCTGATTAAGCACCCAAGTACTTCGTGGTTCTAATGAGATTCCTAATGAAGTGACCTGTGCCCCATTGTTTGCAGCTCAATTGCAGAGTTACACCGGAGCAGTGGCAGTGCAGGAGCCACTTACTGCTGATAGCTTTTGAGACAGGAGGATCAAGAGCCTTTGTGGTGCTAATTAGTTACTCCTCTTGATGGGCTTCTCGAGATGGGGGTCAGTAAATAGCTGGGCTGAAGAGCCTGGAATCAGACAGGTTTAAGAGCTGCATGGAATCAGTGGCAGAATCGAAAGATCAGGTGGCTGGTAGGCCAGGCTGGGGTGAGAGCTCAGAGTCACAGTATCACAGTATAACCAAGGTTGGAAGAGACCCCAAGGATCATCAAGTCCAACCGTCCCACAGACCTCACAACTAGACCATGGCACAAGTGCCACGTCCAATCTCCCCTTGACACTCCAGGGACGGCGACTCCACCACCTCCCTGGGCAGCACATTCCAATGACGAATGACTCGCTCGGTGAGAACTTCCTCCTCACCTCGAGTCTAAACCTCCCCTGGCACAGCTTGAGACTGTGTCCCCTTGTTCTGGTGCTGGTTGCCTGGGAGAAGAGACCAACCCCCTCCTGTCTACAACCACTTTCAGGTAGTTGTAGAGAGCAATGAGGTCACCTCTGATCCTTCTCTTCTCCAGGCTAAACAACCCCAGCTCCCTCAGCCTCTCCTCCCAGGGCTGTGCTCAAGGCCTCTCCCCAGCCTTGTTGCCCTTTTCTGGACACCTTCAAGTGTCTCGATGTCCTTCTTAAACTGAGGGGCCCAGAACTGGACACAGGACTCAAGGTGTGGCCTAACCAATGCAGAGTACAGGGGCACAATGACCTCCCTGCTCCTGCTGGCCACACTATTCCCAATACAGGCCAGGATGCCATTGGCCTTTTTGGCCACCTGGGCACACTGTTGGCTCATGTTTAGGTGGGTGTCAACCAGCACCCCCAGGTCACTCTCTGTTTGGCAGCTCTCAGCCACTCTGACCCCAGCCTGTAGCTCTGCATGGGGTTGCTGTGGCCAATGTGCAGCACCTGGCACTTGGACTTATTAAATGCCATCCCATTGGACTCTGCCCATCTGTCCAGTCGGTCGAGGTCCCTCAGGTGCACTGATGTCACAGAATCCTGGAATGGTTTGGGTTGGAAGGGACCTCCAAAGGATATCCAGTCCAACCCCCTGCAGGCAGCAGGGACTTTAGAGCAGGTTGCCCAGAGCCCTGTGGAGCCTCTCATCTTAAATATCACCAGGCATGGAGCCTCAATCACCTCCCTGGGCAACCTGTTGCAGTGTCCCAGCAGCCTCCTGGTGCAGAACTTGTTGCTCACATCCAAGCTCAATCTTCTCTGCTCTCATTTCAAACCCTTGGCCCTGGTCCTGTCCCTCTGCAGCAGGGCTGTCCTGCCTCTCTGCAGCCTGGGAAATGAAGAGCTCCTGAAGCTGTGCTTCCCTGGTGTGGTGTAGCTGCTGATGTGGAGTTTGTCTTTTTGGAAGCTATTATTCTTCTTCAGGTTGTTTAAGGAGTAGTACCTTGTAAACCAATCCTTCCCTTGAGAAATCACTTCACTGGGTGTCTGAGGATGAATGTTCTTTTCCTGTGCTCACTTCTGGTGTCTGTCTGATCTGCTTTCTGATGATGCTGAAGGACTGAAATGGAGCTTTCTAGGCTGGGGAAGATTCCTTTCCTGCCTTTCTGTCTGGCCACTGATGCACAGCAGTGTAACTCTGAAGTGCTTTCTCTTTTTGTCCCTTTCAGAGGATGCAGTTTCCTCTTCATGGCATCAGACTGCACTGGCTCTTTCCTTTCAGCTTTGTCCTCTCTCTCTCTTGCTGTAACCTGTAGTGTAAACCCTGCCCAGGGATGGCTGATGGTTTGTTGCTTTGGATGTTTCCAGTGGGGCTGATTTTGCTGCTTTCAACAAACCAGCTGCAACTTGCTGCCTTGCAAATGCAGCTCTTCTTAGGCTCACTGGCTCAGAGTTTACACAAACAGCTTATGGTAAGCAGCTCTTGCACCTAAGGAGTTAAACAGAGAGCAAAGAGTGTTCCAAGGAGGAGTTGTAGGTGCAGTGAGTGCTCTGCAGCTGCCCCCTTTGGATCAAAACTTAACTGCATTGAGTAGTTGGTTTGTAGGGCTGCAAAAATGCAGAGAGCAAAGCATCCCTTGATGAGGAGAGGCTGAGAGCCCTGGGGCTGTTGAGCCTGAAGAAGAGCAGCCTGAGAGGGGATCTGAGCAGTGCTCAGCAATAGCTGAAGGGTGGAGATCTTGGGGCTGGGCTTTTCCAGTGGTGCCCAGTGACAGGACAAGGGGCAGAGGGCATAAACTGGAACCTAGGATGTTTCATCTGAACAGTGGGAGAAAATTCTTTGGTGTGAGGCTGCTGGAGCCCCTGGAGCAGGCTGCCCAGAGAGGTTGTGCAGTCTCCTTCTCTGGAGAGATTCTAAACCACTCTGGGCATTGTGGCCCTGCTGTGGGTGACCCTGCTTTAGCAGGGGGCTTGGACTGGGTGATCTGCAGAGGTCCCTTCCAGCCCCCTCCATGCTGTGATTCTGTCTTGAGCTGAAGAACTTCTGTCATAGTAGCCTGTTGGGTGGATGTTATCCTGGGAATAGAACTGAAGTGTGACTTTTTTTTCTAGATAGCAAAAAGCCAGCAGAGGAAGTGGAGTTACCCATGACACCCTGTGAGATAGGCCTGTGGAGCCAGCTCCCTGAGCCAGCACGAGATCATTTGCCTTCCCTACTCAGCCAACTGAATGACTGCAGTTGGTGCTGCATGTCCCTATGGGAACTGAACTGAAAGTACTGTGGGGTCCAAACAGCAATTAATAGCACAAGTTTGGAGCACAAGTCCTGTGAGGAGAGGCTGAGGCAGCTGGGGCTGCTTAGTCTGGAGAAGAGGAGGCTCAGGGGAGACCTTCTTGCTCTCTCCAACTCCCTGAAGGGAGGTTGTAGCCAGGTGAGGGTTGGTCTCTTCTCCCAGGCAGCCAGCACCAGAACAAGAGGACACAGTCTTAAGCTGTGCCAGGGGAAGTTTAGGCTGGAGGTGAGGAAGAAATTCTTCCCATCAAGAGAGATTGGCCCTTGGGATGTGCTGCCCAGGGAGGTGGTGGAGTCCCCATCCCTGGAGGTGTTTAGGAAGAGCCTGGCTGAGGCACTTGGTGCCATGGTTTAGTTGATTGGATGGTGTTAGTTGACAGGTTGGGCTTGATGATCTTGAAGGTCTTTTCCAACCTGGTTAATTCTGTATTCTGACTAACCCCTAATAACTGTTAGTATTACCTGGTTAGGATTTAGTTCAGCTCTTGGCCTGGACAGGATAATATCCTGCAGTCATCCTGCTTGTATTCCATAGTGTTACAATGTGAGCAACAACTTCTGCTCCAGGAGGCTGCTGGGACACTGCAACAGGCTGCCCAGGGAGGTGGTTGAGGCCTCATGCCTGGAGCTATTCAAGGTGAGGCAGGAGAAGGCTGTGAGCAACCTGCTCTAGTGGAGGATGTCCCTGCTGAGTGCAGGGGGCTGGACTGGATGGCCTCTGGAGGTCCCTTCCACCCCAAACCTGTCTATGATCCTGGTGTACAGATGTGTTACCTGTGAAGGTGCTGAAGACCTGCAGAAAATGGGTAGCCCCTTGATGTGTAGAGATCAGCTGAGATCCTTGCAGAAGGGGAAGGGGCATTTTTGCTCAGGAAGAAGTAAATGCCTGTGCTTTCCATAGGAACTTTAGGAGTAATGACTAAACAAGACTTGCTTGAAGGGCTGGGGAAGGCTGTGCCAGAGGACAGGGAGGATGATGTCAAATGGAAAATAAAGCAGAGGTCCCCCAGTGGAGTTCTGCAGGGTGGAGGGGATGTGCCTTGGCCTCAGCCATGCCTGGTTTCTCGTTTTCCCTGCATTCATGCTCACCACGTGAGAAATGCATTTGTCTGGAATTGGAGCCTGGAAAAGAGAGTCCTGCTTGGGAGTCAGACTTGGCTGTGGAGAGCCGCCAGGGGTGCGACCAGTGAATCACCGTGGCTTGGAAATGCACTTTTGTCTTTCTGGGTGTCACTGGGAGTTTGAACTGGGATTGGGTTGTGCATAAATCATGGCTGTCCCCAACAGGGAGAGAGCAGCTGGCTTTTCTTTGGTTTTCTCCTGGACAGGGTGAGGGAGCTGGGGGTGTTCAGGCTGGAGAAGAGAAGGCTCCAGGCAGACCTAAGAGCAGCCTGCCAGGACCTGAAGGGGACTACAAGAAGGCTGCAGAGGGACTGCTTGCAGAGTCTCAAGCTTTGCTGGTGTTTAGTGTTTGTGGCCTCAGCATGACACAGAGCTGCAGGTTGAGGGTGAGCTATGACTTGTCCAGCTAGACCTTCACCTCTGAGAGTTGTCTGCTGCCTCAGGACTCGCTTAGGTGTCTGCCTCCTGGATTTGTGCCTGGGGCAATGATGTTTGGAAAGCCTTCCGTGCCCAGGGGAGACAGACACTCATGGGTTTTGTGTCCTATGACCCTCTGCTTTAGTATTTTTCCTCCACCACTTCTAAGTTAGTCAAATTCAGGTGGACCTGTAAGGGACAGATCAAAGTAATTGTTGTCAGAAGCACAAACTTGTACTCTAGAGCACTGAGCAGTTTAGTTCTGGTTGGAGAGGATGCTTGACAGGTTTGAAGTTTGAAAGGTTCAGGGTTGGGAGGTGGAAGGTTTCTGGAGTTGGGAGGTTGAAGGTTTCCGGGGTCGGCAGGTTGAAGGGTTCAGGGGTCAGGAGGTTGAGGGTTCAGGGGTTGGCAGGTTGAAGGGTTCAGGGGTCTTGAGGTTGAAGGGTTCGGGGTCGGGAGGTTGAAGGTTTTAGGTTTGGGAGGTTGAAGGGTTCAGGGGTCGGCAGGTTGAAGGGTTCAGGGGTCAGGAGGTTGAAGGTTTCTAGGGGTCAGCAAGTTGAAGGGTTCAGGGGTCAGCAGGTTGAAGGCTTTGGGGTCGGGAGGTGAAGGGTTCAGGGGTCAGGAGGTTGAAGGTTTCTAGGGGTCAGCAAGTTGAAGGGTTCAGGGGTCAGCAGGTTGAAGGCTTTGGGGTCGGGAGGTTGAAGGGTTCAGGGGTCGGCAGGTTGAAGGTTTAGGTTGGGAGGTTGAAGGGTTCAGGGGTCAGGAGGTTGAGGGTTCAGGGGTTGGCAGGTTGAAGGGTTCAGGGTCGGGAGGTTGAAGGGTTCAGGGGTCGGGAGGTTGAGGGTTTTAGGTATGGGAGGTTGAGGTTTCAGGGTCGGGAGGTGGAGGGTTTGGGGGTCGGGAGGTTGAGGGTTTGGGGGTCGGGAAGTTGAGGGTTTTAGGTTTGGGAGGTGGAGGGTTCAGGGGTCGGGAGGTTGAAGGTTTTAGGTTTGGGAGGTGGAGGGTTCAGGGGTCGGGAGGTGGAGGGTTTGGGGGTTGGAGGTTGAGGGTTTCAGTCACTCTGGCAGCCCTACCAATGGGAGGAGATCAGCCTAGGCAAGGCGAAAGCTTGCAGAAACCCGCCGGCAGTTGAAAGCAGAGCATGCAAGGCTCCCACTGCTGCTGCCCCCCAGCCTGTCCTGCTCCCAGAGCATCTCTCTGGTGGGGTGGAAGTTCCCCCAACGTGAACTTGCCAGAGCAGCTCAGCTGGAAGCAAGCGAAGCTGTGTTGACAAGCAAAATCTACGATGGAATGCAAGGAGTATGTGCATAATACACAGTGTCTGCATACACTTACCGCTAGTTACCGTTTATAAGCAGCACTGGGACCCCCCTGGACAAACCAGGGGTGCCAGCTACAGCTTCCCCCTCCCTGCTCCCTGCCCTCCTGGACACGACAGACACGATAGAGCAGAGAGTTGTTTGGTACTTAGCCAAACCAAAGCAGTGCAGCCAAGGGCAGCAAAGAGCCAGCAGAAGCACTGGCCGGGGCAAGGAAGCCCGAAAGAGGGAGAGTTAGTTCACCAGCTTGTGTTTGTTATCTCTCCAATGGGACTGTTTAGAACTCATCATCCTTTCCCCTTTGACTTCCAGGGGGGATATATTTGCATTCTACTACTTTCCCTTCAAGATCTGTGGAAAATTTTCAAGGCACAGCTTGTTGGCCACAGCAACCCCAGGCAGAGCTACAGGCTGGGGTCAGAGTGGCTGAGAGCTGCCAAACAGAGAGTGACCTGGGGGTGCTGATTGACAGCCACCTAAACATGAGCCAGCAGTGTGCCCAGGGGGCCAAGAAGGCCAAGGGCATCCTGGCCTGTATCAAGAATAGTGTGGCCAGCAGGAGCAGGGAGGTCATTGTGCCCCTGTGCTCTGCTTTGGTTAGGCCACCCCTTGAGTCCTGTGTCCAATTCTGGGCCCCTCAGTTTCAGAAGGACATTGAGACACTTGACCATGTCCAGAGAAGGGCAACAAGGCTGGGGAGAGGCCTTGAGCACAGCCCTGTGAGGAGAGGCTGAGGGAGCTGGGGTTGCTTAGCCTGGAGAAGAGGAGGCTCAGGGGAGACCTCATTGCTCTCTACAACTCCCTGAAGGGAGGTTGTGGCCAGGAAGGGGTTGGCCTCTTCTCTCTAGCAACCAGCACCAGAACAAGAGGACACAGTCTCAAGCTGTGCCAGGGAAGTTTAGGCTGGAGGTGAGGAGAAAGTTCTTCACGAGAGAGTTGTTCACATTGGGATGTGCTGCCCAGGAGGTGGTGGAGTCCCCATCCCTGGAGGTGTTCAGGAGGGGACTGGATGTGGCACTTGGTGCCATGGTCTAGTCATGGGGTCTGTGGTGCCAGGTTGGACTCGTGATCTTTTGAGGTCTCTTCCAGTCTTGGTGATACTGTGAGACTGTGAAACTGCCACAGTCTGATAGCTGTAAATGGTTTCCCTCATCTCTGCCTTTTCCTGTCTTCCTCTTCCCCCAGCAAAGGCCAAGTCCAGGTGTGGAGCCACGTTCTTCCCCTGCGCCAGCGGGATCCACTGCATCATCGGCCGCTTCCGCTGCAACGGCTTCGAGGACTGTCCCGACGGCAGCGACGAGGAGAACTGCAGTGAGTGCCAGCTGCTTGCTTTGCAGCTCCAGGCTGTGTCCACTTCTGGGCCTCTCTGCTTAAAAAAGATGTTGAGTTGCTCAGACATGTCCAGAGAAGGGCAAGAAAGCTGGGGAGGGGTCTGGAGCACAGCCCTGTGAGGAGAGGCTGAGGGAGCTGGGGTTGCTTAGCCTGGAGAAGAGGAGGCTCAGGGGAGACCTCATTGCTCTCTCCAACTCCCTGAAGGGAGGTTGTAGCCAGGTGGGGGTTGGTCTCTTTTCCCTGAAGCAAGGGTGTCCTATGTACACAGAGATCAATTAGCTCCTTGTCTGTCAATCTTACCTGATCAAGCACTGCAACAGGCTGCCCACAGAAGTAGCAGAGTCACCATCTACAAAGTACCTGAAGGGAGGTTGTAACCAGGTGGGGGTTGGTCTCTTTTCCCAGGCACCCAGCACCAGAACATGAGGACACAGGCTCAAGCTGTGCCAGGGGAGGTTTAGGCTGGATGTGAGGAAGAAGTTCTTCCCAGCAAGAGAGATTGGCCATTGGGATGTGCTGCCCAGGGAGGTGGTGGAGTCCCCATCCCTGGAGGTGTTTAAACACAGACTGAGGCACTCGGTGCTGCCATGGTTTAGTTGACTAAGTGATGTTGGGTGACAGGTTGGACTTGGTGATCTCTGAGGTCTTTTCCAGCCTGGTTAATTCTGTGATCCCCTATAATCCCCCTTGGAAAGGAAGCCCTCCTCAGCCTTTACTCTGCCAGTCACATCTTCCCCTGTGCTTCTCACCTTGTGAGGGAGGCTGAAGAGAGGTGGGGGTTGGTCTCTTCTCTTTAGTAACAAGCAATAGGAAGAGAGGAAATGGCCTCAGGTTGCACCAGGGGAGGTTCAGGTTGGCCATTAATAGAAACTTTTTCACTGGAAAGGTTCTCAAGCACTGGCACAGGCTGCCCAGGGAGGTGGCTGAATCCCCATCCCTGGAGGTGCTTCAGAGAGGCAGAGGTGTGGTGCTGAGGGCCATGGCTTTGCACCAGCCTGGAGGTGTTTAAGAAGAGACTGGAGGAGGCACTTAGGGCCATGGTTTAGCTGATTAGATGTGGTTGGGTGATTAGTTGGACTTGATGATCCTGGAGGTCTCTTCCAACCTGCTTGATTCTGTGACTGTGCTGGGGTTTGCTGTGAGGTGCAGCTCAGCCTCGTTTTCTGTGTAACATCCATGGGATACTTCTTCAAGCCCCTTTGTAACTCTGAAATGAGATTTAGGCTGCTTGGATGCTTTGCACAGGTTCTCTGTACTCCAATCTACAGCCCCCTGAAAGGAGATTGTACTGAGGTGGGTGATGGTCTCTTCTCCCAAGCTGAATCATAGAAGTGTCAGGGTTGGAAGGGACCTCAAGGCTCAGCCAGTCCCAACCCCCTGCCATGGGCAGGGACCACCACAGCAGATTGTTCACAGCCACCTCCAGCCTGGCTGCAAACACCTCCAGGCAGGAGGCTGCCACCGCCTCCCTGGGCAACCTAACCAGTAACAAGTGATAGGGAAGGTTTAGGTTGGCCATAGGAAGAAAGAGTTGTGAGGCACTGGAACAGGCTGCCCGGGGGCTGGTGGAGCCTATAACCCTGGAGGTGTTCAAAAACCACGGAAATGTGACACTTTGAGCCATGGTTTAGTAGGCAGGATGGTGCTGGGTCAGTGGTTGGGCTTATCTTTGGGGTCTCTTCCAACCTTCAGTGATTCTATGAAATGTAATTCAACTTGGGCAAATATTAAATATGACTTTAAATGGGTTAGGTTTTCTTTAGCTGTTCCCTGTCACTGAAGAATAGGACTGGAGCCCTCCACACAGCAAGGACTTGGACCTGATGGACAGGCTCCAGAGGAGGGCCACAAAAATGATCAGAGGGCTGGAGCAGCTCTGCCTGGAGGCCAGGCTGAGGGAGCTGGGGGTGTTCAGCCTGGAGATGGGAAGGCCCCAGGGATATCTCCCACAGCAGGCAAAGGTCATCTTCCATCCAGGGGCACTGCTGCCCTTAGCATCAGCTCAGCAGAGCATGAGGTTGGAGGCAGAAGCTGGCAGCAAATACTTGCTCATCCTCTTGTTGGAGCAGCCTGAATTTTTTCCTCTTAATGACATTTTAAAGGTTAAGAGGAGGACAACAGGCACCAGCTTTCAGACATAACAAGAGGGGTGATCTTTACAGAGATCTATCACAGCTGCTTCTGGGAGGACTTCCTTTGTTGTTGGTGGGCTTTTGCCTGCAGCATCCTGGCCTGGATCAGCAATGGTGTGACCAGCAGGAGCAGGGCAGTGATCGTCCCCCTGTGTTTGCAGCCACACCTTGAGTCCTGAGGTCAGTTGTGGGGTCCTCACAGGTCCTCGAGGAGCACATTGAGGTGCTGGAGCACTTCCAGAGATGGACAGTGAGGCTGGTGAAGGGTCTGGAGAGCAGGACTGATGAGGAGCAGCTGGGGAGCTGGGGTTGGTTAGCCTGAGAGAAAAGGAGGCTGAGGGGAGACCTTCTCACTCTCTACAACACCCTGAAAGGAGGAGGCAGCCAGGTGGGGGTTGGTCTCTTGTCCCTAGGAACAAGTGATAGGAAGAGAGGAAATGGCCTCAAGTTGCCCCAGGGGAGCTTGGGGTTGGACATTAGAAGTAACTTCACTGAAAGGGTTCTGACAGGCTGCCTGTGGAGGTGGCTGAATCCCCATCCCTGGAGGTATTTCAGAGAGGCAGAGGTGTGGTGCTGAGGGCCAGGGGGTGGCACCAAGCTGGGTACAGCTAGGGAATAGTTGGACTCAATGATGTGAAAGGGTTTTTCCAACCAAAACCATTCTGTGACTCTATGAACATTTTTTGAAGGCACCATCAGTTGTTGGCCTAGAGAGTCTGGTTCGGCCCCTGGGGGGACCATGGCAAGGAGAGAACCTCTCTGTGGAGCAAGTGGGGCTAGAGAGAGATGATTGAAGGTTAAGGGAATGACTTTGGGCTATGCTTCATCAAGAGGGCTGGAAGGAACTTTTGACAGAAGTGCTTTAAGCCTCCTTGAGGTGGCGGCCTGAGGAGTGGCAGGGCTCAGGTGGCAGTGCTCATGAAGCTGGTTATGAATGGCATCATTTCCCACCAGCTTATAAGTGTGGAGCTCCAAGAGGACCTTACAGCTGCTGTGCTGCCCATTTCTCTTGGTGTTTCCTGGCATATCCAACTGTTGTGCTTAGGCAGAGGAACTCCAGGTCCTGAAGTGACCTGGGAAATCAATGTGCAGTGCTCCTGGGCAGCAGTGGGAGCCCAAAGGAGGTTCATCAGGGTCACGATAAACACAGCTCTGTGGGGCTGGAGGAACTGGATCTGTTTGTCACATATACTGCAGGTTGTGTGCTTTAAAGGTTGATGGTGTGTTTTAAAGACTCTTTAAAGGCAGACCTTCCTTTAAAGAGTGAAAAATAGGAAGGCAGTTAGTGTTTGGGAGCTGTAATCCCCTTTGTTAGTGTGGCAGAGGAGCACTTTGAAGCAGCCAAGGCATCTCAGCAGCTTCTTTTGAAGGTCCCCGATTGGAAAGCTGGGTTCTGGTTCAGTCTCCTCATTAGCAAACCTGGCAGGAGTTCACAGCAGAGTGCCAGAAGTGATGAAGGGACAAAGAGACTGATTGGTGAGGAGATACTAGAAACTGCTGCATTATGCATCTCTCAGCTGAACAAGGACTCTCCTGGAAGGTGTGCTGTACGTGGAGGGTGCAAACACTGCTCAGGGAAGGATTATCCAAAGCAGCCTGGCCAGCAGATGGAGAGAAGGGAATCCTGGCCCTCTGCTCTGAGAGACCTCACCTGCACTGCCTGTCCAGCTCTGGACAGGAGGGACATGAGCCTGATGGAGAGGGTCCAGAGGAGGCCACCAAGATGATCAGGGGTCTGGAGCAGCTCTGCCAGGAGGCCAGGCTGAGGGAGCTGGGGGTGTTCAGGCTGGAGAAGAGAAGGCTCCAGGCAGACCTAAGAGCAGCCTGCCAGGACCTGAAGGGGGCTACAAGAAGGCTGCAGAGAGACTGTTTGCAAAGGCCTGCAGGGCCAGGAGCAGGGGGCAATGGTTTGAAAGGAGAGCAGAGCAGATTGAGCTTGGATGTGAGCAACAAGTTCTGCACCAGGAGGCTGCTGGGACACTGCAGCAGAAGTGGTTGCCCAGGAAGGTGGCTGAGTCCCCATCCCTAGAGATACTCAAGGTGAGGCTGGAGAAGGCTGTGAGCAGCCTGCTCCAGTGGAGGATGTCCCTGCTGAGTGCAGGGGGTTGGACTGGATGCCCTTTGGAGGTCCCTTCCAACCCAAACCCCTCTAGGCTTCTATGATCTTTCAGCATAGTTACTGCTGGGTTCAGGGTGGGAAGACTTCTGCAGCTCAAGGAGTCTGCTGGAGACCTGTGCTGCCTTTGCTCTGTGTGCACTGTGCCTTCTGTGGAAGGATTGCCTGGGTGCATGCAGTGCCCCTGGGTGTGCATTTCACCCTTCAAAAGGAGTTAAGCTCAAACACTAAGAGGCTGAGAAATGCCAGCACAGCCATGGGGTCAGTTCAGAATAGTGAGTGGGATGGGGAAGGTGGGGGGAAAGGGGAAGAGAGAAGGAGAGGTAAAATGAATCACTGCCTGGCAGTTCTCAGCTGAGGTTGTTGGCTTAGAATGGGAAATTTCAACTCAGCTGAGTTTCCTGTAAGTGGGGAGCAACAGGCAGCATTGGTGGTAAGCAGTGCTCCCCTCCATATGCCTCCAGCATCAGCAAATGCTCAGCACCCAACAGTCATCCTGGCAGGGACTCCTGAAAGTGAACAGAAGGCTTTCACAACTGTGGGTGGACTGAGTCCCTGCTAATGGTGATGGATCTTGCAGGCATTAGGAGCTTCATCTCTCCCTGTTTAGAGGGACAGGGTCGGTTTGGTTGCCAAGCAGACTCAGGCAGCTGACCAGCTGCTGAGCTGTGACCTGCTGTTCATTGCCTAAGGGCTGTTTCCCTGCCTGGGTAAGAGAAGTGCTGTTCAACATCTTCATCAATGACATTGATGAGGAGACAGAGAGTCTGCTCAGCAGGTTTGCTGATGATACTAAACTGGGAGGCTTGGCTGAGACACCTGAAGGCTGTGAGGCCATTCAGAGCCTTGGACAGGCTGAGAGCTGGGCAGAGAGGAACCTAATGAGGCTCAACAAGGATGAGTGCAGAGTCCTGCACCTGGGGACAAGACTAAACTGCAGCAGGACAGGCTGGGAGGTGATCTGCTGGAGAGCAGCCCCCTGGAGAAGGACCTGGGAGTGCTGGTGGACAAGTTCTGCATGGGCCAGCAATGTGCCCTGGGGGCCAAGGAGGCCAAGGGGGTCCTGGGCTGCATTCAGAGGAGTGTGGCCAGCAGTGTCAAGGAGGTTCTCATTTCCCTCTACTCTGCCCTGCTGAGACCTCACCTGGAGTATTGCATCCAGCTCTGGGCTCCCCAGTTCAGGAGGGACAGGGATCTGCTGGAGAGAGTCCAAGGGAGGCTACAAGGATGCTGAAGGGACTGCAGCACTGCCTGGGGAGGAGAGGCTGAGAGCCCTGGGGCTGTTCACTCTGGAGAGGAGAAGACTGAGAGGGGATCTGATCAATGTCTATCAATGTCTGAGGGCTGGGGTCAGGAGGGAGGGGACAGGCTCTGCTCAGCTGCACCCTGGGATAGGACAAGGGACAATGGATAGAAACTCCAGCACAGGAGGTTCAACCTCACCATGAGGAGGAACTTCTTCCCTGTGAGGGTCACAGAGGCCTGGAGCAGGCTGCCCAGGGAGGTTGTGGAGTCTCCTTCTCTGGAGACTATCAAGACCTGTCTGGATGTGTTCCTGTATGACCTGTGCTGGATTCCATGGTCCTGCTCTGGCAGGGGGTTGGACTTGATCTTCAAAGGTCCCTTCCAACCCCCGACATCCTGTGATGCTCTGACAGCTCCCTCTGCCTTTCTCTCTGCAGCAGCAAACCCCTTGCTGTGCTCCACTGCCCGGTTCCACTGCAGGAATGGTCTCTGCATTGACAAGAGCTTCGTCTGCGACAGCCAGAACAACTGCCAGGACAACAGCGACGAGGAGAGCTGCGACAGCCCCCAAGGTAGGCACAGGGCCCTCAGCCCTCCTGAGCCACCCAGCAGGCTCAGGAGAAAGTGTGACTGCTTCTCTTTGGCTTGCTGGGTGCTGGCTGGAGCTGGGTGCTGGTTTGACCTTCAACTGGAGTCTAAAAGCCCCAGTGGCAACAGATTGAGTTTCTTCCCCCTTTCCTGGTAAGGTAAACCAAAGCTCAGGTAGGGAAAAGGAGAGGAAATTAAGGAAAGAAATGGTCTGGAATCAATTTGGAAGTACAAGAAAATAGAATAGAACAGGATTAACCAGGTTGGAAAAGACCTCAGAGATCATCAAGCCCAGCCTATCACCCAACACCATCTGATCAACTAAACCATGGAACCAAGTCCTTCATCCAGGCTCTTCCTAAACACCTCCAGGGATGGGGACTCCACCACCTCCCTGGGCAGCACATCCCAAGGGCCAATCTCTCTTGCTGGCAAGAACTTTCTCCTCCCCTCCAGCCTAAACCTCCCCTGGCACAGCTTGAGACTGTGTCCTCTTGTTCTGGTGCTGGCTGCCTGGGAGAAGAGGCCAACCCCCACCTGGCTACAACCTCCCTGCAGGGAGTTGGAGAGAGCAAGAAGGTCTCCCCTGAGCCTCCCCTTCTCCAGGCTAAGCAACCCCAGCTCCCTCAGCCTCTCCTCACAGGGCTGTGCTCCAGACCCCTCCCCAGCTTTGTTGCCTTTCTCTGGACACATGCAAGAGTCTCAATGTCCTTCTTAAATGAAGAAGCCCAGAACTGGACACAGGACTCAAGCTGTGGCCTAACCAGTGTGGTGTACAGGGGCAGAATGACCTCCCTGCTCCTGCTGGCCACACTCTTCCTGATGCAGGCCAGGATGCCATTGGCCTTCTTGGCTGCCTGGGCACACTGCTGGCTCATGTTCAGCCTACTGTAATTTTTTAACCTAGTAGTTTTTTAACAAAAAGAAAGGTAATTTTTTAACAAAACCCCACACAGCAGTAACAGGTTGGGTTTACAAAGGCAAAGGATAAGGATAAGTAGGAAAACATACAAACCCAAGCCCAGATGGCCTTGTATTCCCTGGATGCAAGTGGATTCAGTTCCTTCAAAAAGCCTGCATGCAGCTTGGACAGTAGGTCACCACCATGTGGGCAAATGCAGGAGGCAGCAGCAGATCAACTCTCTCGAGCAGGTGATGCAGGGAGAAGAGAGAGCAGTAAAAGATCAAGTGCCAGGTGCTGGACTTTGTTCATAACAACCCCAGGCAGTGCTACAGGCTGGGGTCAGAGTGGCTGAGGGCAGCCAGGCAGAGAGGGACCTCGGGGGACTGGTTGATGGGAGGCTGAACATGAGCCTGCAGTGTGCCCAGGTGGCCAAGAAGGCCAATGGCATCCTGGCCTGCATCAGGAACAGTGTGGCCTGCAGGAGCAGGGAGGTCATTGTGCCCTGTGCTCAGCACTGGTTAGGCCACACCTTGAGTCCTGTGTCCAGTTCTGGGCTCTAAGCCCCCCTGGCACAGCTTGAGACTGTGTCCTCTTGTTCTGGTGCTGCTTGCCTGGGAGAAGAGACCAACCCCCAGCTGGCTCCAACCTCCCTTCAGGGAGTTGGAGAGAGAAAGAAGGTCTCCCCTGAGACCTTCTTGGGGGATAAGGGACTTCTTGCTTGGTGATGATCTGTACAGTGCTGGAGATGCTCCTGTCCCCGTTCAGCTTGACAAAGATGAGCTCTTGTTCGTGGGCTTGGCTCACAAGAGCCCCATGGAGGCTGCAGGCTTAGGGCAGAACGGCTCTGAAGTGCCCAGCTCTGGGGATGGCCATCAGCAGCCGGCGTCCTGTGGGCCCCAGTGTGGCCAGCTGGCAAGGCCAGCAGCATCCCTGCCTGGATCAGCAGCGCTGTGGCCAGCAGGAGCTGGGCAAGGCTTCTCCCCCTGTTCTCAGCAGTGGTGAGGATAGAGCTGGCCTACTGAGTGCAGCTGTGGGCTCCCCAGTTGGAGAGAGCCAGAGAGCTGCGGAGAGAGTCCCCCAGAGCCTAGGAGAGGTGCCCGCGGAGCTGCGCAGCGCGCCTCCTCGGCCTAGGGCTGTGATTCTCGCTTAGGGGGCGAGAGCCCCCGGCTTCAACTCCTGCCCTGCTCTTAGCCTGCAGAAGGGGAGCCTCAGGGGAGACCTCATTGCTCTCTGCACCTCCCTCAAGGGAGGTTGCAGCCAGCTGGGGCTTGGGCTCTTCTCCCAGCCACCCAGCACCACAACAACAGGACACAGCCTCAAACTGTGCCAGGGCAGGTTTAGGCTGGAGGGGAGGACAAAGTTCTTCCCAGCAAGAGAGGTTGGCCACTCACCATCCCTGGAGGTGTGCAAGAGGGGATTGGATGAGGCACTTGGAGCCATGGTTTGGTTGTCAGGAGGTGCTGGGTGACAGGTTGGACTGGATGATCTCTGAGGTCTCTTCCAACCTTATTGATTCTCTGATTCTGTGTCTGCCCTTTGGATAGGCTTGCTGGACAGGCTGGGGGACTGGAATGGACCACCTTTGACCCAGGGGACCCCCTCTCCTGGGAGGGGCTCTCTCTCTGCCCCCTGGATCAAGTTTGGTTTGTGCCTGGGGGCTGGGTTCTTTGAGCCCCCATGGAGGGTGGGTGTAACCCAGCACAAGCTGTGCCTCCCTCAGTCTGCAGGCAAGGAGGGTGAAGCATGGGGAGCGTGAGAGCATTGCCCACTGTGCTCAGCAGACAGCTGTGCTGTGCAGGGCAGGGAACATTCCTCACTGACTGACTGCCTTCCCCAAGAGAGGGATTGGACCTGGAGGGTCAATGGTAAGCCTGCTTCAGCAGCCTGTCTGTCTTCCAGTCAAGCAAATCCATGTGGAGCCAAGGATGAGGAGAAGAACACAACATGTTTTGTTTTGACGTTGCTCTTCCTTGAGTCCTGTGAAAGATCTCAAACCAAAATCCCTGACTTGTTTTTCCTTGTTGACTTCGCTGGCAGTCTGCATGCAGTGCTCCTCAGCTTGCTTTTCTGCTCTCAGTGCCATGGTGCTTTCAAAAGCCTGAGCCACCTGAGCTTAGCCAGGTCTGTGTGCTGGGCATCACCTGCTAAACCTGCCTGAGAGACTACTGAGAGGGCTGAGTAGGCAAAGGCACACCAGGATGCTGGTGGCATGAGCAGACAGGATGGGGCTGGTTGGTGACTCAGGGCTTGGGAGGGCTGGAAAACAACCTGCAGCCCACTTGCCATGAGTGCTGGGCCTGATTTCTCCGAGCTGATGGAGGCTGTCCAGCCTGTGTGGCTGAGAACTGGCAAAGCCAAGGCAACCTTGAGGTCCTCATGTCTCAGGTAGGTCAAAAAGTGCTGCTGGAGGGAGAGGCAGGGAGTCTGCTTGTGGCAGCTGTCTCAAGGACTTGCATTTCTTCTGGTTTAGTAGACATGAGGTCTTGGGTGACAGGTTGGACCTCATGATCTTTGAGTCTTTTCCAACCTTGTTGATTCTATGATTCTGTGATTCTAAAAAGTGGAGGTGGGGGCTGTTTGCAGGGGAGATGCCATGTGCTTGGGCCTAGGAAAGGAGGCTGCTGGAGAAGAACAATAGACTATTCTAGCTGCTGGAGAAGAACAGATGAGACATGAGGAGGAAATTCTTGACACAGAGCTGGTGGGGAGACACTGGAACAGGCTGCCCAGGGAGGTCAGGGATGGCCCCTCCCTGGAGGTGTTCAAGACCAGGCTGGATGAGGCCTTGAGCAACCTGGGCTAGTGGGAGGTCCATTTGTCTATCAGCAGCTCTGCTTCCCTATCTTTGAGATCTCCCATGACTCACACAGAGTTTCTTGTCAGTTCAGTGCAAGCTGGCTGAGGCTTCCACAGCTCCAGGAGCCTTAATAGCTTTCCAGACCTGACTTGTTCAAAATGCTGTTCAGACATGGCCTGCTTAATCCTTCCAACGTTTCTCTGAAGTATTTAGCATATCTAAGTAGTGTTTCAGAGGTGAACAAAGAGCTCATAGCACTTCATTTATTGCTGAACATTGCTGCAAAGGGCTTTGAGCTGGATGAGGGGGGGGTGAGACTGGAGATGAGGAAGCCAGTGAGGGTGGGGAGGCACTGGCACAGGTTGCCCAGGGAGGGCTTGTGGATGCCCCCTCCCTGGAGGTGTTCAGGGCCAGGTTGGATGAGGCCTTGATCAACCAGGGCTGGTGGGAGGTGTCCCTGCCCAGGGCAGGGGGTTGGAACTAGATGAGCTTTAAGGTCTCTTCCAACCCATCCTGTGCTGAGAGAGAAAGCAGGGTATGAAGGAAGAAGAAATTGGGGAAGCTGAAGGAGAACTATTTTAATATATAGCTGCAGTGATGATTTGGTCCTTTTTGGAAGAGAAAATGATTCTGAGCTTAACAGGATGAGAAAGCTCTTGACAGCTCTGAGGGGGGAGAGGGAAAGCACAGCAATGCCGCCAGAGCAGAGCTGTTCGCACTGTGATCTCTCACTCTCTTCTGTGCCATTCTGCTGCCCAGCTCACGAGCTTTGGCTCCACAGGGAAGGGCTGAAAGGGTCACCCTGCTGAATTGTCTAGGAACAAAGATCTACTCCTCTCAGAGCCTTGGAGAGGGAGGTCTGCCTGCCCCTACCCCCTGGGTAGCCCCTGGGCTGTCCTGTGGGCTCCCCGGGGCCGGTGCCTTCACGGGCATGGGGTTTGGGGCGGGGTGGTTGGTGGTGCCTTGCTTTGCAGGGGCTTGGCTCCTGAAGCTTAAAGCAGCAGTGTTCTCTTGCAAAGCTGTGCTGGCTGCTTCCTCCCCAGACTCATTGGCTGGATGGCCTCCAGGTTGGTTGTTGTCATGACAATCTGCTTCTGGAAGGGACTGTCAGGCTCCGGGGGGGAGAGGGCTGCGTCGGGGGGAGCTGTCACTTCTGCCTTTGTCTTGGGTCCTTCTGGAAAAGTCAGATTAGGAAGAGGGTTAAGCAAAGGAATTCTGGCTAATGCTCTGTGAGCCCCAGACAAGGACAAAGGAACTCTCTCTAATCAGGATTGGTCTGTGGGCTTTTGTATTAAAAAAACCCAAACCAAGAGTGCGAGGAGAGGGTTGGGCATCAGAGGTCCCCAAGGGGAAGCGCAGCTGTGGGCAGCAAGACTGCTTTGCCCTCTGGCAGCTCAGAGCCTTTCTGCTGCCTGTAAGTGGACACTGCTGTGTAGCTCAGAGAGAGGATTAAACAGCCTCATGTGCTCAGCTTCCCATGGGAATGGGAATGACCATTCCCTCTGGAGTTTGCAGAGCTGGGGATCTCTGTCCTGCCTTCCAAACACACCAGCTCCTTTGTGTTCATGGAGAAGTAGAGGCTCCCCTGGACAGTCTGTCATTCTTCACATTCCTTCCTGGAGCAGATCTAATTACTGTAATGAAAATGAGCTTTGTGTTAAGGCAGTACCGAAGAATCCTGGTGGTGGACCAGGAGAAGCTGGGGACTGACCTGTGGGAGAGCAGCTCTGGGAAAAGGACCTGGGGGTCCTGGTGGACAGAAGGATGCCCACGAGGCAGCCATGGGCACTTGTGGCCATGAAGGCCAATACCATCCCAGGGTGAATTAAAAGGGCTGTGGTGAGCAGGTCCAGAGAGATTCTCCCACCCCCCTGCTCTGGTCAGGCCACATCTGGCATATTGTGTCCAGTTCTGGGCCCCTCAGGTTAAGAAGGACGTCAGGGAACTGCCTGAGAGAGTCCAGCCCAGAGGCACAAAGCTGCTGCAGGCAGTGGAACATCTCCCTGTGAGCACAGGCTGAGGGAGCTGGGGCTTGGAGCAGAGGAGCCTGAGGGCTGCCCTCAGTGCTGGGGATAAAGATGTGCAGGGCAGTGCTGGAGGACAGAGCCAGGCTCTGCTCAGGGATGGCCAAGGACAGCACAAGGGGCACTGGGGGCAAGCTGGAGCAGAGGAGGTGCCAGGGGAAGAGAAGGGGAAACTTTGTGCCTGTGAGGCTGCTGGAGCCTGGAGCAGGCTGCCCAGAGAGGTTGTGGAGTCTCCTGCTCTGGAGCCTTTCCAACCCCCCCTGGATGTGCTCCTGTGTGAGCTGCCCTGGCTGCTCTGCTCTGGCAGGGGGCTTGGACTGGCTGATCTCTGGAGGTGCCTCCCAACCCCTAACATTCTGTGAGTCTCTGATTAATTAGAACTGTGTCTAGTTAGGGACAGAGCTGAGCACCTCTGCAGGGTACTCTCAAATCAAGATAGAGTTTTTCTCCCCACAGGCTGTGTTCCCACCCAGAGTGGTAGCTCTAGTTCAGTGTATTCCAGTGCAGTCTGATTGCCCTTGTCTGCTATTTTCCTGCCTAAACCTGTATTGATTTATCAATCACTCAGCTTCTGAACCACTCTATGGTAGTGTCATTATCTCCATTTAACAGAAGGGGAATAAGGGACATTGGACTGGCTGAATGAGGTGCTCCCAAAATGGAGACATCCTGGCTAGCAGGAGCAGGACTTCATCTCGTGGCTGGGCAGCAGCACTCTGAGCTGGGTTAGGAACTGGCTGGAGGCTGAGCCCAGAGAGTGGTGGTGAATGGTGCCACAGCCAGCTGGCAGCCAGGCACCAGTGGTGTGCCCCAGGGATCAGTGCTGGGCCCCAGCCTCTTCAATATCTTGATGATCTGGAGGAGAGCATTGAGTCCATCATAAGTAAATTTGCAGATGACACCAAGCTGGGGGCAGGAGTTGATCTGTTAGAGGGTAGGAGAGCTCTGCAGAGGGACCTTGCCAGGCTGGATGGGTGGGAAGGAGGCCAATGGGATGAGATTTAATAAGACTAAGTGCCAGGTTCTACACATTGGCCACAGCAACCCCAGGCAGTGCTACAGGCTGGGGTCAGAGTGGCTGAGAGCAGCCAGGCAGAGAGGGACCTGGGGGGACTGGTTGACAGCAGCTGAACATGAGCCAGCAGTGTGCCCAGGCAGCCAAGAAGGCCAATGGCATCCTGGCCTGCATCAGGAAGAGTGTGGCCAGCAGGAGCAGGGAGGTCATTGTGCCCTGTGCTCAGCACTCTTTAGGCCACAGCTTGAGTCCTGTGTCCAGTTCTGGGCCCCTCAGGTCAGGAAAGCTGTTGAGCTGCTGGAAGGTGTCCAGAGAAGGGCAAGAAAGCTGGGGAGGGGTCTGGAGCACAGCCCGTGAGGAGAGGCTTGAGGGAGCTGGGGTTGCTTAGCCTGCAGAAGAGGAGGCTCAGGGGAGACCTTCTTGTTCTCTCCAACGCCCTGAAGGGAGGTTGTAGCCAGCTGGGGGTTGGTCTCTTCTCCCAGGCAGCCAGAACAAGAGGACACAGTCTTAAGCTGTGCCAGGGGAGGTTTAGGCTGGAGGTGAGGAGAAAGTTCTTCCCAGCAAGAGAGATTGGCCCTTGGGATGTGCTGCCCAGGGAGGTGGTGGAGTCTCAATCCTGGAGGTGTTTAGGAAGAGCCTGGCTGAGGCCCTTGGTGCCATGGTTTAGTTGATCAGATGGTGTTGGGTGATAGGTTGGACTGGATGATCTCTCAGGGCTTTTCCAGCCTGGTCTGGTCTCTTCTATTCCATTCCATTCCATTCCATTCCATTCCATTCCATTCCATTCATCTGTGGTTGTCTCCTGCAGGGGGATGTCCTGTGAGTTAGTGCTGGCAGACTGTTTTGAGCTGCTCTGATAACATGTGGAGTAGAAGTGTTAATTATTGATTGGTGCTTTGCTCTCCTCCTGCTCTGGAGTATACTGACAAGCTTTTTAAATTAACACTTCTTTCTACTCCTCCCTGAACTTCACAAGGCCCCCTGTGTTCTGCTTGTCCTTGCTGGAAAGCTCCACTAGCATTTCAGTTTGGTTTGTGTCAGGCACTCCTCCATGCATGAAGATCCTTTCCATCCAGAAAAGTCACTCTGCAGCCTAGGAAGAGAATCTCAAGAGTCACAGAATGGTTTGGGTTGGAAGGGACCTCCAAAGGGCATCCAGCCCAACCCCCTGCACTCAGCAGGGACATCCTCCACTGGAGCAGGTTGCTCACAGCCTTCTCCAGCCTCACCTTCAACAGCTCCAGGCATGGGGCCTCAGCTCCCTCCCTGAGCTACTTGTTGCAGTGTGCCAGCAGCCTCCTGGTGCAGAGCTTGTTGCTCACATCCAATCTCAATCTGCTCTGCTCTCATTTCAAACCATTGCCCCTGCTCCTGGCCCTGCAGCCTTTGCAAGCAGTCCCTCTGCAGCCTTCTTGTAGCCCCCTTCAGGTCCTGGCAGGCTGCTCCTAGGTCTGCCTGGAGCCTTCTCTTCTCCTGTCCTTGTAGCTGCTGCCAGATATGTAGCCACAGCTTGAGCTGCAGAGATGAAGAAGTCCGTCTTAACCACCTCTCCCTGTACTGATCATTCACAACAGCTGCTGCTGGGGCCTGCCTGTGCCTGGGAGGATTTCCTGCTCTAGACAGTCCTCCACTCCAGTGGAAAGGAGTTCCTGCTGCTTCATGTTTCTCAGCAGCCATGGAAATTTGTTCAGCTCTAGGCCTGGATTTAATTTATTTCCTTAATGTGCCTTCCCAGTGCCTCTTCCTTTAGTCTCTCCTGCATTTTTGCTTTGGAAAGCTTGGACACCAACACAAGCATGCTGGATGGTTTAAGCCAAACTCATTTGCCTTTCCTGGGCCTTTCTTCTTTCCTTCCAAGTTTGCTAAATACCTTCATTAGCTTTAGCTCCGTTGCCTGGGAAAGGAGTTTGTTGCTGTGAGCCTGTATTCACTCAGCTGCTGAGAGGCTGGCTCTTGGCCTCACTCATGCTCCTACAGCTCCAGCTCTGCCCTTGTTAGTAAACAGCACAACTGAGCTCATTTCTACACCAGGTGATTTGCACAGGTCCTGAACTTGATTCCTGCTTTATGTTTCTGCTGTCTGTGTGATCATCACAGAGGGGTTTGGGTTGGAAGAGATCTCCAGAGGTCATGCAGTCCTGCAGTCAGCAGGGACATCCTCCACTAGAGCAGGTTGCTCACAGCCTTCTCCAGCCTCACCTTCAACACCTCCAGGCTTCAACTCCCTCCCTGGGCAACCTGTTGCAGTGTTCCAGCAGCCTCCTGGTGCAGAACTTGTTGCTCACATCCAAGCTCAATCTGCTCTGCTCTCCTTTCAAACCATTGCCCCTGCTCCTGGCCCTGCAGCCTTTGCAAACAGTCCCTCTGCAGCCTTCTTGTAGCCCCCTTCAGGTCCTGGCAGGCTGCTCTTAGGTCTGCCTGGAGCCTTCTCTTCTCCAGGCTGAACCCCCCCCAGCTCCCCCAGCCTGTCCCCATAGGGAGGGTTCTCCAGCCCTCTAATCATGCTTCATGATCTCTCTGGACCCTCTCCATCAGGTCCATGTCCCTGTTATGCTGGAGGCCCCAGAACATGGTACTGCAGGTGGGGTCTCACAGAGCAGGGTAGAGGGGCAGAATCACCACCCGGGTCCCGCTGCCGCCCCCGGGTCCCGCTACCGCCCCCGGGTCCCGCTACCGCCCCCGGGCCCGGCTGCCCGCCCCGGGTCCCGCTGCCCGCCCCGGGTCCGGCTGCCTGCCCCCGGGTCCGGCTGCCGGCCCCGGCTCCCACTGCCGCCCCCGGGTCCCGCTGCCCGCCCCGGGTCCGGCTGCCTGCCCCCGGGTCCCACTGCCGCCCCCGGCTCCCGCTGCCCGCCCCGGGTACGGCTGCCCGCCCCGGGTCCCACTGCCGCCCCCGGCTCCCCCTGCCCGCCCCGGCTCCCGCTGCCTGCCCCCGGCTCCGCTGCCTGCCCCCGGCTCCCGCTGCCTGCCCCGGCTCCGCTGCCTGACCCGGGTACGGCTGCCCGCCCCGGTACGGCTGCCCGCCCCCGGCTCCCGCTGCCCGCCCCCGGCTCCGCTGCCTGCCCCGGCTCCCGCTGCCTGCCCCCGCTCCCGCTGCCGCCCCCGGCTTCGCTGCCTGCCCCGGCTCCCGCTGCCGCCCCCGGCTCCCGCTGCCTGCCCCCGGCTCCGCTGCCTGCCCCCGGATCCCGCTGCCTGCCCCCGGCTCCGCTGCCTGCCCCCGGCTCCCGCTGCCTGCCCCCGGGTACGGCTGCCCGCCCCGGGTACGGCTGCCCGCCCCCGGCTCCCGCTGCCCGCCCCGGCTCCCGCTGCCTGCCCCCGGCTCCCGCTGCCTGCCCCCGGCTCCCGCTGCCTGCCCCGGCTCCCGCTGCCGCCCCCGGCTCCCGCTGCCTGCCCCCGGCTCCCGCTGCCGCCCCCGGCTCCCGCTGCCTGCCCCCGGCTCCCGCTGCCTGCCCCCGGCTCCCGCTGCCTGCTCCGGGTACGGCCGCCTGCCCCCGGCTCGCTGGTCACAGGAGAGGTGTGCTGGGGATATTAGGGAGAGGTGTGGGAATACAGCACAAGCGGATTTGGGTCCCTACATCTCCCAGCTTGCGAAGGTGATGGGGTTTTGTTGCAGAACTGTTCTCTCAAGCCTGGATTCTTTAGCCACCCTGCAAAACCCAACTGGCACAGAGTGGAGATGCAGGTTTGTGTACCTGAGGAAGAGTCTCTTGGGCTAGCCCACTGCCAGCCTAGCCTTTTGGCAGAGCAGGGACAGCCATGAGGCCAAAGTGGCAGGCCAGCAGTGTTTGGAGGGCAGCTCTTCTGTTAAGAGCCACACATATGACAAGCAGTGGCTTCAGGTCTTCAAATGGGCAGCAAACTGACTTCAGAGGCTCTTTGTAGACATAGATGTCCAACCTCCTCACCTGATCTCCTGTTCAGCCCACCTTGGATGGGCTTGAAGGTGGGAGCAGTCAGCAGCAGATGGTGAGTTGGCTGGTGTGAAAATGAGTTTTGTGATCTAGGTCAAACCTTAGGCAAGGTGCTGGATCACTGGGGCCTTCACTCTGTTTGTCAACAGCTCTAGCAGGGGAAACAAAACAACAGCAAGAAAAAGAAGCTGTGGCAGCAATCACCTTGTCCTGAGGGCAGCCAGTGGAGGAAACCAGGGCTGGGGAACTGACTCTGTGTCTCCAGCACATGATGAAGGTCTGGAGCACAGCCCTGTGAGGAGAGGCTGAGGGAGCTGGGGTTGCTTAGCCTGGAGAGGAGGAGGCTCAGGGGAGACCTTCTTGCTCTCTCCAACTCCCTGAAGGGAGGTTGTAGCCAGGTGGGGGTTGGTCTCTTCTCCCAGGCAAGCAGCACCAGAACAAGAGGACACAGTCTCAAGCTGTGCCAGGGGAAGTTTAGGCTGGAGGGGAGGAGAAAGTTCTTCCCAGCAAGAGAGATTGGCCATGAGGATGTGCTGCCCAGGGAGGTGGTGGAGTCCCCATCCCTGGAGGTGTTTAGGAAGAGCCTGGCTGAGGCACTTGGTGCCATGGTTTAGTGATCAGATGGTGCTGGGTGATAGGTTGGGCTGGATGATCTCAAAGGTCTTTTCCAACCTGGTTAATTCTGTCCTGCCCTATCCTATCCTATCCTATCCTATCCTATCCTATCCTATCCTATCCTATTCTCTTTTACTTCCAAATCAATTCCAGACCATTTCTTTCTTTCTTTTCCTGGAGGTGTTCAAGAGGGGATTGGATGTGGCACTTGGAGCCATGGTTTAGTTGTCAGGAGGTGTTGGGTGACAGGTTGGACTTGATGGTCTTTGAGGTCTTTTCCAACCTCATTGATTCTATGATTAGGTACCTGTTCTGTAGACAGAGGTGCTTCAGGAGGCTGGTGGGAGCCTTCTCTCAAGGCACAGCTTGCTCCTGTGATGGAAGTACCTCCTTGGATTCCTGCTGTAAGCTCACAATTTCATGTGGTTTTTGTTTGCTGGGGTCCTCAAATGAGTCACAAAACCAGTATGTGCAGGTAGCACCCAAGCCTCAGCTACTCCCTTTCCAGCCAGGTGTTGATGAGGGCAACTGGGAACTCACACTGCAAGTGCTGGAAGGTGTCCAGAGAAGGGCCACGAGGATGAGCAGAGGGCTGGAGCTGCTCTGCTCTGGAGACAGCCTGAGAGAGTTGGGGCTGTGCAGGCTGGAGAGGAGAAGGCTCCCAGGAGACCTCACTGTGGCCTTCCAGGATCTGCAGGGGTCCAAGAAGCTGGGGAGGGACTTCTGAGGGTGTCAGGGAGTGATAGGACTGGGGGGATGGAGCAAAACTAGAAGTGGGGAGATTGAGATTGGATGTGAGGAAGAAGTTGTTGCCCATGAGGGTGGTGAGAGCCTGGCACAGGCTGCCCAGGGAGGTGGTGGCAGCCTCCTGCCTGGAGGTGTTTGCAGCCAGGCTGGAGGTGGCTGTGAGCAGCCTGCTGTGGTGTGAGGTGTCCCTGCCATGGCAGGGGGGTTGGGACTGGCTGAGCCTTGAGGTCCCTT